>VZRH01002375.1:287072-348387 GCA_013397555.1 Urocynchramus pylzowi | reverse complement strand
GCCTTTTTTTTTTTTTTCCCCCCCCCCCCCTTTTTTTTTTTTTTTTTTTTTTTTTTTTTTTTTTTTTTTTTTTTTTTTTTTGTAAAACCCAGAGAGCAACTGCGCTGCCTTGTTCCCTGCGTTAAAGTTGTTGGATGAGCTGTAAAAGTGCGTCCCTGTGGCGTATAAATAGCTTTTTTCCAAATGTCTGGGCGGAACTTTTTGGCGGCATCGTGCAGGGATGATTAAGTTGCTTTCCCAGTCTCGGAAATCAGCAACAGTGGCATTAATACTTGGGCGCGTTTTCCCTGGGTAAAGTCAGATCTTCCATCTGTAAGGCACCATAACACTCAACTCTTTGTTTCAGAGCTGTTTTGAGGGGATGGCTTTATTTTGATTTTGGTTAGATGTGTATTTTGGAAAACCACATGATTTTTTGTTCCTAGTTAGCGCAACGTCTTCAGATCCTGAAGCAAGCTCAAAAATTTCCTCTTGTTTCTGTGGGCATGGCAAATGTCTGTCGGTTCTCATGTGGATTTAAATAGTGAGTTTCCCCAAGTAAATCCAACTCAGTGACTCAGGTTTTCAAATGTTGAAACAGGCTGGAAACCTGTAACTGAGCAAGGTTGTGAGGCTAATTGAAGGCCTTAATTGGAAAAGCTCCCTAAGCATCACAGCTGCTCAGAAACTGCTCAAAGGATTTTTGCTGTCTTCTGAATTTAACCTAGTCTACATGATTTTTACCTTGTCGTGTCTCTGCCTGGAATAAGTATTGTTTAGTATTCATTTAATCCTGAAAGGGAACATGTCTTTTTAAAAGAGATGTGGTATTTTAATGTTGGTCAAATTTTAGTTCAAATACCGGTGCATCTCCTGTTCATTGTAAATATTTACAAAGTGGTCACAATAATGCAATATTGCTGTTCTGTTTCACAAATAGTAAAACATACTTGTGATGTTTATATAAGCAACATCTTTCTTAAATATCACACGAGTGTAGTGTAGGACCTGGGACTGTAGAGCACACATATGCTTCAAATAACTGTTTAATGGGAAAAGCACAGCCAAGTGAGTGAACTGCCAGATCATTTTATATCTGAAAGGACAGTCATGCTTAATAGCAACATAGCAGATGTTCATGTTGCTTACAGACTACAGTAAAAATATTGTGTCTCAAGTGAAGAGATTTTAAAGGCCTGTTTAAAATAAAATATGTATGCCGTGATAAAATCTGTCTCAACACAGTGAAGTGGCAAGCCTTAGGCAAGAGTCTGAGCACTTTTTTATGTTACTATACAGTGTTCTCCATGTGTACAGTTTCTACTACCAGTTTAATGAATTAATGAGACACACTAGGAATAAGTTTATTTTTAAGTACCATGCCAGTGGTGGTCTTCTTAAGCAAAGAGATTGAACTCCGTAGTAGCAGTGGCTCCCAGTTCCTGCAGTGTGATTGCAACTGCAATGGGTGATGCTGCTGCTCTGCCTTGAACTGTCTTCCCAAATGTGCAATCCTGTAGGCTGATTAAGATTTCTGCCTATTATCAATCCTATAAATTAATCATGTATTGTTTTATTCCCCTGGGTTTTATTAACTGTCCTCCCATGGTTTCTCTGTCACTGCAACTGAAAACTTGTGAGAATGTTGTGCCTCCAGAAGAACCTATGGGATTAAGGATTTATTGTGCAGTGGGTTTTCCACCCCCCTTGTTATGTGTGATTAGATTACATAGTCCCTTTCTAACCTTAAAACCTCAGTAATTAAATTTCAGACTTAGCAGATACTAAACATAACAGAAAATCTTTCATAAGGATCCATCTCACCTGACAGTGCCAAAATGAATCCCTAGGAAACAGTATTTGGAGAGTGTAGTGCACCTTCTCCAGAGTACTGTCCTGACAGGCGTCCTGGAGCCAAGCTGAGCTACTGGTGGTGTGTTGGGATTGTTGTTTGTCCAGTTACTTTTGTAACCCATGTGAGTTTCATGAGTTAACAACAGCAGTCTCCTGCTTGCTTACTCCCAGTTACTTGTTATTCTAGTAACAAGTTTGTCTGCAAAAGTCTTTCTCCCTTACCTACAGACTACCTACATTCTTGTTCCTCTTCTAGTGTTTTTTCTGTTGGTTTTTACTTTCTTGCTTCACAGAGGTTTTTTTCCTGTGGATTAAAATGAAGTGGGGCCAAAGCCTTATGCTGGAGCATAAAAGCCAGTTTTGATGGATGTGCTTGTGTTGTGACCACACAACCTTCTGCAGCAAATGTCACTAATGTCCATTTTTTTCCCCCTCTGCTTCTTTAAGCAAAGCAAATCAGCTGTGAGATTGAAGGAGGACATGAAAAAGATAGCTGTGTCTCCACTGAACAAGCAGAGGGACACGACCTGTCCGAAGGTGTTTGGTGTGAGTCTTCTGGAGCTCCAGCAGCAGGGACTGAGCAAAAATGGAATCCCGATAGTTGTGTGGAATATAGTGGAGTACCTCACCCAGCATGGTAAGCCCAGTGGAGTCACTTCTCCTTAGCAGCACTCTTTATGTAAGACTCTGCAAAGGGAAGAATGTGGGGTTTTTTGTGGCATAAACCACAGGCAAAGAATGTTACTGTATGTGGTTTGCTTCTTTTTTATTTCTGCCTTGATGCTGAACTTACTTTTTAATATGTTTATAGAGGTGAACTACAGCATTATGTAGCAGCACACTCATAAACAAGCTGTTCAGTTTATAAATGGAATGTATTCCATTTGTGAAGGTTTGTGACATCTTCCAGTTGCAAAACATTTGTCTTTAACACCTTTTCTGTATAGAGATAGACACAGGCACACATACACACACAGATCCCACCAGAGAATATTACTATAAAGGAATACAAGTTCTTACAGATTTTCAGATATATTCCAGTGATTATTAATCCCCTCAAGGAAGTAGGTGTTCAATTCTTACCTTCTCTTTGCATTCATTTAATGGGACTTTAGTTCCTGTTGTTGAAATACATCTCCTTGCAGAAACCTAGAGCACCACTGGTGCACAGATGTCTTGTATGGCATTTGGTCGGCAATGGAAAAGGTTTTGTGGTGGTAATGTCATCTTCTAAGGAGCTGCATCTGGTTTTACAGTATGGTTTTTCTTTTAGCTATTCACTAATGATAATCCAACTGCAGAGGCTTAGATTCTATGACTATATCTTGGTAGATCCTCAGAAGCTCATAGATGCAAACATGGCTTGAAAATTAGCTTGGATTAAGGTACAGTGCAAATTTAAAACATGACCCTACATTTACACAGCAGCATCTTGCTTGATCTACTTCAACCTGCATAAAAGTGGCCTGCTAGGACACTGGAAGAGAAAGAATGGGAAAAGCTTTCAATCATTTAGGGTTTAATCAAAACCAAAAACTGACAGACACTCTTGACTGCAAGTTGTGGGCAGTGCTCTGTCTTCCATAAAAAGATTGGAATCCCACACGACTGTGTCCCAAATATGGACTAAACAAGCCAAGTGTTCTACTCTGAAGCAAGGTTAGCTGGGCTTCTGAATGCCAAGTTGATTATCTGGCCCCAACAAAGATAAAGGCCATTATTTTTCTCAAAAATGCAAGCAAGATCTCAAAGATACCCTCTCATATGGAAAGTTGTTGAAATGGATGTCTCATATCTGTGTTAGGTTTGTTTTGTGAATTAATGGCAAAGTCAACTGTGAAGGCATTTTTAACAAAGGCCCAGACACCCAGGCTGAGCTGACTGTTGGGCAGCTACATCCTTAAACTAAGTTTGCATTAAGCTGCCTATTCCCAAATTTATAGATAAAGCCAAATTTCCCTATGTATTTAGTAGTTTCTAATTACTGTTTTCAGGATGTTCTAGCCTCTCTTTATTTCCATCAATGAGTGAGAGAAGGGGAAGGAAGTTTGATCTCTGTGGGGTCTGTGGCCTTTGCTCACCTAGTATTGCAAAAACCAAAATCTTTATTGAGATGAAGTGTTTTCTGCCCTCGAGATGGCAGTACAGCATGTCACATGAGAATGCATTTTGTTGTGAATGCAGGAATACAGACTCTGCCAGCAGTATCTCATTTTAGTCAAGTAAAATGTTTTGGGTGCTTGTCCATTTTTTCCCATTACTAGAACAGTTTGTCTTCTAGTCCAATGAAAGAGATTATTTTTCTCTACAAACTCTGTTGTCTCAAAATTGATTTCCTGGACTGGAAGCATCTGTCAGGTTGCAGTTTCTTGATGTCTAGTCTGAACTGATGGAAACAGTACATACTCAGTCCTCTTAGTGTTGCACTTCTGAGAAAGAACAAGCAGTTCTATAGACACAGTATTAGAAAGGCAGAATTTTTGCAGTGAAAGTGTTCTAGAGAAAAAATAATTTGCAGAGGTCAGTTTTAGGGTCTTCACAGAAGGTTTTGAATCTTAACAAATGCCTTCAAAATGCTGTTCAATGATATGATTAGTTTGGCTTCCTCTGTTGAAGCCTCCTTTTTTGTACATCTCCTTTACTGGGTGTGGGTGTCTGGCCTGTAGTGATTAATACCATTTCTTTTTCATTGTGAAATACTTTGGGCTTTGTGCTGTCCACAATACATTATTTGCTTATTGAGATTTCCTACTATCATAAAGGTGCAGAACTCACTCTGGAGTTACTGCTGCACTCAGCACATATTCAGATGTTTTTGCCTCATGATGGTCACAGGTAAGCACCTGTTACCCTGGAATGTGAAGCTGGAAGTAATCCAAATGTGTGAGTGTGGCAGAAAGTGAAACTTGCAAAAATGAAACAACAGAAGGGTTTTGTAGACTCCTTTGCAGGGTCCTTTTCTGTTGAAATATACTAGTGGAAAATGTCTGTCTCAGTTGATTTCTCATGGTGTGAGACAGCTCAGTGGCATTGCAGTATTGTGGGTTTTCAAAAGAGTATCCCAGGCCTCAAGATCTTGTCATTAGTATTTGTTATTTATCATAATCTAATTACATGACTAGAGGGGGTTTCTGGGGACAGAGTAGTATTATTTTTATATTGTGGTGGATTAATTGCCCTCATTTGTGTTACTCAAATGAGTAACACAATTGTTATTTGTGTGTTATTCAAACCAAAATACCTGTTTCATCGTGTGACTGGGATGTGGTGGCTCAGCTCAATCTTAGTGTATAATTACAGGTATGACACAGGAAGGTCTCTTCAGAGTGAATGGAAGCATGAAAATGGTGGAGCAGCTGCGTCTGCAGTACGAGCGTGGGGAAGAGGTGGAACTCGTTAAAGATGGTGATGTGTACTCAGCAGCCAGCCTGCTGAAACTGTTTTTGAGAGAGTTGCCAGATGGAATTATCACGTCTGCCTTACATCCCAGGTTCATTCAGCTTTACCAGGGTAAGTGAGAGGTAGAGTCTTGGTCCTTCAATGCACTTTCTTTCTGGATAACGGGTTTCTTAGTTTACTTACTTTGTTCCTCATTTCCTTTGGCTTCAGCTCTTACCTGCTCCCTGATGTGCAGTTCTGTTACAAGAGGCAGAAAAATGTTTCTCATGTATTTGGTAAAGTCTGGACTATTTATGATTTTCTAATCCAGTTACATCTGTTGAATAAAAAGTAAAATGGTCAGCTGGCTTTTTCGGGTATGCTTGTAGAAAATAATTGCAGTCTCTTTAGGACATGGATTTACTACTGTTTGCTAGGGTGGTTTCTGGCAGTTTCATTGTAATGGATGCTGAGAAGTGAGAATTTCATCTGCTTGTCAGATTGGGCCAAAAGCATACACTGCCGAAGTTTCTGCCTCTCACTAAGTAATGTGATTGTCCATCAAAAAAAAGAACCAGTTTGCAAGTAACAGCAGACCTTATGTTCCATTCCCTGTCATAGCACACAACCTGGAAGATTTGTTTTTTCCTTTTATTCACACCCCTTCATCCACCTTCAAGTGGTGGATCAGCCGTAGGAAAGACCACCACTTCTGCTGTGGAAAGTTGAGAAATCATTTTAAACAGAATTATGCAAGTTTTAATCTAATTCATGTGTATCTGACAATCTCTGGTGGTGGTAGGTGGAATAAGTGGTGGTTGGCCCTGTTCCCTGACCATGTGGGTCACTGACAGTTCATCTCTCTTGCTGCAGGCAGTCAACACTTCTTCTTTATGTTTTCCTAAGAAGCTGCAAGGTGAGTGGGTAAAGTTACTGGAGAATGCAGAGGAGGAACATGCTCTCTGACGTGCATTCCTGGTGGAAGATGGTGCAAAGTTCTCACACACTTGTTTTGAGGTCTCCCTTCCACTTTTCTTGCCTTCAGTGCAGAGGTGGTTTAGCCGTTTCCAAGAGGAGTGAGAATAGAGCCATGTGTTTTCTTTCTTCCTTTTGTTTTGTGGGCTATAGAAAGTGTTGATGGTGCACTGGAGAAGAGCTTTGTGCATTACCTTGATGCAGACATTTCAGCTGTAGGTTGTATGTGGACTGTGTAAAATACCTTCCCATTTAGTGAAGCTGTCTGGGGCACAAGGATAGGGTTCAGGAAGTGTTGTGTAGGAAGGTGCTGTTGTTTTAGAAAGTCCCTTTTTTCTGGTCATTGCTGTGCTTTCTTTGGGGACTTTTAGATTTCACCAGGTCTGACTCATGAGCTGTCTTTATGTTCTTTCTCATAAATCACAGCTTAAGTGTAAATTAATAATAAATAAATAAGTCACGCCTCTGCTGTTCCATATCTCCACCCCCACAAAGGTCATATTGGTGTATTGTACCAGGAACTGCTGATGTCCTTTGTGAACAGCTGTTTGTGATGTTTGTGGAAAGGTTCATTTGTTCTGTCTCCTACAGGAAGGGAAAAATCCCCCCAGTACTTTCTAGGGGAATGAGATGGATATCATTACTTAGCAGATTTACTCACCGAACTTTCTTGCTTCCAAATAAAGTTACTGGTGTAACCTATGAACCCAGATCTGCAAAAATCCATCCAACTGTGATGTGTCTTCATAGCTAAGGTTGCCTGTATTTCACAATAAGATCATGCTTAGTGCCATTAAAATTTTGATTAGGGAATAAGAAGTCTTACCTGAAAAATGCCAGTTGGCTGTTGTGGCAAGGGGAAGGCTTTTGTAAAGTTTGGAGAAAACTTGAAGGGTTTGTCACACCCCAGAAAATACAGCATAAATGAGTAGTTATGAAAGGCACTGATGATTTTCATCATGTTAAGTAGTGGGTGGGCATTTGCTTGCAGTTAAATGATCAACCAGCTGTGCAGGATTACAGGAGTTATCTGTTCACTTATCGAAGTATGTGCAAGGGTATTGCTTGCAAAATGGTACCAGGACAGTGCATGCCTGGGTGTTCGTTTTGTAAACTGTGAAGAGAGTAGGTCAAACTGTTTCTGAGTCAACAGGTTATTAAAAAATAACTTTGCATCTGGAGCCACTTTGCAACATGTCTACAGTGAAGGCAAATACAAGCTCTGTCACAACCTCTATATTCCCTCCTATTGAAGCTTTGCATGGGAAATGTTTTTTTAGGATTATGCTAGATTTCTTTTGGTGTATTTTTAGGGATTGTTATCAGCATTTTTTAAGCCAGCTGAGATCTTGGCCTGAGATCACATAGTTACTTTACTTACTATACACATAGTTACTTTACTTACTGTAAAACTGGTTAGAGAGTGATTCCTCTAGTTAAAAATAGATGGACTGAAAATTACAAATTTTACCTGTAGCTGTAACCCTTTTCAATTCCAGCTATCAAATTTGTTACCAAACCAAAGAGAAATAATCTGCCCTATTATGAAAGAGAGAAGCTGTCCTGTTAGTGTTCAGGAAGTCCATGCAGCTGGTTTGGCATTGCTGTCTGCAGCCTGTGCAGTGTTGTGTGAAACAGAGCTCTGCGTGCTGCCCTCAGATCCTAAAGTACTTTCTTTTAAATAAATATTCAGCGTAATGCCAAGACTATGCAGTTCCATAAAACATCATGTAGTGCATTGTGGTTTGTGCTGGCATTCTCTCTGTGCCCTTGGAGAAGGACAGTGGCAGTGGGAGATGGGAAGGGCCTCCCTCTGTAAACGATGTTGATTGGAGATGTGTGTTGCAAGCGCAGGCCAGGGACACGCTGATAGTGACCTTGGTGTCGGCCGGTCTCCTCACAGTGCCTGACAAATAAAGGCTGCTCTCCTTACTCCTTAAAGGGGAGTTCTGGGGTGAAAAATGGCCATCACAATCTCTTTTGTGGCTGAGGCTTCACTGCAGAGCAGAACTATGTGAAATGGGCTGTATTTTGAGAAACCTCAGCCAGAAATTAGCAGTTCCCATATAGCAATCCCTGCCTGAGCATGTTTATTCCCTCCGGCTTTTCATTCCTTATCTACTATATCGTGATCACTGACTCTTAAGACATCCATACATATTAGGAGCTGTAGGCACAGCTCTTACCCCTTTCACAGGTCACTTGCTTTCATCAAGACAAAGTGCTGCTGTACTGTAAATTTGTTGTTGTTGTTTCACTCCCTCCTCCAGTGGAGGTACAGTGAAATATGGACTCTGTCTTCCTTTCTTACTCAGTCTAATTAAGTTTGATGCTATTTCGTCACTCTGGATTCTTGACATTGCTCATCCAATAGAATTTACATTTTTTCAATGGGTTCAGTGGTTTTCAGCAAGATGTGAGTTCTTTTTCACATACCTCCTTCTACTCACTGCCTGTGATGACTGGCATGGTTTTGTCTGGTGCCTGTGAACAGCCTTGCCTTTTTCAGGGAGAGGGATGGGAGGCAGTGGAAGGGAAGGAACAGCTCCCTTCTGGATCAACAGGTCAGTTTACAGAACACTTAGTAGCCGGCAGCTGTTTGAGTTACATGGACAAGCAGAACCAAAAATACAGCTTGTGTTGGGGGATTTTAGAGGTCAACTTTCAATCTGAACAACGACTGTGAAAATGGATAGATGAGAGCTGACCTTTTAATCATTGTTATAGATGGGTCATGAGATGGTTGGCTCTTGCAATTTAGGGATGAATATGACATGTATGTTATGAGAAGTTTTATTGATGCTATTGTGATTAGTTTTTTGGATGTCCTCTGTTCTCCCCGTAATCCCCTTTCCTCTCCCCCTTCTCCCCCTTGTGTTGTTGCCTCTGGATGGCAGTGGGGACATGTGGAGGGAGGGTGTGTACCTGTGCCCCTTGCATAGGGCAGCTGGGAGGAGAGCAGGGTTGTTACTAGGAGGTGTGGTATGACAACACCTGACCCCCAGTCAGTTTGCAAGAAAACAGTCTTCAGTGGTGGGCAAAGGAGAGTTGATNTTGGATGTCCTCTGTTCTCCCCGTAATCCCCTTTCCTCTCCCCCTTCTCCCCCTTGTGTTGTTGCCTCTGGATGGCAGTGGGGACATGTGGAGGGAGGGTGTGTACCTGTGCCCCTTGCATAGGGCAGCTGGGAGGAGAGCAGGGTTGTTACTAGGAGGTGTGGTATGACAACACCTGACCCCCAGTCAGTTTGCAAGAAAACAGTCTTCAGTGGTGGGCAAAGGAGAGTTGATTGGCAGACTTTGGGAGGGGCTAGGGTTACCTTTTGTAACCCCCCCCCCCAGGGGTATAAAAGGCAGAGCACCTGTTTTGTGGGTGAGCACATGATGGCTTAGTCCCTTCCTCCCAGCCCTATAATTTTTCCTTACTCAGTCCTTTGCTGTATTTTGTTAAGGTTTATTAAAACCTTTGAAATTTTTAAAAGTGAGCATCGCTTCCAACACCATGGTAACTGCAGCAGTGCACGAAATCTGATTCATTAGATATCTGTGGTTCTCCTGGCTCTGGTGACATGACTTTTACCTTTTCCTTTGGCTTTTATGGTCATTTTAGTGTTATCAGAGCTGTTTGCAATCTAGAAAAATAACTTCTGTTTTCCGTACGATGATGATGTTCATTACGCAGTAAAAACTCTTGGAATTGGATTTTTATGCAGATGACACTCACCAGACTTGCAAAAGAAGTGTGCTGTTCCTCCAGGATGTTAGAATGAAGGATAAATACAGCACTGCAAAGTGCTGTAATGATAGAGAGTGAGGTGTCTCAAGCTGGATTGTGATAACAGCCTTCTTATGAGCAAGGCTTACAACATTTCCGCTCCTGAAGGAATATAGGCATGATTTTTTTCCCCTCTCGGGCAAGATCATCTCTGAAGGATGGTGTCTGAAGCAGATTGTTTCTTGGCAAAGAGAGACTGGAGTCCCACTTGGCATAGATTGCAGAGGTGGAAAGAAATGCTTTAATTTGTTCTGCAGCCCAGTGGGTGCCATGGTACTGCAATGCACAACCTGCTGCCTCTGTGCCAAAGATCAGCTTCCCAGGGCACATTGAGAACTGCTGACAGATGCAAGCTTTTCTGTCTGCCCTCCAGTCTGGTAGCATGCAAGGCAGCTGGAAGCTATGCAGTGGTAGCATGACACTGAGCAGTTGCCTTTCTTCCTCACCTCACAGCACAGATAATTGGCTAGGGCACTGTGACAATGTGGCTTCAGTGCTTCCAGACTGGAGTTGTTTGGGGTCAGACCATTTGAGACTTGAGCAAAACAATTATGCACACCTGTTTGCATGAATTCCGTGTATTTAGTGAAGTTCAGGCAGCATAAAGGAATAACATGAACAGAGATGAACTGGGGAATTAAATTGTGTATCTAGTATGTCAGAGACACTCAATATGTTCAGAAATAGCATGAACTATTGGAAAATATGTCCCTCTTGTTGTGAGCTGTGGGTGTATGCTGAAATTAAATGAGACTGAAAACACCCTCACAAATGTGTCTGTACCTCCTACACTGTTGAGACTCCTGTTTCTAGTTAATTAACATTTTTGGAGATATTGCCTGTCCTTTTCACTTGTCTCCTTGACTCGTTCCTCGGTAATGAGTCCCTAGTTCAGCTTTGAGGTGCCAGCTGCCCTTCCTTGATCCTCTGTATTTTGTGTCCTCAGGCTGCTGAGCCTAGACATGGCCTAAGGCTGCTGGTTTTGTTCCCTTCCTCAGCCCAATCCACTCTGTTTCATTCTTGGTTTCAAGCCCTCGATGCCTGCACATCTTGCTCGGCTTCTCTTGCAGGCCTTGGCTGAGATGCTTTCTATTGCACATGGCTTTTGGTAGGCTCCCAAAATAAAAAATTGAATATCTTTGTCTGCCTTGAGAGCACCTTCCTCTTGGCCTTCATTCTTATTTTCCTCCTTTTCCCCTAGGCAAAATAAATGGATATGCTGTGCTTGAAAATCATGAATATCATAAACCACTCATGTGTTCTGATGTTTTGCTGATAGTCACTACCAGCTCAGTAAACCTTAGTGACTGACTTTGAAACAAACTGAAAAGGAGGAGGAGTGCTTCAAAGAATGGGTTGTTGTTACGACTCAAGACTGTTTTTGCTCTCTAATGAGTTGAAAAGCTGTTATATTTGAAGAAATACAGTCATGGATAGCAGTAGTAGATTTGTCCTGAAAAGTGTACAAAGTGCATGGAATACTGTGTATGCATGTCACTGTCTAGATTCACCACGAATCATTAAAGCAATTTTTAAATAAAGGTGAAATCCCTGAAATGTCATAAGCAGAATAATCAACACTTTATTTCTGATTTTTGGATTCTTTTGGAAGAGAAACTTGAGTTCCTTCCCTTATCTTTTTACTGGAGAAGGAGGACAGAGAGCAAAGCCTTATTTTCTTTCTAGGATTTCACAAAGAGAAGGAAACTTGATGGCTCGGTAAATGGGGTTTGCTGCCTCATGTTACTCAGTATTTCTATGCCCTTCAATTAGGGTAGTTTCTCATGATCTTGTGATGTGGTATCTGTGTCTGTTTTTGAAAGTACAGAAATGAGCAAAGGTTTGACTGTGCCCAGCAATAACATGTTTGATGTTGATTCATACCCCAAAAACATCATGGTTAATGTACAGGAACATCCTACCCAGAAAATACTACTAAGGCCGTGGGCCCAATAGCTTTATTTGTTGTCAGAGTGCAAACCTGTGTTCAGAATGTTTTGGGTGGTTGTTAGCATCTTCATAGTTTGGAAGGGATGAAAATTCCTCCAGTAAATGAAAAAGTACCAATCAGTCCAAAGTCCCAGTGGGAGACTCAGAGAGACAATTAGTTATCAAAAGCATTCCCTAATTAGATGACAGGGTGATGGTTATAGAAGAGGTACATTTTTTCTGAGAGATGGCTTTGGCTTTCCTTATCATAACTGCAAACAGTTTGTAGTAGAAAACACTGTGCTGGTTGCTTTGTTATCTAAAGAAAAGTGTGTTAGGAGGTGAGTTTTAATGTTTAAACATTAAAACACAACATATAAATTAGTTGTGTTTTGTTATTAGTAATCAAGTCAGAGACTGTACAGTCCACTTTGATCAGCACAAATGCACTGAAATTCCTTATTGTTATTCCATTTAATACAGCCTTCAGAAGCCTCCTGAAATTTTGCTGCAATAATAGATCAGATTTCTTGCTGTTGCCAAGCTGATTACTAGTAGCAAAGTCATGATGGTTTTTTCCTCTCTTTAAAACCTGTAAAGGTTGTGATGAGCAAGCAAATAAGATTTTTTTTTTTCATCTGCTTCATGTATATTTGATATTTGACTTTTCTGAAGGAGCTAATTTCTTATCTGTAGAAGAAAAGGATATAGTTAATCAATTGGTTAAAATGTTTGGTGGTGTAATTTGACTGGCATTTTAAACTTTGGTCTGCTGTGATGAAAGAATTCCTACTAAGTTTGTGATACAAAAACAGACATACAAAAGTGAATTCACCATGCATATAAAACTTAAAAAGGCTTTCTTGCCATGTACAGTATTAGGCATGTCAGGAAAGGCAGGAATCCTAAGCCTGGAAGCAGATGAAGTCCCTCAAATTTCAGCTGTATGCAGTGGCAAATAAGTATATAAAAAGCCTCATTTGTTTGCCATTTATTTGCAGGGTAAATCCTGTTTATTAGCCACAAGAAATGTCTGCTTGTAAAACAGATATAATATAGCAGCTAACCACTTTTCAAAGCACTCTCCTTCTGAAACACTGTTCAGCCCAGCCCTGGAATATTTCTGGGAAATGAAAGATGAAAACAAAGACAAGACTTCTGAAGTGAAACGGTGTTCAAAGATTTTTGTTTCCCCCTCCTTTTTTTCTCTCTAAAAAATGTGAAACAAATGTAAAATGTTCTTTTTTTTCTTGCAACACAAGCCGTGGGATGTTTTCCTGCCAGTCATCTCTGCATGCTGGTAGCAGGGCATACAGCAGAGCAGCACCAGCAGCCCATAAGGCTGATAAATAAGGAAAAAAAGTACTAGAACTGCACAGATGGCCTCATGCTAATGGACACTGCTTATAATTAGATTGGTGCAGGAAACCTTCAGGGCATGAGGTCTTCTGTCTGAAAATGATGTTGCAGAGTCCTTGGGGTTTTCATGCATATGGGAAAGTTTCAGTAACATTTCACTTTCTTGGAGAGTAGAAATTAATATTTGCAAGGACTAACACATTCGGTTTTGGTATAAAGGGAAAGCAATACTGACTTGTTTTCAAAACTTTGCTTCTATTGACATGTAAATCCAAGATTTTGGATGGTGCAAATCACTCTTAGGAAGGTGTTTTTGGGATGGAGGAGGGGAGCAAAAATTTTTGCACATGAATTCAATTCCAGCAGCAGGACACAATTAAGCAGAAGCTGTGTGTTAGGCCAAGCTTGTGTTCACCACCTGGGTCTGTATAAACACAGCATCTGTGAAGTTCATGCAATTTTTACTTGAATACTTGGATGTGACTCAGTTCAATATGGAAAACTTTTATCCATACCTAAATTCTAGAAGATTGTACAGTATAACAAGGCTGGTCTCTAACATGAGGCCACATTTTGACTAGTTTTGGAGTGTGGCAGTACCCAGAACAGTCTGTTTCCCATAAGGAACACTCCTTCCTGAATATGTAGCAGAGTTGTCAACCACAGAAGGTATTGTAGTGCAGTTATATCACTGTGCATTTCAGGAGACCCTTTGTTTTACCATTCTTGCTTTCTTATTTTTGAAGGTTTTCTTGGGAAGGGAAGCTAATAGTATGAGAAGGATTTGGGAAGTAGGGATGACCTCCAGAAGGAGCACGGAATCTGAAGATCTGGTAGAGAGGGAGTTAAAGCAGATTTAGCTGTGCCAGGTGGGGATAAACATGCTCTAAAGCTCTTAGCTGACTGTTAGTAACTGCTCAATCTGCTCAGGAAAAAGGTTACGGCATAAAGGTAAGAATGAAATGGCGCCCTTGGTGGCCAGGGTGAGCCTCAGGACAAACATGCACATTCCCTGAGGAAAACTGAGGAGTTGTGTGTCTCTGAGCAGAAGCAGGATTGAATTTTAGCTTGCTCACCCATGTAATTAAGTTGGCAGCAGTGAAGAAAACCATATACATATGTTTTTTCTTCTCTTCTTTTTCCTAGACTCTAGAAACGACATACAGAGGGAAAGTTACTTGAAAGAACTCCTTAAAGAACTGCCTGATGCTCATTACTGCTTGCTGAAGTACCTGTGCCAGTTCCTGATAAAGGTTGCTGAACATCATGTGGAGAACAGGATGAATCTTTGCAATCTTGCCACTGTATTTGGACCAAACTGCTTTCAGTAAGTTGGGCTTTTTTCTATGCCCTGTTTGCTGGCATAAATGTAGATGTCAGAAATCTACTTTGTCAGGGTGATCAGATGGAGGCAGTGACTGGGGCTCTGTGTTAAACTTCAGTGCTAAAGTGCTGGTTTTGAGCCAAATGGAAGTGGAGTTGCTCTCCTATTTCCTCTTGCTGTTTGCTAAACTGTTAATCAGTTTGTATTGCTGCTTTGGTAGCAGAGCAGAGGTGTAACAGTGAAAGGCCTTCAGACTGTGTCAGTGCAAGGAAGTGTGTGCTCATACAGGTTTCTCCCTTTGCTGTCAGTTAATATGAGTGCTTCTCTCCACAAGGCTCTAAAAAAGGATCCTTGGTGGAAAAGGACTCCAAAGCAGCATCCAGGTGCTATATAATTTCTAGAGGTGGATACTGCATACTGTCTGCATGTTTGGCCTTGTGATCTGGTGTCTGCCCTCAGGTGCCAATGATTCTGGTCTCTCTGTCATTCTGGCGTATTCAGAAACTGCTCTGGAGCTTGTGGGGATCCACTGGTCTCTTAAAACTTCTTACTGAGGTCAATAGCTTTTCTGGGTTCTTTCACTGGGTGCAGTTCCTGCTTGTGCTGAAGACATGTTTTACGTGCTGGTGGAGCTTGCAACAGTAGCCAGAAGAGTTATTTCCAGGTGCAAGAACACTCCTGAGTGAGAAGGTTTCTGTTGAGTCACTGCCGTGATGCAGTGCGGCGTTAGCACCTTCACCTCTGCAATGAGCCCGCTGGCTGGCATCCAAGGTCTTTGACATGGGAGGCACCAGAGCAGTTTAGTTCAGTCATTAGTCTTGAAAGGTGTGTGGTATCACCAAGAAGATACAAGTGAGTTCCTTGTATCAATGTTGCATTTGTATTTATCTTTGTAAAATATCACTCTGGACTAATACTGAGTTGTCTAGTAAAACTTATTCTCGTGAAGCAATTAATTTAATCTATCCCCCTGAGTTTCCTCTTGGAAAGACATAGATTTCTTTAAAGGGAGAAAATAGATTCCTGTAATATGTTGAGACAGTTCTTTGTACCCAGGCTAGATGTTGCCTGCTAATATGCTTTTTAAGGAGCATATCTTTTTCCATTGATTAGGGAGAGAACATGGAGGAATGAGACACTTAAACTAAAGCTTGTCTTAGTGACTGCATGGCTGCCTTATCTTAAGATGTTGCTGGTGGATAATGAAGGTGAATTTCAGGATTTAAGCATTTGCTGTGTTAGTACAAAAAGATAAAATATATTTTAAAAATAATTGTTTTCCTCTCCGAAACAAAAAGTGCTCAAAAGACAGTAGTATGCACAGGAATGCATGAATATGAGGATTACTGGAAGCAAAATACTGTGAATATCTGACAAGGAAAAGCAAAACAGTTTTTTAGACTTGCATTCACATGGGTAGTTTGGGAATTCCTGTCTAAATGTATTAGCAGAGTTCAGGATAAACAAAGTAATTAGAAGAATTTGAGTCCAGTGGCTAAATCTCTATGACTCAAGCTCCCAGGTGGCTATTAGAATAATTTTTAGTTTACTCATCACTTCTTTCAGAAGAGTTTAAAAATTAGCTGTGCATATTTTTTTGGTGTAGAATGCAGAGAATTGCAGTTCAGGATTGCAATTGGCGTTCCTAATATTAAACCAAAGTGTATGTGTTAAATATTAAACCAAAGTGTATGTGTATAGTTGTTGCCACAACTGATCTCTGCTCCTAAGACAGCATGGAAAAGATAGAAGAGTTTTTGTAAGGTACAGAGATGGAAACACTTCATTCCATTGCAGGAGACTGAGGAAGGCAGAGTTCACGGGAGGTGAAAAACCAAAGGCTCATGAGTCTGTATGTGAGTGTAACCAGACCAGCAGATGTGACACCGTGAAATAAATGCTCATGTGGCAAAAGAGGCATTGAAAGCAAGGCTTCACACTTACCAAATGGCTAATGTGTTTTTAAAAGACCCAAATAGGTTAGAATTAGGGATGTAGATTTTTATTTAAACTAAGTTTCACCATCTGGTATTCCAGCTATGTGTTTCATAAGATCTGGATCTTTTCAAGGCTGTTCATTCTTGTGGTCCAGACACAAAGATTGTGAGCAACAGTTCAAATACCCTTTTCTCCTGTGTTTATGGATGCAGTCTTATCTTGCTGGAACTGTGACTGACTGTACCAACAAAGATTTGATAGGGGGAGGAAAGACCTTGCAGCACTGTTTTTAGGTATTGGGCTTTACAAGCTGGTTGGCCAAGCATCCAGAAGGAGATCCTCAGAACACATTTCAGTGCTATAGAGAAAGGCTGCCTCAAGCCTGCTTGGCAAGGGCTGTTTCTCTCTACTGGTTGCAGGCAGCCCATGGAGAAGCTGTAGAAATTAAATCTTGGCAGGAGGCTGAAGCGATCACTCCTCTCGCTTTGCGTTATTAGTTCGGAGCAGTGCATGGGGGGTTGTTTGTTCAGAGCAGTGCATGGGGGGTTGTTTGTTCAGAGCAGTGCATGGGGGGTTGTTTGTTCAGAGCAGTGCATGGGGAGTTGTTTGTTCAGAGCAGTGCATGGGGGGTTTCTCCACGACAAGGGAAGAAGGCTCAGCATCATCCAGCTTGTCAGCAATTACACTGCCGAAGCAGGGAGAACTGAGATTTTTCTGTCAGAAATTCACACTCATGTCTAAAATTAATGTCAGTTTGTGTAGTTAATGCACAGTGTCAGAGAAGATAAAGCCCATCTGCTGATAGTGAAGGACTTCTTTTGGCAAGGTATTTTTAGTGACAGTTTAGCTACTTAAGCGTAGTATCTCCTACTCCATAACCGAAGTTGTTTAACAGTTGAATAAATCATGCTGCTTGGCCACTTTCCAGATATTTAGACTTAATTTTAATTATCTTAATCTCATTCTGTTTTTCTACATCATATCCTCTGTAATGTATCCCATGTCCTAAACCTTCAACCCTTATTGCTTTTATCTTATCCAGTACTTCCCCTGCTTCCTTACTTGCTGTTTGACAAACTGCACTGGTGCTTTTGTAAGAAAGATTATCTTGTGCTTTCTGTATTTCTAATGAATAGAAGAGAAGAAATGGCTATTTGCATTCCTTATAATGAAGTGTGATGTAAGATATAAGAACATGTAAAGGGCAAGGTCAAACAGCTCAAAAAAAGATTTGAGTTTTGGTTCACTGTTTTCTCCCAACTTGGTTTGTTCAGATTTATTGTAATGGAAGTCAAAGGTCAAGTATATTGAGAAATACAGCCCTGGAGGAACTACAAGCACAAAGGAGCAAAAACAGCTGTCTTTTCTGTCACTGGGCTAATCTGTGTAGAGTATTAACATTTGTAGTGTGGTTACTCTTGGAGGAAGTTATTGTCCATTGACCTGAATTTCAGCTCCTGGAGAGACATAGCCTTAGTTAAGGCCTACTGTGTGGGCTCTGCTTGGCTCTAACAGCTTGTGCTGAAATGGAGAGGACCAGCTGGGTTTTCTCTCCTCCTCTCTGTTCTCCAGGAGCTGGGTATCAGAGGAGCTGCTGCCCTTATCCTGTCCTTTGGTTGGCATGAGGTCTAACAGAGTAATCAGGGGATCCATTTGCACCATTTTTTGCAGCTCTCTCTCAAACAGTGATCTCTGTGTGTGGCTTCCATCATTCAAGCCCTTGTGAACTTGGTTATGTTTCATTCCAATAGAGATGAAGTGTGTTGTGAGGGACTGCTCCATCCCCCCAGAAGTGGCTGGCAAATGCAGGTGTCCAGTTAAAATGCTGGAGTTAGATGCAGTTATTTATGTATGACGACTGCGTAACACAAAGGGTAACAAGAAAAGTATATTATCTTTGGATATGGAGAAAATGGTAGATTGTAGGGTAGATGTAGATATTTCAGAGATGCTGAACTTGAAAGAGTTAAAATCTGATCTGAAGTCATGCATGAATGTCTTACCTTGGTTTCTAGCAGCCTTGGAGCCTGCACGGATTGGGTATACAAAACTGAAGTGAAAGCAGAGGGGCTGAATTAATATTCCTCAGTCAGTAATGTTGGCCTTTAGAACATTATGTGGATGGGTTTTGTTTTCAGGCAGTGCAGCCCCAATCCTGCATCAGTCTTCAAAACAAATGTGCATCCAGGATCGGGGCAAACTGAGTACTGAGTATTGTTGTTTAAACATGAATTATTGCAAATTGGAGCCTGCAGCCATAACCTTTCTTACAGGGTTCATATAGATTTTAAATACTGCATTTTCCAACACTGTAAACGAATTTTTTGTAAGTATTCAGTATGCTGAAGCCTATAATGACAGTTTAAAACATCAAGAATAATATAGCAAGGCTATAAATGTTCTCATCCATAATCATATTAAATACTCATGAATATTTGAGCTCAGCAATGCGGCTCAAATACAATCAAAAGGAGAGTTTTTGAAGAGCCTCTGCTTTGAAATATTTGCAAATGAGAGCAATGTACTTTGTAAGGGGATGTTAGGCTATGGACTGCCCTTTGTCCCCTTTTATGTAGGTTACACTCTCTAAGATGCCTACTGTCACTGTAATTTTGTGATGAAAAATGGAGCTTTTGCTGAAGCAAAAGATTTTGCATATAAATGAAGGCAGTCAGTAAAGCCTTTGTGGCAGCATCACTCTAACTGCTTTGTGTTACCTGTGTTGCCTGCATTTTGCATTTTTATTAATTATTATCATTCATTATGTGCTATTGTTTTATTATTATTTATTAGTGCTATTATTTTTTATGAATGATTTGTTGTTTTGTGAGCAATGCTGATAGAGCAGAATTACCGAGTTGACTTAGGCCAGGCTTAGAGAAAATAATCTGGAACAGGTTTTAACAGGCAGGCAGGTACATGCCCCAGAGCTGACACTCCAGGATTCTCCAGTATCACAGAAGCTAAAACACTTCTGCAAAATCTTAGTAGTTGTATCTGTCATTGTATCTGTCACCCAGATTGTTGAGAGGTAAGCCTGCAAATGATGCAGAGCATGTAAATAAGTCACACAGACTGAGATGAACAACTGTCTCAAGTGAATGTTGCTGTATCTTTAGATACTTACTAGACTGTGATCTTGCAGCAGAGTCTGCAGACATGAATATGTGCCTGTTTTCAGTACACCAGTTTGTGGACTAGTGTGTTAGGACAAATCCCTTTCATCACCTGAAGTGGAGGAGTTCTGGCCACGAGGTTGCATGTGTTACAGACACAGTGAAGTCCACCTAGAGGCACAGAACAGAGTGCCTCAAGTTGTAACCACTATAAATTACTGCAACTCTGCTCTCAAAATCTCTAGTTGTGCTTGTTGAGGGATTTATGGGCGTCTGAGGTGTTAATGAAAATGCTTTGCCAGGGCTGGAGAAACAAAAAATCCATGCAGTGTTTCCTGTCCTTTGAGTCCTTTCATTTCTGCAGGATTCCCTGGGAGAGTGGTAAGGTGACTTTGTGGTGCTTCTCTACAAAAGGTACTGTACAAGCAGCAAAAGTAGTTTATAGAGCATATAGCCCCCTGTGATTGTAAATTAGGATTACAGTGCTGTCATTCCATGCAAGCTGCTTCTGCAAAGTCATTTGGGGAAATGGTAATGTGCATCTTTCATCTCAGACAGGGTGGGGTCAAACACTGTTGGGAATTAGTAATGAGGTGACCCTTTCACATGGAAATCTCTGGTTCACAATTGTGACAGAGAACTGTCAGCAGTTGCAGCCTGGGGAAATCAGTTCAGTGACCTCAGTTCAGCTCATTATAGACAGATTACTACTTCCCAGGTCCTCCTGGCAGCTTGAAGCAAGTTTCCCAGGTGTGGTGGATGGTGACAGAGCCTTGTAGTGATGCCTGCCCTGTGCCACGTGCAGTCATGTTTGTGTGTGTCACTGCACTGCTCTCAGTAGAGTCTGGAGGTTCACTGACTGGAAGGCTCCCTCTGCATTCAGCCTGTCACAGCTTGTTTACAGAGACCCTGAGGTAAATTTATTTAACTAAATGCCTAAGATGTAAGGAATTCTTTTGCAGTGAGGTAATCTGACCTCAGGTCACTTTACTTTTGAGTAAAAGCTGGGACATAGAGCCTTGCTGTGGTTTAACCCTTTGAGACTAGCTTTCCTAGCATCCTGTGGAAAGAGACATGGACTCAGTCTGGAAAACCCAAAGAACATGTGGGTGTGGTGTCTGCCTGGACAGGAGCTGCATGGAGCTGCACTGGGTGGGCCAGCCATGCTGGTAGGACATTGTGCAGAAGTGTGAAATCCTGCTGGGTATCAGATTTTGAAATGAAGAGCTGACAGCCTGATCCAATTACCAAGTAATGTTTTAATTTTGAGAATTACTGCTTTTTCTGCTTTAAAATGATGGCACCAATAATTTCAGTTTTTAATATCCTGCAAAACTTGTGGTACTGAAATACCTTTGCCCTTGACCCTTCTTAACTGTGTCAGATACTCTTAATGCTGGTGCTTCATTTAGACAAGGCACATTTTTTTTCCAAATATTTAATGTGGACATGCTGTGCTTTGCACACAGATCATTCAGAACATCTCTCTGGGAAGGTCTGGTGTCTGGGGAATCTAAGGGAGGGGACACTAGGGAATTTGCTCCTGCTCTGCCTATGCTGTGTGTCTGTTGATGACTTTGCAAGCCACTGTGATAACTTCAGTGGGAGTTTTCCAGTTCAAATCACTAAGATAGATCTCAATTTATAAACACTTTTTCTGCTAGAAATAACCATAGAAATGGCAGGTTTATGGCACCCTTCTGGTGTTTGTGGTAGGGAAACTGATGCTTCTGGTGCTGCTACTGAAGTAATTTGTACATATGTGGCTGTAAGGGGATGAAGTCCTTCTGTTGAGGATTTTGTAACTGGAGTAAATTGTGTGTCTAACTCTCAAAGCTTTGCAGTTGTATTGCCTAATTAACATAAAAATAGACATAAGGGAACCATGACTATGAACAGTTTTATACTGTGATGTTTTAACAAGATCTTCACGAATGATCATGAAAATTTTCCAAGGAGTAGGGTGTGCATCAGGAAAGTGGAAGTGTGAGAGAATATTTTCTCACAGATCTGGGTTTTTCTAGTCAGTTGAAGTGACATTTGTAGATGTCATGACTTTTCAGAATGAGAAGAGCTAAAGTAAAATGCTATTTTTTTTTACATGCATTTTCAGAAAAGTTTAGTCAAACTGGTAGATCTTGCAGTGTGGCAGCAGATGGGGTTTACTTTGTATAAATAGGCAGGGTAGTGTATGCTCATAATACAAACTTATCTTCAGCTCAGAATATATTTGTTGAAAGGAAAATGTCATCATGGAGAGCTCAAAGAGTGTAATAGCCCTTATCATGACTGAGGTCTAATAATAGCAATTATAGGAGAAATATATTAGAAACTTCATTAAATATGCCCGTTAAGGTAGCAGAGAGGTGGCAATAAATAGAATATGTTAAATTTCCATTAAAATAAATTGATTCATGGCCCTTTGCTTAGTTACACTCAGAGAGAGGTGTTAAAAAAGACTGAAGCCATGAGCTTTAGCCTTGTTTTGTATACATGTCTCACCCTACTCATACAGAATTATTCAGAATAGGATGTTGAATTTTTCACAGGTTTGATTTAATAAATTTTAACTGACAAGGTAGTGTGGGGTAGGGAGGGCAAGAAAGTCATGGAATTGGGCAGAAATTAAGTACTGTTTTTGTGCTTTATGGAAGCTTTATAGACTGGACTGTTTTTCAGCCAGGTAGAGTTTTTTTGTATTAGCTGTTGCCAGTGGGGAACTACTGGCTGTAGTTCCTATCAGATGTGGCTTAGGTGAAAATTCTGCTATCTGAGTCTTTATTTTGATTTGCACATGCTCTATTACATTTTCAGTCCTTTTCCTGGGAATAAGATTCATAGGGGTGCCATGATTTAAGTTGTACTCTCTTTTGGAGAAACAAATCAGGAAGGTAATAGTCAGGATTTGGCTCAGCTAGCAAGCAAGCAGGCTTTGCAGCACGCTGACACTGGAGCACATCATTTAGCATGGCAAGAGGGGTTCCCTTCAATCAGGATAATTGCATGGGCCTACTGCATATCAAGCCACTTACTAAGTTTTAGTGAATATATGACATTCTTCAAAGTGAATTGGCCTGAGTGTACATGCAGATCCATCAATAGAAGTTCTCCCATTTGTTCTTTATTTAGTCTGAGGCTAACTTCCACACTGAAGAAATCAGCTGAGACTGACACATTTTTACAGCTGCCAATATTCTACAGTATAAAATAATTCAATCCTTTAAATTCAGATCCTGCTACTCTAGCATGTATTACATGTTGAGATGATAGCAGTAAAGACTCTCTTTTGGAGTTTACAAAGATGTGTTCTGCTGCAGTGGGTTACTCTCCCCGTTGACATATAGTGGTATGGCATAGAATAAAGCATTGAGAAGGATCAATAGCCCCTACAAAAAGGCACTTTTTGATGACAAGTTTCTGGGAGCATCAGCTTTCAGAGTCTTCTTGTTGAAGTGCACATCTGGCCCTGATAAACTGCAGTTACAGTTTTAGGGTAGGTAGTTATTTGTAAATTTTTATTTACTCTTTGCAGTAAGCAATGGTTTACTTTCAAGTTACATCCCTGTAAAATAGCTCAGGGGGAATTTGTGTTACTTTTGGGGGTTTGGGTTGTGTTTTCTTCTCACATAA
The DNA here is from genome assembly GCA_013397555.1 of Urocynchramus pylzowi. NCBI lineage: Eukaryota > Metazoa > Chordata > Aves > Passeriformes > Fringillidae > Urocynchramus > Urocynchramus pylzowi. The sequence continues at coordinate 325,133 of VZRH01002375.1, read as the reverse complement.
CATCTTGTTGTCTTCAGCAAAAAGGTACTTGAAACTTTTTTTTGGTTTTGGCTTCTCTGCTTCTTCACTCTAAATGTTTCCTGTGTTTCATTATTCCTGATCACCAGTCTCTGCCATTTTATGAGGTCTTTAGGAAATTCACATCTGTGAAGCCACTTTGTGGTTTGCTGAGAAGACTGTGTCTGCTGGAAATACTGTACAATAGGTAACACTGAATGATTGCAGAAGAAGATTCTTCAGATATTGTACTTTTGCATTAAAATGGAATTTAAGTCATTTTGGGGCCAATAAAATTGTCCAATAAAGTGTTTAGAAAGTTTATATTCCAGCAGATGATCACTAGAAGCTTCAATGAATTATGAGCTCTGTTGTGAGTGACATACATTTTTTGCTGCAGGAGAGAGTTGTGTGAAATACATAAGGAATCGTGCCGATACATACAGTGTCTTCCCTTTTCTGTGTGCCTTTGAGGTCTGTGGTATGCTGCAAGGGGGCTTGTTTCAAGAGAGAAAGAAGCCACTTCTTTAGCAGCCAAGTAGTTGGTTTTTCTCCCAGAAAATGGAGCTTAGGAACCACTTTTTGTATTAATCATTTAGGCTCTTCTGCCAAAGGCAGCATCCATCTCCATGTTTTAGAAAGCCCTTTGAGTTATGACCCTACTTTTGAAAGAAATGGTAACACAAAAGTTAGATTAAAAAATCTGGTGTACAAGGCAAAGACCTTGTTTAACATTCATTGTTTTGCTTAGCATGTAGGATTTCTTAATTTTTTCACTTATCCTTCTTGTGTACCTTTGAGGTTATCAGAAACCAGGTTTTGGAGGAATCTGACTCTTGAATTAACAGTTCAGAGCATCTAAATGCCTGAGCTGTCTGCGCTGTGGGTCATGAAACCCAACTACAGCAGAGTTGGTGGCACCTCATTTGGTGGCTGTCTCAATTCTATCCCTACCTGGATTCTGTGGAGAGAGAGGGTGGATCGGCCAACAGGTCTGGTATTTCATATTGATAAGAAAAACTGCAGAAAAACTGTGATAGTTGTTAACAACATAGGCACAGGCCTCCTTTCCAAGACAAAGTGTCCTGTGCCTGCTATCCAGCCTGTATCTACAAATGAAATGTTACAGAGACCCTCTGCAGGACCTTTTGTATGTTGAGTCTCTGTAACACTTTGCTTTGTCATCTCTCCAATTCTAGCGTGCCCTCTGGATTTGAAGGGATACAGGAACAGGAGATCTGCAACAAGATAATGACAAAAATGCTGGAAAATTACAATACCTTGTTTGAATTAGAAGGTTTGAAGAAGGATGAAGAAAAGCCTGTATGTGAAGAGCTAGCAAAAATAATTTTGGTAAAAGTGAGTATCTCTAATACTTCATTTTCTCACAGCAAATCAGTAATTCAGGCTTATTTCAGGCTTCAATTCAGAAATCTTTTAGATAAGTGGAAGGCAGACGCTTGTAATAATGTTCTGTGTTATTGATTGGTATGCAGAATACACGTTGATTCTACTGATAGGCTAATTTTCATGACTGGTCTGGAAGTTCATTCTATTAAACATCTTATTCTTTGTTGGCTACACACTTATTTATGCAGGAAATATATTCACTAAAATTTAAGTGTTTTTAAATGAGGAGGCAGAATAATTCTAAGAAGTGTTCAGGGTTTCTGACATGGTTATCATTTATGGTGTACTTCAGTGATGATGAACTTTGATACTCTAGGACAGTGTGAGGTTTCTGACTTTTGCCTTTGCATGAAGTCTGCCTGTCTCAAACATGCACCTGAGTTTAAAAGTTGGGTGTTCTGACTCAGCCATTTCTGAATGCACTTGAAGAGAAGCATTAAATAACAGTCACTCTTTGAAGAAAGTACATTGGAGCTCTTAAAGAAAAGTGGTGTAGTTAGAATATTACCCCTTTGGTGTGAAGAGGGCTCGTGTGTAACATCAAAGGATTCTAAAATTCAAAAGCTGACAAGTAGGGTAGCCAAAAGTGCCTTGTTCTGGCTTGTGCTGTCTCTACCACAGGAAGCAACCTCAAGTCTGTGCAGGAAATGGTCACGAGGATGGTTTGCAGTTGCCTCATTTCTTATTGTGTGTTAACTGTGCAGATAATTACTCTCTTACAGGGTGTGAATTCTTGAGTTTGGGAGGGTTGAACTACGTGCCTATCCTTGGTAGAGTTTTACCCACTGATAAAATCACTTTAGTCTTCACTGTCTGGAATAGAAGTTGTCAGAAAATAAGTTATAAAAATACAGTGTCTTTGACCTTGACAGAACAGGAAGTCTGGTGTGAGCCCGGGTTCTGCCATTCAGATGAAATCAGCTGCTAACATCTGTACCTTTGTGATGTATCACAGGAGGGTCTGCTGAATCGGTATAAGTTGGGCTCAGCTGCCTTTAGAAGGGTTGCTGGCTTTCTTAAGTGGTGAATCAGTGAGGAAGTATTTAGCTGTATTTAGTTGTCTTTTAGCTGTTACTAGGACTCAGCTGAAATGCTTCTGTGGAAGGAGATAGAATCACTGATAGCCTTCCAGTGTCACAGCAACTTCTGGGTAGTGGAAGTGATCTGCCTGGCCAGTGACAGTGATGTTTAGCCACTGATGGTCACTTCAGGAACAGAACCAGGGAAAGAACATATTTCGGAAAAAAAAAGACCCCAGAAGAAAAGCTTCAGATGTATTTCCTTCTCCTTCAAGTCTCAGCCAGTTCCAAAAGTCAAGACAGTCTTCCAGTTCTAGGTATTTAGTAGTAGTTGGGATTGCATGAAGGTGGAGATCTTGGAAATTTCCCACAGCTGTTGAGAGATACAAGCTATGAAATTACATGGTGACAACCAGAATTATGCCAACAAAATACACTAAGAGTTATAATTACTCAAGTGAGATGGGAAGTGTTGCCTCAGGAGGCAGATGATTGCCTGAGAGAGACATGCCTAAATACAAGGGCTCACATTGTGTTTACATCTTTGGACCTTGTTGGTATTTTCCAAATTCTGCTGGCAGCCAGCTGCAAAAATTTGACCTTGTTCATTTTCCATCTAATTTGTGTGGGAAGTTTGTAGTTTAATTAGGGCACATACTCAAACACAAGAAGTACAATCATCTAACTTCATGTAGCAAAGGTACTAAGAAGGTTTCTTTGAAATTTGTCAGGTGGCTCTATGAAAGGACGCTTCATATTATTCTCAAATGTTACATTTTTTTGTATCCTAGCAAATATCCCCTATCCTATTCAATTTGTATAATAAGCTAGAGATGGTTCACTTGAAGAGAAAACCAAGTGATAATGAGATTCAGTATAGAAAAGTGATTGCCAGATTGCTAATGCATGAACCATTACATACAGTAGAAGCTGGTCTGTGTTATACAAGAACAAATGCCTCAGAGAATTGTTTGTCATGACCTGTGTCACAGTGTCCAGAAAACAGCAAGCTATTTGTAGGCAAAGTTACTGCTTCTGGAAAAGCCATTGATATATCTACAGGTAGGTGGGTAGAAATTTTCCAAATAATCCTGTTGTAAGCAGTGAAGAATGTAGGATGCTCAGGACAGTGCTCTCGTAAACTTAGGCCCGGTTGATTTTATGGGTGTTGCATTCAAGCATGAACAATGGTGGGATAGAGGAGTGAATGGCAAGGAAAGTGAAGAAACTGTGGACTTGCCCTTTACCAAACTCACCTGCATTTATTTAAGTGGCTCTTCTAGCTTCTGTTTTGGGAACAGCAATAGGGTGAGGAGAGTTTTAGATGACCTCACTCACTTCCTTGTTGGGTATTCTGTCATCCTTTCCCCAGCACTTCACCCTGAGTCACTACACTGCTACCTTTCCCATGATTGCCTTCACTCTCACACCTTTCTCACTCTTCCATGTTTACATTTTTCTCTGAATTCCCACAGCCCTATCCCACTATTCTTGCTGTCAGATGAAAACAAGAATATGTGGATCCTTAGATGAAGTCATGGAAGCATCTCTACCATCTAAGCTTCTCTTTGAGCCATGTACTGGAAAGGAAAAACAGCTCCAGTGGAGCAAGTTGCATCTTGTTTACTGTGTTGGTCATATCTAGGGGAAATCCACAATGCTGCAGGCTTCTGGAAGGAGCAAGAGCATTTGAATCAGGCACAGACTGTGGCAGCCTAAAGAAAATATGTTTTAAGGAGGCTGAAAATTAATTAGTGTTAGAGATGGGAAAAAGAGACGTGATTTTGTGGGGCTGTTGGTAGTTGAGCTACCATTCTCGTGTATGTGCACTGAGGAGGCACAGGAACTCCTTAACCCCGGTTATATTTCTTCTTTCAAAGGTTGCTCAGTCATTGGGAAGGACAAGTTGTGCCAGGTAAAAGGGATTTCTTAGCATCTTTTCTTTCTTGGTGGATCATAATTCAGAAAATAAGGCAGAAATCTCTGCAAGTTGCATTTCAGTCCCTGATTTGTTCCCAGGGCTGTAAAACTGCCTCTTGCTCGTTGCTCAGGCATATTGTAATATTATAGTTAGAAATTAGGGAAAGTGTTTCTTTGGAAACATCTACAATTTTTTAAAAAGTACAATTTTAACAAAAAAAAAAATTGTCTTAGAATAGTTTCTCTTTCAATGAGAAATTGAACTGTCAGCCTCGTGGCACCTTACCTGGAAGGATTTTGTTCCACCTATTAGAATGATACCAGATGATTATCCAGTTTGTGGCCAGCAGGTGGAGTATAACATGTGCTTTCTTCAGAAATATATCTATATTTGGAAATGCCTTATAATAAAAGACTTATGGGGTTTGATTTATTGGTTTTTTTTAAATTCTGAAATAAACTGGAGTTTGTTGGAGTTTACAGGTCTCATTTGCAGTCAGGTATTACTGCAATCCTTAATCCAAGCTTTACCTGAATTTCCTAAGTCAGTAAGAGCCTCAGTCTGTTGATCAGTAGGTTCTGCTAGTTAGAGAGAAATGGGTGAAGTGGGTTGAACATTCTGATTAGGTGCTTGCTCTGTGGTCATACTGTCAGAATCATAAATACCTGTTTTTTATTATAGAGTGTTGTGTGTAAACAGTTCATTTTCATCTGCACTATTGTGCATTTTCACATTATAAATGTCAGGGGTTCCTAAGAAAATAATACTTATATTTTGCTTTGGAACAGTATTCCTAGTGTGAATCCATATGATCCTGATAGATTTTTGTGTTACTAAACTGAGTGATAACTCATGTAATGAACAATTAGTCAGTCTTGAGTTACAGTACTGCCAATTTTGTAATCTTCTGGAAGAAACAGATTTACAAAACCTATGGTAACGACAGAAATGATAATTTGAACAATAAATAATAATAAATAAAATAAAATATAAAAAAGGTCTTGAATTGCTGTTTGAGCTGTAGTTGTATATGGTCCTATGTTGTAGTGCTAGCCAGTGATGTATTGCTACAACTGGAATGAATTGGGATCTTGGAATAGCAGTCATTAGCCTTCTCTAATGATCAAAGATAGGCAGTGAAGATTTTTATTTAGTTCAAGTGGCAAGGGAAATTTGGGCAGGGGAGCTATGATGAGACTTGCTCTTGGGAGATTTCCAGAATTATTCCTTCCACTGGCTTGAAGTGAAACATGTCACCTTTAAAAGCATGGTTTATAGCTCAGTATTGTCTTCAAATAAAATATATACTCTATTACCTAGTCCTATGGGTTACAAGATTTTTTTTCTATTGTATTTTCACCTTTTCCCTCCAATGCCTTCTTGACAGAGCACTTCTAGTTCAAGAACCAGTCAGCTCAGAGCACATAAATATTTGCACTGGCACACAAACACTGACATTATGAGGATGTAATGCTGTTCCTGGTTTGATCACATGTTTGGGACAGGAATGCAAAAGGCTTTTCCCATTCCTCCCCAGCTGGGTGGTAGAATACATACCCTATTCACCTGATGCAGAAGAAAAAGCAAGTACATTTTGAAAATTAATATAACATTAAAGTAATATTAACGTGATATAACATTAAAATCAAATTGAAAGTCGAACCTACAAAGCCAAGTAGATACATGTACAGTTTTATCAGTTTGAGTATATTGTAGGTGCATTCTTATGACCTCTGAACAGGCAGGTTTCAATCCCTGAAGAGCTGCAGAAATTGTTCTCCTGCTGATTTTTGCAAAAACAAATAGTTTCAACAGAACTCTTCTTTTAGATGCAATTACCTTCCTGCATTTTTATCCTGTTTGTTTCCAGTCTTCTAGCCAGAGCTGCCAATTCAGTGGGGAGGATGAGTTGACAGAGTAGATTTTTGCACTTTAAATGGCAGCACAAGTGCATGCACAGCGTTGTGCAAGCCTGCTCTGAGATTTCTGACATGCAGGCAGTCCCCTGCTGTGGGTGTGGCTGCACCTCTTATTGTTTGGTGTGTGCAAAGTGTGCAGTGCCTGCCCCAGCCAGGCGAGACCCCAAAGTGCATTTTTGTTTTGTCCTGGAGAGTGCTCCAGCACTTTTTTAGCTTAAAGTGGAATGCTTGCTCCTTCCCATTGAACATTCTGAGCAGATCATTCATACTGACGTAAGATTTGAGCTTTTTTGTCCCTGAGGAGAGGTAGGAAAGGTAAGATTGTCACAAAGTTCTCTGTCTTGGCTGGACTGGTCCCTCTGCAGCTGAGTTTAAAGCTCCACCTCCACTGAAAGCCACAGTATTTCAGCTGATTTCCCCCCATAAGCAAAGCTGGATCTTCACTTACAGACACTTCTTTCCCTTCCTCAGCTATAGCATGAGGTTTTAATCCCTTGACAAGATCTGGGAGAAACTTCTGACAAGCCACCAACTCCACAACTAATGGGCTCCCTCTAAATAAGTCCCTTTCCCTGTCACCTCAGGGTTAGACACTCCGCTGACCCAGGAGCAGCCCCTCATTTACGTCAGGAAAAAAAGCATCTGTTTCTAATCCATGTTACGCTGCCCTGGCTAAGCCTGCAGGGTCGAGATAGTTTCCTTTATTCTTCTTTCATGTCTGGGACCATTTTAGCATCGTGTTAATGGTCAGCTTTCAGTACTGGATTAATTCTTTCCCATCAGGAGACAGCAGGAATGGATCATTGGAAATCCTTTCCGAAGATCTGAACAAACATTTCCATTTTCTGCAGCGTCCCCTTATTTGGGCAAGCCGTGCCAGTCTGCTCCTGCTTGGACTAAGGAGCCCCCAAGAGTAGGAGTGGGTTCACGTGGGAGATGTGAAGATGGGTGGAAAGTGTGTGAGGAGAAGGAGCACCTGTGGAAGTCGGTCTCCATTTTTTTTGTTTAGTGTTTCCTCAGCTAGAATTCCCTTTGCAGTTGTCCACCAGCGAGCAGATGGGCATGTTTATAGTAAGGGTGTATAGTGATTCAGCCAGAATGACATTTTAAGATGTGAGCTGACGGGAAATGAGCAATATGAGATTTGTAGGGGAAAGTTTATAAGCCTCCAAACCCTTCACCTATAGGAAATTCAGTCTGGAGTGAGGAGGATGGTTATGTTTAGGCTGTGATTCAGAAAGGCAAGTAAAAAAACCCTGAACAATTCTGCGTGTAATTCTGAAATGGCTTTCCAGTGCTTCTAGCTCTGCTGGCTTTGACAACCTTGTGTATGTATTATTAAACCAGAATGTTTCTGCTCTTGAAATTCACTGAAGCATTTACAGGATTATAAATCTGTCACTTCTGGTGTTACTAAATGCAGTCCTGAATATTTACACAAATATGCTAATGCTAAACTCTGTAATAAATTATTATGCTGATACTTCTTTCGCTAGAATTTCACTAGCCATGTTTTAACACGTTATGAGAACAAATTTGCCAAGATTCAGCACATATGAAGGAAAGACAGACACATAACAAATGTCTCTTTCTCTCCTGCTGTTCATACGTCTAGTATACTGTAAATTGTTTGAATATAGCTGACAAATTTTGTAGTTGAGGTGCTTAGGAATTTTGCTTTTGCTCTCTCACAGTTTTTTCTTGAAACAAATACTCATTGGTACTGTAATTGTCCCATGGTAATTCCACATAGGTAAAATGTAGGGAAAATAAGATCCATATGTGTATGTGTGTCCTGGTCTGTAGTTGCACTTGTTTTATTTGAAATGTTTTTCATTCATTGTCTGTTACTGATTTGGGTTTATTTGAGGTTGTTGTGTTTGTTTGTTTATATGTTTTGTTGTGGGGATTTTGGTGATTAGTTTTTTTTGGAGGGGTATTAATATTGTGATTTAGCACCTGGAAACAGTCCATCTCAGGCAGTACATCATCAGCTTTCAAAAGGGAGGCATCAAAATCAGCACCAAGGAACAGGCTGCAATAAAATAAGCCTGTGAGCTTCTCTAGTAGCCAGCTGTTGCTGAGCATCATTGCTGTACCCATGGGGGAAAAAGGAGATTAGGAAGAAGGTGAAAATTTTTCAGCTAAGACAAGTCTCTCAGTTCCTCTTGTTTAGATTCCTCAGCATTTATTCTGCTTCTCCTTGATTAGTCACTCAGTTAATCAGGTTACACAAAATGGTCAGCATTATCCCCTCTGTATAAATCAGCTGTCAGTATTGTCTTTGTGACAAGGACACATTGCAGGCAGTCAGAACTGATCCAAAGTAAAGAAGTGTTAGAGATTTTTCTGTCTGTGATGTTTAATTCTTGCTGGCCTCTGCCATTAGCTTTATCTGGAAAACTCTGAAGGTAGAGCTTCAGAAGGAGTCAGCACTAAATTAAATTCCTTTTCCCAAATTAAGAGCAGTGGAATGCTCATTGACTTCAGTATAAATTCTATGAGGTTTTTCAAACCCCTCCTGTGAGTACTGTGAAGATCACAGTTTGTCCAAAAGGTGATTGGTGCACCCTGCTCTGCCTGGAGCATTTTTAATGCCTCAAAGCTCGTTGTCATAAACTGGGCTTAGAGCAGTCTGGGAGCAACAGGAGCATGTGATGCATGGGACCAGATGCTCCTAAAGTCTGGATATGTACACTCTTGAAAATCTGATGTATCTAGCAGAAAATCTGATGTATCCAGCAGATCCCAGCAGCATTTGACCTTAATTGCCAGCAGTGAACATCTCAGTTTCAGTGCTAAGAAAGGGGTCTGTTCTTCTTGCGCTGAGAACCTTACACGACTAACTAGAACAGTATAGAGACACTTAAGACTCCCTCATTTACTGCAGATCAGGTATTTCTTTTGAAAGTAACACTCCATTAATTCCATGTGTGAAAAACTTCTTTCCTTTTGAGTATTTTGATTTTTAGATCTGAAAATAAAATTTCGCTTTTTCAAGACTGAGTTTAAGCAACTGTAATGTGAGATGCAGATCTGGAGAGCCTGGATTTTTCCCATATCTAGGTCACAGCTCTCTTTTAGATCATCCTTTTTCCATTTATGAATAGTGTTACAGTAAATAGATAATTCAGGTTCCAGTTTTCAAATCTGAAACATAGAATAAAATGTTCCCCTGAACTGATCTGAGCTCTGTTGTTACTGAACACATCTGTGCACATACACACAGAGTTAGGTAAGCCCAGCAAGAGAGAAGTCTTCTTGTGCCACTTTGTAAATGTTTAATTTGGGTTTTTTTTTTATTTTAAGTTCTGCTACAGGCTTCTTATGGGGTGTGGTCATTGACACCTTAATCCCTTTCCAGTTTATATATGATGGTGTGCTGGTTTAGGTTGGGGTAGAGTTAATTTTCTTCATAGTAGCTGGTGTGGGGCTGTATTTTGGATTTGTGCTGGAAACAGTGTTGATAACACAGGGATGTTTTAGTTGCAGATTATGGGGATGGGCATGGAAGATAAATATTTTCCCTCAGTGAATTCTTTGTAACCTTTTACAAATTGTGGAATTATGTTTGATCCTGGCACTACCAGTTTAAATTCTTGTAGCATTCACTCCTTCTGCATGGCTGGAGACACATTTTACTCTTTCTCCTGGAAAATACCATGGTGTTCCACAGATGGAGTTGGTAGCATTGAAGTGCATCATGGGATTGTTACTATGTTTGCCACTTCCTTTCACATATTGCAGTCCTCTCTAAAAATAATGGATTTCCACTTCTTTCTCTTGCTTACGTATCACACACAACTCATGACCTTTGTACGTGTTTTATGGCACTGAGTGAAGTAGGTTAAGGTTGTACTGATGTGAAACAGAGTAGCTTTTAGCTGTTTTTTAAGAGCTACGGTCTCAGGTAAAAGGTCATATATATAAATAGTCTTGGGAGAACAAAAGGAAATGAAAGTTGATCTGAAAAAGGTATTAGTTTTATATTGAAAAACAGTGCTACGTTTCTTTTGCAAACACTGAGAGTCTTCTTTTTATCACTTCTATCTGAAGCAGCTTTGCTGAACTGTTGCTATTAAAGTATAGTGTAAATGATGGCAAGGCAGAACAGCAGACAGGAAGAAACTGACCCAGTATTTATATGCTAATAGCAACCAAGGCAAAAAACTTATTTATAAATACTAGATGTATTTATACTATATGTATTTATAAAACTTATTTATAAATACTAGATGTTTCAATGTTTTTTACCAGTTTTGTTTAGTATGATTTATTGGCATTGTTCCCCCTTCTAACAATTATGTTTTCATCACTTTCTAGGTACAAAATGGAAGGAATGCCTAATATATTGAGGAGAGATTTTTTTTTTCAGTTACTCTTCATGTTAAATAATTTTCAGTATTTTTCCTGAAGGTATCTGTGCCACTGAATGACAACTCTGTGAACTGATATAAATATCAGTTTTATTTTTTATTTTATTATGAACTGAATAAATATCAGTTATTCCATCCAGTTAATTTTCATGGAAATACCTGTGACCATGTGAATTAGAAAATGCCTTTGAAGATCTCCGTACCATTGGCCACACAATTTTAGTTTTAGAAATACAGATTATTTGATACCCTGCATGTCTTTTGGAGCCTTAATCAGCCATGAGCTATTTTGAATGGTCACAAGGGGGAAGACATTCCATAATGTCTTCATTTTGTGAGTAAGAAGAGCGGTGCTGTAACTGCTTTGGCACCCTTGACAGCGCTGCTGCATGTCACACCTGCCCTGCTGTGCACCAGAGAACTCAGTGCAGGGGGTGGTGCATTTGCTACTCCAACATCAAAATAAAGGGAGAGCTAGGAACTTTTAAATCCACTGTTTCTTTTGCACTGCTCCATGCACAACGGTTGTAGCCTTGGAAAAATTCACAGGTGTGGCCCTGGTGACACCTGGTGACACCTGAGGCTGAGGATGCACTGCAGTGTTATGTGGAGAGAAGCAGGATATTCCCTCCTCTGTGCTGTACAGCTGCTGACCCAGTAAAGAGTCAGCTGTTGCAGTCTGTCCTCATGCAATCAGCTAATGCATCATTCCTGCAGTCATCTGCAGCATGGAATTCACTGAATAATCCTCTTAATGTCTGCTCATCATACATAAGAGTGGCTGTGCTGGCTCACACCGGGGATCCATCTAACCAAGTGTGCTGCTTCCAACACTGCCCATAAGCAGATGACCAGGGAGGAGAAGGATAGGGCAGCAAGGTGTTTCCTCCATTTTTTCTACTAGTTCATGACTATTCTCGGAAGTTTTCCTGCTCTTTATAGGGGTTTTGTATTTAGTGATGTCCAGAGTAATTGTCTTGTGTCTCTCTTGCACGTGTGTAAGCTTTTTGCTTCCAACATATCACCTGTGCAAGTATGCCACAAATTGCTTCCTCTCACGTGAAGTACTGACTCCTTTTGTTTGTTACAAACGTGGCTTTCACTAGTGTCACTTGAAGGTCACCTGATTTTGGTTGTTTGTTTTTTTTTTTTTTTCTTTGAACTGACATAGTGAACAGTCCAACAGAACATCTCCACCACCCATGCCCCTTACAAGCTTCCATGGTGTTTAGGGATTTTCTTCCTGATGGAAAATTACCACTGGAATTTGCAACCCTAATCACTGTGCTGCCAACAATTATTTTTTCTGTCAAAGCCCCTGCACAAAGTCAGTGAGCAATCCCATATTATAGCTTTTCTCTTTTGGGGCACAAGGCCAAACACTTTGATGAAGTAAATTGGATGACATTTTGGTGAAGTCAGAATGGCACGTTCTTTATTGCAGAAGGGACTCTGACTCCTTGTTTCTATAAAAAAAATCCTAGTCTGTGCTTTAATTAAGAAAAAGTTTCACATTTATAAAAGTTCAAGTTTATTTTAATTAAAGTGGTCTTCTATGTATTAACAGCTAAAAAATAGATCTGGTGCTTTCTAGAAGCATTTAAAATTTGAACTGAGAAACCCACAGGCCAGTTTCCTCTGATTATGCAGTGTGTGAGACCAGAAACAGATTAATTACTGAATCAAGCAGGAAAGAGAGGATGAGCACAGCATTTATAATGAGATTGTTCCAGAGATAACTGGAAATATTATGTTATCAACAAATAAATTTATTATTGTCATTAAAATACAGCACAATGTATAACCATTGTTTTTAGTAGCTATTTTTTTTCCTAAATCCTTCCTTAAGCAGTCATAATCAGTTGCATTTAAAGTCTTGTGTTAGTGTGGTAGCATGCTACAAATACAAAAGACTTTAAATTGACTGCACAGGTCAGTATCTCCATGACTAGAGTTGACTGAAGCTGAAACATAACAATTTTTATGCCTATTCAACACTTTGTTAAAAAGGATAAAAGCGAGGGTAGTGTTCTTTTCTGTTTTGAACTTTGCATCCAAGGCAGGTAACAGTGTAAGATGTAAGTATGCTGTATGAATCCCTCTTACTTAATTATTAATACTTAATAATGACAATGGATAAGGGAACCAATACAGTTTATTATTACAGTGTAGGTTTAGGAGGAGCTGCAGGTCTCTAAATTTGCCACATTTGCAGATGAAGGAAATGGCTGAAAGCTTTGTTTTATGCTGATGGACTTCTGACTGCACAATTTGCCAATAAATATTGCCTGTCATAGTTAGGAAATCAAGTGTGCTCTGGCTTTTTCTGTGATCTTGTCAATTCTTGCATGAAAATAATTACAGAAACTTAGTTCAAAACCTGCATTTGACAGTGTCCTGTAGAGATGCTGATGATTTACTTTGGCCCAGGTACTCTTGAGAGAAAATTTCGCTTATTAACTGTGATGGGACTTGATGCCAAGGTGAGCAGGTACTCTAGTTTGAGCAGGTTTTGGGGGGTGTGAGATGGAGAGGTGATTGCTGGCAGCTGTTGACAGTAAGCAGGGCTTGGGTAACTTTCCAGGTGTAAACAGTTAACACTGATTGTTGAGTACACACAGTTGAACAAAACAAAGTTTGTTTTGTATCCAGTCTGCTGCACTGGAGATTTTTTCTTCTCATAAGAATGGAAAGTATGCAATTGCTAATAAGCCATACTTCTTAGAGCATTCTCTGGAGATTTGTAATGTTCTAGAAAAGTGATGCTCAGGTAGTCCTTCTCCATGCTAGTCATTTTGTGGTTCCAAGTTCATTTATCCCAGTTGTGGTTCCAAGCTCATTTATCCAAGCTCATTTATCCAAGTTCATTTATCCCAGTTGTTCATTTATCCCATTTATCCCATGACAGGAGCCATGTCATGGGTTTTAAGGGAGATCAGGCTTTAAAGCACAACAGATTTCATCCCACTGTTTAATGAATTCCACAAGCAATGCTAAAAATGAATAAACAGAAATCTCAAAGAATTCTCAAGTTTCAGTAATTCAAAGATGCACTGAAATGCAAAAAGGTAGTTATGTAATAATGTTATTTTTTTCAATGCAAGTACAAAGGTTGGTTTAATTGCTTACTTCCTTACCAGAAATGCAGACAGACAAGTGCTCTGTAGTCTTTGCAAGTGTGACCTGACCTAAATGTTGTTGGTCTCACTACTCTGTGTGGAATGCAAGTGCCTGACTTTTAACTACTTGCATATGAAAATTACAATTTAGGTTTATTGAATCCCATTACTAAGGAGTGTTCTGAGAGCAAGAGTCAGATTTCTGAACACATACAGTTATTTAATCTATGCTAGTAGAGTTAGGTATCAGTTTAACTGTGGTCAAAAATATCTTAATTGACTTGACTTTTTGATCTGTAAGTTCACAGGATGTTTAGAAAAACAAAATATATTCCAAAATATGCTTAGTTACTGAAGTGCAACATGTTATTGGAAATAAGCATGTTGTTTCTACTTTCTGGATTTTAAAGGGTAAAATCAAACATACTGCCAGTTCTTCACAAGCTAATATGCAAGAGCAAAACACTTGATAGCAGTGGGTTCTCAACTTAAACTGTGTTTGAAATTCTGGTTTTGTTTGTTTGTAAGTTTTCCAAGTAGCCTAGGAATTTGGCAGCCTGAAAATGTGACTGTTAGGCCTGCATGATATTCCTAGTAGGTTTTGTCTTTCAGTTTGCATTTTTCATGTTAATGGTGGTGAGTTCTTCCCCTTGTCCTAATTAATATAAAGATGTCCTGTACAGTTAGAAAAACCAGCCAGTTTGTAGGAGGAGTGGTATAATCTTATAATAATGTTTGCCTTGTAAAAACCAGCATGAATTGAGGGACAGTAGGGAAGGGGCAGGTGTTGGAATTTGCAAGTGTTGGAATAAACTGTAAATAAGATCTTCTCTTAGACAATCAGAAAAATGTATTTGTGTTCATTCTGCCCAGTGCAATTAAGACCTCTTGCCAGAGCCTGCATTTAGCAGACTATGGAGGTTAATGTTTAATAGGTTATTAGCTAGTGCTGTTTGCTGTGCTCCCAGTATATGGATCTCCTGCTCCCTTGGAAGTATTATTTTGTGCAAATTAAATGCACTTCTATACTGAAACACATGAATCTACATGTGCTGTTACAGAATCCATGATGGAGCAGGTAATAGTGTGCTATCAGAGGTTTTTCTGCTTTTAGTTCATGCTCTTCTGTTCTCATTTTTCGTCTCTGTTCAGCATAATAAAAGCAATTATTGTACTGCGTGATTCCTGAAATCTCTGACTGTTGCATAGTCACTTAATAGTATTCAGTCAGTGGCAAGCCTGGTCCTACCTTAACTGCAGGAATGCTGATTTCTAACTTTTGCTATCAGGTGACAGAAGAATCTGATCTAGCACACATGATTCACTTGAGTCATTTGTCTGCGATGACTTGTACTTCAACTGGAGGTGTAGTTGTAATGAAGATACAATGCCATAAAAATGGGAGGTAGAAAACACCTATGAGATCACCTTGAAGGTTCTGTTAGAGTACAGAATGTATTTTTAACTCCTTTTCTAGTTCAGAGGTGAATGATCCAAGAACAGGATCATTCCTGTCCTTTTGTTGCTGGATTGTTACATGGCCTAGTGGAATTTCTAGTGGAGTCTCAGCTTATCTGTATTACCCAGTGTTGATTCAGAGAGTCATAAAAATGAGCTTGGGCATGTTTAGTGCCAGTTTATTGCTATGAGAGTGCTGCTCCACCTCTGTTCAAAATTCCTAAGGCCTGAACCTGCTTTTATTACAGAGTTTGTAAACAGCATTCCTTATTCCTGAGAAGGAAAAGGGATTGAAGAGTGGAAGCTGGAGTCAGCATTTACAGTTGTCTTTTCAGTTGTTCAGGTTCCCTGGTTAATGAGATGGCCATAGGGCAATGCAAATACAGAGGTAAAACTAATCTGTTTTCCTTGAAGGATCTGCCTGCCCTTTATGGGATATAGCACAGTTCAGACCAGTGCCAACAGTTGTCTTTTAGGCAGCAGAATTTTTCATTACTGTGTAATTCATTGTCATGCTGGGAACAGGAGAAGCACCATACATGGAGAAAGACAGGTTTCTTAACAGCTTGTTTTAAACTTTCCAGTCTGCTTACATGGACTTCAGTGGAACAGGTCTGAATTTTGGCACAGCTTCACATTTTTCTAATGAAGAAATCCTTTGGCAAACACTTACTTGTTTACACCTCAAACAGTTGGCCAGAAGGATGAAAGAATGTAATGGGCACTGTACTGACTTACCTTTGTTCTCTGGCTTTTGATGGGCTCATTAACATTCGCCCTTTAACAGCACAGCAGAGAGTTACAGAGCATTTGCTTTAGGATTCTTACACTGGAGGTGACATTTATTTTAAGAATATACTGAAATACCAAATAATGCCCATTGTAACTACAGTAACTTACCACAATTTTGCTTGCTTTCACTATTGTTCTGAATGGGCAGGTGAATACAGACATGAGCAGAAAGACTGCCCCATGGGAAGCTGAGAGGAGGAATTGTCACCATAGACAGCCTTCTAAGTTCATTCCTGCATTTCTCCTGTGATTGTGATCATCTGGCCGTATTTGTGCTTCTTACTTTCGATGCATCATCTGTTCAAGCTAAGAGAGTCCAAAGTGGACAAAAGGCAGAAGTTACTCCAAGAGGAGCAGTGTCCCATCAGTGTAGTCAGAACTCTAGGATTTGGATGTGAATAACTTGCAGTATCCTTCTGGGATACATTCAGCATTGTGACCAAGGCTGATTTTTGTGTTTCTCAAGAGGCTGTAAGGTTTGTTGCTGCACAGAGTTGATAAGACAATGGGCTGTCGTTTCTCTCCAGTGTGAAGTCATGCATGCTTGTTTTGCTTTTAAGGATTTTTCTTCTATTTAATCCACCAGGGAGTCCTCAACTTGCCTTTTGCTAAGATTCCTAGGACCCCTGATCAGCCAAGTCCACATCAATCCCACTCTTTCCTCTCCACCTGGATAAAGCTCTCTTCAGTTCAGAGCATTGCCTGCACTACATTTCCTGTGGCAAACAGATGCCAGGCAGCAGTTGGCCATCGCTGGGAGCTGGTTGTATCTTCTGGCTCGAGGCCTGTACATCTTGTTGCTTTTTGGCCTACATCCCATTCAGACTGCAAGCTTGCAGCATTTTGACAGAGCTGCCTGGAGAGCTGCACAGGGCAGGAGGCTGAAGGGATTCCTTTAGGCAAATGTGCCTGACCTCTTGCAGAAAAAGGGCCTTAAGGTGTTGCTGGTTCACTTCAACAACCTCCTGTTGTGTATGTGCCATGGAGAGTCACAGGTTAAGATAGTCTTACTACTAGGTTGACTTCTTAATTTTGAATGGTTTTAGGACAGGATAGCTTTGGGTTCAGGTTACATCTTTCTGAAGTGTACAGTTTTAATATTTAACCTTCAGGGAAAATTTGGAGTTTGTTCACTAAATCTGCTTTGTTTAATAAGAGATATGATTTTGACCTGGAGAGTTTACTGAAACAAAATTACTGGATTCACAGCCAGTGACAAGTAAACTACCTCTGGAGCTAGAAATGCCATATCTGCATAGCTGTGCTTGAGTATCATAGGCTTTCTGAGAGTATTTGCTAGCTCCTTACCTCTGGAATCGAGCAGTCTTAACAAAGTGTGTATTTACTTTCAAGCATTTGAGCAGTTCTGCTGTTCAGTGTGGCTTTGGTCAAATATGGAGGCTGTGTTGTTGTTTCCTGAGCTCTATCAGGCTTGGTGCTGTGACCACTGCCCTGGGGAGCCTGTTCCAATGCCCAACCACCCTGGATGTCCCCCAGGACAAGGCTGGCCCTCCTGGCTGCCAGGGCACTGCTGACCTATGTTCAACTTGCCATGGACCAGGACCCCCAGGTCTCTTTCCATGGCACTGCCTTCCAGCGTCTCATTCCCCAGTCTGTCCGTAGTTCCAGGGCTGCCCCATCCCAGGTGCAGAATCCGGCACTTTGCCTTATTGAAGTTCACATGGTTGGTCATTGCCCAGTCCTCTGATTCATCAAAGTCTCTCTGCAGGGCCTCTGCAGAGGAAGTCAGTAGCTCCTCCCAGTTTAGGGTCCTTTGCAAACTTACTTAATATCCCTTGAAGTCCTGCGTCCAAGTAATTAATGAAGATGTTGAAGAGCAGAGAGCCTAAGATTGGGCCTTCTGGAACCCCAGTAGTGACAAGTCACCAGTCTGATGTCACCCCAGTCACTGTAACTGTTTGTGCCCAACCCATAAGCCAGTTGCTCACCCATCCCATGATGTGTTTAGCCAGCTGTGTGCTGGACGTTTTATCCAGGATACTGTGAGAGACAGCATTGAAAGCTTTACTGAAATCCAGAGGATTCCCTTGATCAACTAGATGGGTTACCTCATCATGAAAGGAGATTAAATTGGACAAGCAGGACTAGGATGTGGTTTAAAGGAAGATACTCATCTCTTTGATTCCAAAGAGTCTTGCTCTCATTAAGACATCTGAATTTGCATAAAATATCAGAATTTCATTGAACTTTAAAGCTTCATACACTTTAGGGTTGCATCAAATTTATAACTTCGGTATCTGAGAAGAGTGGAGTGCAGAGGAGGTGTTTTAGTCATCCAATGCCTAAAAATACAAGTAGAGTAAGAGAAATCCAAATTTGGCAGTGGCGGCTGCACGTATTGTAAAGATGACCACATTTATCGTGACTTTATGGTTTCAGTATGGCAGTTAATCAAGGAAGGCTTTCATGGCTTGGTTCTGAGTGTGGAAGAGAGTTGCTAAACCTGGAACAATTACAGAGCTATTGATCTTTGTCTCCCAGTGTCAGTAATTGGAGATGATGAGGCATCTTTAGTTTGAGAAAAACTTCATAACTGTAATATTCCTATGTGGTTTTAAAATCAATATTGTAGGTGGTAGGTGAAGTGATGAATCAAGGTGGATTTTAGTGACATTTTTATGTTTCATTTCTTTCTGAATAGAATCTATGTTTTGGGGAAGCATTTGGGCACAGGCCCATTGTAAGTAAGACAGCAGCCCTACTAAAGACAACTGTATTGTGGGACACCACTTGTCACCAGTTTTGACTGGGACATTGAGCCCTTGACCACTCTCTGGATGCAGCCATCCAGCCAATCCTCATCCACCGAGCAGTGCATCCATCTATGTCTCTGCAATTTGAAGAGAGGGATGTGGTAGGGGCTGTGTCAAAGGCCTTGCAAGGTCCAGCAGATGACATCTGCAGTTCTTCCCTTGCCTTCAGCTCTACTGCTATGGAAAAGAAAAGGCAGATAATTCAGGTTGGTTTGGATTATGTTGTTCCACAGCCTCTCTGACTTCTTTGTCCCTACTGGTGTAGTCCACATAGCATTCAAACCATGACTTTGGCACTTGCTTCCTCACACACAGAAATTCTGTGCTATGGCCAGTAACGTAATCGCACCCTCAGTAGGAGCATAGGAATAGAAAGTGAGAGAGTAATGTAAGAAGTGTGAGATGAAAGTAACTGAAAAATCTCACTACAGATTTATTCCTGCCTTTGAAAGTCGTCTGGGCCTGAAATATATCTGGTACTCTCAGCTGCAGGAGATTTATCCTGTCCAGATTCATCCCAGAAGTCCTTTACTACAATAAAATGGTGGTGGAGCCGGTGTTGTGTGAGAACTGGCTGCAGTATGAAATTTCGGAGAACAACCCAAGTACAACATTCAGTATGTTCACTGAATGACTTAAAGGGATTTGCTGTCTCAGTAGGAATTTCCACCAGATTCTCTGGGGCAATTCAATATGACCTAAACCCTCTGGCAAAAAACCAAACAAGGCCTGGTGTACTTGTCGTTGTCATTACCATTAACTTTGGCAGAGTGCTCTAAGTTCTGTGTATGAATGGAGTGAGTGGAATATATTTGTTCAAGAGGTTTCAGTGGGCAAATACCAAGTGTGGGTGACTTTGGCTGGTGGCTCATTCCCTGGTCATTTGACTGGGCAGAACTGGTTGAGTCAGGTTGATTAGCTGTCAGGCATGAATTACAGCTGGCTAATGTTCTCCCTTTCTCAGTCCTTCATGAAGCAGAGGTAATGCTGATGAGTGGATAGGTTGACATTAAAGCTTTGTGCTGATAGCTAGCCAAATTGAGACTAGAGTGAAAAAGAAACCAGCATTCCAAATTTCCATGCATTGCTTGGCCATGTGTTTTTCCAAAGAAATGTACCTTTCTCTATTCCATGGGATATTTGTATAGATATAGACAACTTCTAAGTTGAAAAAGCACTAGAGTGGCAAAGTATGAAGTCTTTCAAAAAGTCATATGGACCTCTGTGCTTTGGTGGACAACTGTAAGAATTCCAATTGTGTATTAAGCAAATTTTTAGTGGAGGTTTCTCTTGTCTGGAAGAGTACTGTGTTCATACACCTTTAAAGAAAAAAATGTGCTGTGTGTTTTAAATACCTGGTGGGTTTTTTGAGGATTACCTTATCCCAATTATATATTTATTAACCTTTCAGTGATGACATTTAAGTATAAACTCACAGCTAGTTTCTTCCAAAAGATCTGCATTTAGACTTCATAATTACTTAACTCAAATGGCTATAAATTGTCCAGTTATTTTGTTGACTCATACGCACAGAGCTCTCCAGACACTTCTGGAGCAGCTCCTGTTCTTCAAGAACAGAGAAAGATTACTCACCATACCACATTAGATCTTTAGAATATGTCAGGTTTATCTTTGATCTTTGAACCCAGGAGCTTCTGACACCTCACAGGGAGATGAAACATCCTTATGATGCAGCCAGTCAGTTATGAGGAATCTTGTTACTGGTATTGTGTGGGATGATGTCACTTGGCTGGTCAGCTTGTGCCTCCAGGTGAAAGGTTTTCTTGCACTTTCTTCAACACCCATCATGATGCGTGTTTATACTGGTCATAAAACTGACTAGTTTCTTTTACAACTGCAAACACAGTTCCTTGTATCTGAACTTTGAGACAACAAAACTCTACAGCCAAATGCAGGATGTATGGTGTAATATTTCCTTGTAGTTTTCTGTTCTTTGGTTCTGTTCTTTTGTTTTTATTAACCTTTATTGTCCCTTTGATTGTCAGTAGCACTTGATGCTATTTTGCTTGTATTTGGCTGAGAATTAAGGTGTACTTTAAATTATAGAGTAACAGACTTCAGCAGAGTTCATGCTTTCAGTGGCCACAGACTGTAGCTATGCTGTAACAGCCCACAATATAGCTGCTTCAGGCTGATACTGATCTTTGTCAAATGCAATTTGAGGTTAAGCTTCACCAGAGAAAAAACTTTCAGGAAACAAAAATCAAATTATTTTTTTCTTCAGCCAAAGCTTACTCTCTAGGCTTATCCTTGGATTTATTTGTGTCATCTTCCAAAGTGAAGCCTTGTATGTATTTACAAAGATTTATAGATGTGTGTTTGTTTAGCGGTTAGATTTTGCTGGGGACAAAATCCTGCTTTGACAGACCCCACACCACATCAGGCATCTCAGTATGCAGCAGGTCATATGTTCTTGAGCTGGGCTTGTTTAGCCTGGAGAAAAAGAGGTTGAGGGGTGACATTGTTCTCTGCACGTACTTGAAAGGAGGCTGTAGCCAGTTGGGTTCTGGTCTCTTCTTCAGTGCCTCCAGACCCCAGGCCCTGCTGCCTCCTGTTGTGATTCTCTCCTGTAGCACTGCCATTGTGTAGCTCCCTGTCTCCCCTCCTCCCCACAGACATGGTTTTCCCCTTTGAAACCACTGCACTGCTGCTGTTTTGTACCAGCTGAGAGACACTGCCTGGTGCCCATGTGCTGTGTGCCCAGTTCCCGTGGTGCCAACAGCCAGAGGCTGCTGCAGGTGATGGGCTAACAGAGTGCTCCTGGAACCACCAGTGGTCCAAAGGTGAGATCCTGACTTCAGGCAAAATGCCCACTGATGTCAGCAAAGTCAGGATCTTACTCAGAGCAAGCAGTCCAGAGGCTGAAACTGGGAAGCTCTCTCAATATCTCTCCCTGATTTCCCTTTGCACTGATATATATTTTATTTTTCATTTAATTCTCTACAAAGCTCAGTAAGAGGCAACCTTCTGTCCCATGAAACTTTTTAATACGCACAAAGCATTTGAAAGCAACTCTGAGTGGAACTAAGTACTAGAAACAGAAGTAAAATAAATTTTACAAAAAAACTTTAGGGTAAGCCAGGTATGAAAAGGAGTTCAGAAATTCTGATTTGCTGTCCAGAAGATCTGTTACAACTGCAGCAGGCAGAAAAACTGACAAACAATTGGATAATTAAAGTCATTAGGAGGCACCAGCATTATTTCTTTAGAGAAAAGATTGTTACAGAAGAGCCTGTGAACATGTGCATAGGTTTTATCAGTATAGTGCACTTGAATATTCAAAAGGTTTTAATGGGGTTATCAATAGTTTCTAAAGAAACAAAGATGTGATCAGAAGGAAAGACTTTTTATGGATTAATAACTAGAAAGCAGTAAAAATGTATGATTGGTTTAGTGGTGGAGAAAGGCTTTCTGATAAATCCCTTAGGGATCTTTGTTGGAATCTGTGCTATTTAACTCTTTCCATAATAACCTAGAAAATACTCAATATACTGCTCATAGAAAAGTATTCAAGGCAGGAAAAACTAAAAGCTACAAGGACTTTCAGAAGGCTTCTAATTTACTCTTTATTGGATGAAAAACTGATTAGTTGAGTTTCCATCACTATATGCTAACTATGTCCACAAAACCCTACAGAATATATAAATGTGTATATTGATGAGCTCCAGATTAAGCAATCATGAAACCAAATTAGAAGTTAGATTTTCATGAGAAGCCACCACTAAATCTGCCTTCATATATAATGCCACATGTAGTTCTGACTACATTTTAGAAAGGATTTCATAGTAGGGGAAAAGGTGTAGAGAAAAGCAGCAAAAATGATCAAACACATGAGTATGACTTCTGTAAAATGAGAGACTAGACAAACTCATATTTTTCTGTCTGATTAGAGACCTCTACTGGAGTAGTATAAAGTCAGGATTGGTATGGGGAAGGTGGTTAAGGAACAGTTACTGGCGAATTCTCATAATTCAAAACCAAGGGAAAGATTATGTCACCATACCTAAAATAGAAGTAGTTTTTAATCAATTTTAATCAATGTGTAACAATGTTGCAAAACTCCCAGCCATCAGATCTTGCAAAGGCTAAAACCAGAAGTGAACTCAAGAGCAAACTGCAGGTAATCACAAAGGTTAGGCTCAATGTTTGCTGTTAAAATGAGGGGCAGACCTCCAAACTTGCTCTTCTCCCCTCAGCATTCTTAGGGCATGTGTTGATATCAATTGTCATTAAAAAGGGTGGGAAGGGAGTTGAGAAGAGCTATAATAATTGCTGTTAGCATCTGTTTCTCCAGAAGTGTCAGGAAGGAAATTCAATGCAAACTTTTTTTAGTCTGTCTGCTGTGATACAGAAAATAAGTATTTATTTCACTTATCTTTCTTTTCTTATTTTTTTTCTTGCCCCTGCTCTTTTAATAGACACACCTTTATTTTTCTTTAAATAGTCTTTATCAAGCTGAGTGTTTGATTTATATGTATTTTGTAATACTCTTTTGTCACCTTTGCTGTTTGTACACTGGTACAGCATGTCTTTCAGTTACAGATTGTGTGAAAGGGCTGTTCTGGCCTTTCTTCTTTTCACATTTCAATTTTCTCTCTCCTGGCTTCTGTAGATGACCAAGCCCCCAGCGGAGCAATCCAGCCAAATGTGCCTATTGCCACATCCAGGCTGGTCAGACGGAATGCCTCCAGTCAGCCTCCGATTGACAGACAGTGGTTCATGTGGGAAGGAGGTGGACTTAGCAGATGAAATCTCCTTTGTTAACAATGATGTGTTTTTCTCCAGGTTAGTGTTCTTTTTTTTTTTTTCCTTTGTGTTTTTCTCTTTGTTTGTTTTGTACTTGCATCTCTGGCTCTGGGTATTTTAAAGGCTTAAACAGGATACTGGGGTATAAGATAAATTCATGTGCCTTTTCTGGTTGAATCCACACACTCCAAAGCAACTGTGTGGTTTGGTTTGCCTCTCCAACAGAACATTTCAAGCATATGAAAGTAGCCTGCTTGGTGAAGGAGTGCAGGTGGACAGGTCTGATCTACAGTTAGGCAACAGAAATTACACCAAGCACAGGATGCAACCAAAATGTATCTCTTGAATAATCAAGTGTATTTGATCTGCCCAGTTTAAGTCTTAACAGATGTCTGACTTTATTGTCACTCTTAAATCCAAAAAGGAAGGGGCTTTTGAAGAGTTTTCTCTTTCTGGCAAAAATTGTGCTACTGTAGTAGTACAACTACATCATTCAGACAGGAACAGAAGAGTATGTGTAGAGTATCTATACAAGTATCTTTGTGAATTTATCTATGAGAGTCTATTGCATCTGTAAAAGTAAAAAAGCATCTGTAAAAGTCTAAAGCATCTGTTAAAGTATCTATCTAAAAGAATATTTTGAGTTTTGATTGCTGGCAGATTGTCTGTTAGGTGAACAGGTAATGGGCATTTTGCTTTCTTGTAAAGTCCTTCCCTGCAGATCAGGCTGAACCATGATCTTTTCATTGTTCTCAGGATATTGAATTGAGTCTCTCTCCTCTTGTGTCTAGTGCAGCACACAAGGGATTCAGGTTACTGTGGGAAATTGCAGTGTGCTACCAAAATATGGAATTGGCCTGATGTGGGAAATAGTGCTGTTCACATGTCATGAAACAGAACACTGCAGTGTCCCAGCATACCAACCAGGAACACAAAGCAGAGGCAGTGCTGCCAGACACGTAACTGAGTGACTTCACTGTGTAAGCAGGAGATTTGTGCTATTCTCAGCACCAGAGGAGACAGACAGTTTACAAGACAAGTTAGCAAATTATGCACTAACACCAGATTTTGGTTCGTAGTAATGGTGGTGAAGCATAACTGTTGAATTTGGTTTCTAGCCCTTGGCAGGCACACATGCTCTTTAACTCTGTGTTAGCTGTTTGTTTCACTCTCCCCAAGCTTCCCCAAAAATTCCTGCAGCCAGAACACCTCAAGTTTGTTTACATGGCTTCATCAATCCAGCTGCTTTTCACTGAGATGATTTAGAAATCAATGATCAGAGCAGGTCAGCTGGCAAATTGGAGAAAGCAATACAGTTCTAGCAGCTAGACAGGGCCAGGCAGGTGATGCTATGGCAGAAGTTCCAGCCTCTTGTGTTGATATGCTGGAGCCTGGCAGAGAGTGTGCCTGTAGTCTGCTATGTGTTCCAAGGTGTAAAGGGAAATAACTGCCCAAGGGTTGAAATAAAGAACTGCCAGGTCTCATGTCTGGGAAGGTGTGTGTGACTGATGTACTTCATGAGGTACTCCAACAATCTGCCTTTCTTTTAGGAGAACGGTCCCCAAACAAAGTAATTATTTGCTGTAGGGAATCCTGCTTTCCTGTCAATGTGGAATTGCTTAGAAGAGTACTGCTGAGGTATGGGACAGTTAGGCCAGTGCTGGCAAAGGACATTAAGCACCAAATGAAATGTGTTTGTAACTAGGCAGGAGCCTGATCTTCATGCTCGGGCCTTGGATTAAAAGATGTCTCCATCTCTGATTTTATCTGGGAAATTAATTAACTGTAGAAATTAATTCTCTTGTAATCCCATTTTGTTCAAGAATGCCATAGTTTTCTGTCCTGTCATGCTTCTGTACATATCTACCTAATTGCATTGAATATCCATGCTGCCATTTGCTTCTGGTACTTTTTTGTCAGTGATCTACTGCTGCTGCTGAAGAAGGAGTTGGTAGTGTTTGCTGTTTTCTTCCCAGCTTCAGGCTGGCAGGTTGTTGGGCAGGATGGGATGGAGAGAAGGCTCTGGACCAGGGGAAGAGCAGAGAGCAGTATCTAGCAGACCTAACGTGCTTGGGGGACACCTGTCTGTGCAACGGGCACAAACCTTGATTCCTTGGCATCAATATAGATCAATATAGCACTCCTGATATATCAGGAGTGGTTTTAAACATGCTTTTGGCAACATTGTGCCACTGCCACGTAATTTAAGCCCACAATGAAGTATTACCTGGTGTTACTTCAGTGCAAGGCTATTATTAGGAGTTTTCACCTTTTTCAGCAGGAGGACTCTGGCATCTAACCTAGATTACAAAGTGCTGTGCAAACACACTGCTATTCTTGTTGGGGGGTTTTGTGTCACAAGGTACCAACAGTTCTAAAATAAATCTTATCATTAATTATGTGTAATTACCAGATAAGTTTTAGTGAAACTACTGTATCTGCTCAACTATGATATGATATGATCTTCTTTAGAAAAGAATAAAGGTTGTTTTTAGCAATGATAATAATTTGCTGTTTCATGAAAACGTCTGTGGTTTGTTCCCGTTCCACGCTCAGATACCATGATATGGGTGGATTAGAAGAGGATGAAGGGCTACATAGAACAGTAAATGCAGAATTCCACTTTTAGCAGCTTTACAAGTGTAACAGTGAAGAAATAACCACACACACTAAGCCCCTAAGGCTCCCTCCAGCAAGGATTGCAATCTTCAATAAATTTTCCATCGGTTTCATTTGACACTAGAGCCTTCAGGGAGAAACTAAGAGACTTCTGGTTGATTAGTGATTTTTAATACTACTTAAAATGCCTCTCAATATGTGTCTTCATACAGTTGTCCTTAGAATGAAGATCCACATAATAAGGAGCAACTGCAGTTGTGATTATGTCTTCTAATTATAGAAGACTTACCATTTTTTAAAAAAACTGAAAGTCATGTTAAGCCTCCTTACAGGTATGATATTCCTCATTGTAAGAATTTTTTGAAGGTGCTGCTGTCATCTGAAATATGCAATAGATCAGTTGCAGTCAAAACTTTGCAGAGCATAAAATCTGTATCACCTTCTGTTCACAACAGTTATCTTAAGAAAATGTTCTAAGTCATGTTCTTTTTTTCCGAACAAAATAGGTGGATTAACTCTATGTACCTGCAGTCCCCACTAGCACATAATGCATGTGTTGTTTTGAAAATTGCCTCATTATTATAGCTGTATGCCAAGGGCAAACTGCTAATTATGCAGTAGCAGAAAAGCATACCTGTAATGCAGCTCTTAAGTAAATCCAAAAACAGTGGAGAAGGAAAGAGAGAAAGGAAGAAAGTAGGGAAGGGACAGGAGAGACTGGTCCTCTTAAAAAGTTATTAACATCTTTAGGCAGTGTGCAACCTGTTACTTCTGTGAGTCTCGTCTCATTTCTGCAAGAGTTCCTGTGCAGAGCTTCAGTACAGCCAAAACCTCCAGAGCCTGGGAATCACACACGTCCTTTGTCTTTACCTAGATGAGAGCCACAGGACACACACTGCAGACTCAGGAGCTGGGGAAGGCAACAACTTTTGGACTGGAAAGTGGGCTGGAGGGAATGGGCCACCCTGGGGCCTTACCATACCTTCAGGGAGAGGGGTCTGGAGTGGGCCTGCAGCTCTGTGAAGCTGAGTCCCTGTTTGGGTCCCTCTTTCTTTCTTTCTCTGTGTAGAAGGAAAAAGTCTGCTCAAAGCTTCAGTTCATCCATAGCTGCAGTAGGAATTGACATAATTTGGAATATGTTTAGAGGTACTAAAACTTCAAATAACTGCTTCAAATAATAGATTCAAATGGCTTTTACATCAGGGTTAGATATATTGAGATTTACATGGATGCAAAGGTAGGAGGGCCTCTTGCAAGCAATTCTCTTGCCTTTCATGCTAAACTTTGTATACGAGCAAAGAGAAGAGAGAGCCTTCAGGAAGGTGGGAAAATGCTTCCTGCAGTCAAAATGTAAAGCAGGGGATTGAGGATGGTGAACATAAATGTCTTTCCTGGCTCTGAGGTGCAAGCTGTCTGCAGGCTTTGGTTGACACTTTGCTGGATCTTCTGTCCAGGAAAGGGCAATAAATATGCTTTGCTGTTGTACGTGTCTGTTCTAGCACTTACTGGAACTGCATCTCTTTGCACTCCTGGGACTGTTTTGAAGAGGGATCCCTCAGTGGGAGAGCATCCTGCTGTTTGTGGTGCTGTTAGGCTCTGTGCATGGAAATATAAAAGGAGTGCAGCTGGGTACCCATCCTTGCCTAGTAGTGGTTGGGTGCTGGGGAATGGGTGCCATGTATGGCAGACAGACTTAATGAAAAACACTGTGCAGCTCCTCAGAGCCACAGCTTACAGCAACCACAGCAGTTGTTCAGTAAGCCAGCCTTCTGTATTTTCTAGCCACCTCTTTGTGTGCCAGAGATCACAAATTCCTGTTTGTGACTGCCATCACAGCTGCAATGAGATTTGCCAGCACAGATAATGCTGTGCTGGCTTTCTAACACGTGCATGTTCTCAAAGAGAAGGTTTGTTTACATCAACCTTTTGTTCACAAAAATCCTTGTATCTGGCCTGTGTCCTGAAAATAAAGGAACCACATGCCTAGTAGCGTGGTAGCATCCCTAAAATAAAGGGTTGGTTAATGTACTCTGCTGTGCCTTCTTCTTAATGACACTGTGTATTTTCACTGCTAGTTATTGAGGAATGAAAACATACATATATTTGTACACTGAGAAGTTTGTGCTTACTGTAAACACTTACCCTATTTATTGGCTTTCCTCTTAGCAGCTGAGGTTTAAAACCAAGGCAAGCCAAAACTTATCATTATTCTCTGGCATGTGATAAGAATTGGCCTGTTCTTGCCAGAACAAATCAAACAGGGGGGCTAGTGTTGTTTGCTTAGCTGACTACTTTTGTTTAGGTTTGAGGTTTTTTTGTTTTTGAAGCCTGTCATGCCAGTACATTCAGTCCCCATCAAAAGTAATAATTTGCCTTACCACTGAGGAGCCTTGCTGCCTGGCTTACATAAGGGATTGCAGCCAAGCAGCAGGCAGGGCTGCCCTGACTCTTCAAGAAAACGATTCAAGAAAGGGGTAAAGGTCTGGAATGTTGGTATGGAGGTGGTAAACACAGTTGCCTTCTGCATAATTCAGCATGCAGCAGCCTCTGGCAGGCCCTATTCTGAGCCCTCGGAGAGAACATTTTATGTAAAGTGTTGTTTCTTTTTGCCACTTTCTCTCTTTAGGTTGTGTTGAGTTAGTTTTTCCAAGCTGACTCATTTAACTTTGCAAGTACATTTGTCTCCACCCTCCTATGCAATCAATTCCCTTCTTTCTTGCATTGTGGGATGCTGGCAGCAGGAACTGCCTTACATAATGAGTTGTTAAGAAAAGTATTTAGTTTTCTGAAAACACAGTCACAAAGACATGTGATTTCTGTGTCTCTCCAAGGCAGGTGACTGTGAATGGAAAATCAGGGTGTGGTCTGAGCTCTTCCTGGGTTCTTCTCCCCTGTCTATAGCCCAGATGTAATAACAGTTACAGACCCATGTAATTATGTAGATTTTTTCCATGCAAGTCACCTGGGTGGATTTCAGTGTACTTTTCCAGGCATTTGACCTTTCTCTTCCACCCTGCACAGGTTACTCCTTTAAATTAGGCTTTGCCCATCACACTATTCTAACTTACCTTTATAATTCTACCCATTTTATCTTTGTCTCTCTTTGCAAGATTTACATGGTGACAAATTATGGTTTGTGGGATGGAGAATATTTTGAATCTGATGCCGTGACCTGTGCCACAGAAGTGGAGGTTCATCTTGTAAGCAAGAAGAACCATATATGAAACAAAGATCTAGTGACTATTTGAGATAGAAGGCACATGTGCACTTTTATTGTCATAATGTGCATATGGAAACAAAAACTCTTCTTTTGGTCCATGAGCCAAATATATTAGCTTTTCCTGTTTCCCGGGACAGCATCCAGCATCCAGCAGCCTTAGAAATCAGAAAGGGACTATAGTAAATTCATAGCAATTGAGTAACAAAGCTGGAAAAAAATTACTCCCTTTCTGTACCTCAGGCATTGCTCTCTCAGCTAGAAGGATTCTTTATTTTATTATCTGCTTTTGCTGTGAGGAGGAAGTCCCTGCATCTCATGAAGCTGTTGGCTTTCTGATACCAACTGGGTCACATAATAGATTTGCTGAGGAAATAAAGAACAAACATCTGTATGATTTTTAAGTAATTTTTAAACAAAAGGATGCGTGACGTGTCAGTGGAGAACGCAAAGCGAATAATAAGGAGTTTAGGCTGACCTTGGAAATCTTTGTGCTTTTAATATTCATGTGTGTATAAACCAAGACACCCATCACTGACCCGTGTTTCAGGCAAGTAGGGAAGAAGCAAAGCCTCTGCACTGTGACTTGACTTATTTTTGCTTCAATAAGTAAGTAGTTCCCTCTCCTGTAACTTCCTTAGGCTGTCTGCTGAAGTGCCTGGTCCATTGTTCAGATGGGGAGGTTCAGCACAGAGTGCTTTTTTTCCGTTAGCTTTGCAGAGCCAGCAGTTTTTGACCACCTGAGGCTGTGAGGTATTCCTTCCCCTGTGGCTCTCCAGAGGGGACCTGGGCCTGTGTCCTGCAGGCAGTCCCCACAGGAAGATCAGCAGGCAGAGGTCACTGGGTTCTCAGTCAGGTTTATTTGCTGCTGCAATTTCCCGGTTCAGCTGGGAGAGCTGCGCGCTTGGACGTTGTGTTCAGCACGTTGCAGCGTAGGCTGCTGGGTTCAGCTGTGACTTCCTATGACACACATGTATATTTTTGTTCAAAGTGGTCAGCTGGCTGTCTAATAAGAAGAGGCTGAGCATGGCACAGCAGAGTTGTCACTCACTGCTGCTGTCACTTTGCTTGCATCGGTTTGGCTCCGAGCTGTTTCAGTGTTGTAAAATCCTTCTCTTTCATGGTCAGTGGCCACGAGAGATTTCCCCTCATTTTATCTCTTGTGAGGAGTATGATCCCAAGCTGACTGCTTATCTGCAAATTGCACTTCTCTCACTGGCTCAGTGCCTTTCTTCTGGCTGGAGAGGGTTGCAGTTAGGAAGTGTGAAGATAGTTCTGTTCCTGTACCAAAGCTTTTCTTTTCATTATGCACCTGCTGAAATAATGCGTTTGTGCTAGGGATGCCTGCAAAGAGAGGCCACTAGGTAGTTGCAAAGAAAAACCAAAAACTACTTGGTTGTTAATGACTTCTAGTTGCTAAGGCTTTGACAGGATGCTTGGAAACAAAAGGTTCCACCACCAATTCCTCAGGTCCTTTCACAGTCTCAAGCTCTGTGCATTCAGAAAGTTCGAGTCACATAGGGAGGGATTAGTATCTAATAAAATAACAGTTTTATTGTTCTGCATTATGGTTAGGAACTGTCTAGCCACTGTAAAATGATTTGGAGCACTATGAACACTGCAACATATTTTATAAAATGTATAGATGTTTCCTTCAAAAAATCCCATCCTGAAACTTAGGAAGGTGTCAAATTGAAAAAAAAAAAATTCAAGTGACCACTGTTCTAACGGAGCTATTGTGAATCACAGAAAAAAAGTTTCCTCTGAAATCTTGTTAGCTTTTGCTGGATGTATGCTCCTTGAGTAGAAAAATACGTTCTTTTCCCAAGACTTTGAGAGGTGGTTGGGTAGTTGAAAACTAACAGACCCACGTTGTTCTGAATGTTCCTGATAATGAACTCATATGCTGAACTTGTTTTCCTGCAGTATCCACTTGTGCCAGTCCTGACAGGAATGTCCTGCAGTGGGACAGAAGGGTGTTTGCACAGCCTGGACACGTACAGAGCAGCTAGGCTCAAAGCTGATGTTGCAAATGAGGGGCACAGCAGTGAGCTTTGCTGATTAAGCCCAGTGTCTCTGTATCTGGCTGTGCATAAACAACCATTTGCTGTTTCTTGCTGTACACGCAGCTGGGCACAGGAAGAAGCCCCAAGGCTGACCTCAGAGGGCTGTGTTCTGCTCAAATGCAGTCAGGTTTTAATGGATCTGGTCAGAGTTGCCTTTTAGCAGGATCTCCCTTGCTTCTGTGGCAGATGCATCTTGCAGCTCTAGGCAGAGAGCTGGAGTTATTCAAACCCAGCTCACTCATGTTTTAGTGCTTCCCAGCCAGTGTCCATCTCTCCTGCCGAGTCATCTTTTTCCCACCAGCTCTCCCGGGAGCCAGGCCGGCCACTGGGGCACTGGTGCAAAGGGAGGACTCCTTTCAGTCACTTTGTCAGCTGGAGAAGAGGAGCCATTCCTGGAGGGTTTTTTCTGGAGGGTGACTCTGCCAGACTGCTTCCTTTGCCAACACGGACAGCAGTTTATCTTTCAGTGGAGTAAAAAGCCGCGTGCAGCAAACGTGAATGGTGTGGCCTGTTCCTCTGCTTTCCTCAGCCCCTTCCCATATCCTTGTTTTTTGTGTGAACCTCAAGCATGTCACTTGAAGGTGCTTTAGGAAGCAGGGAACATGAAGGGTGCAGGGGTATGGACTTCAAAGGACAGTAATTTTGTAGAGGATTGGAAGGATGTTTTTGGAAGATGGGAAGGTGTAAAAACCGACATTTTTGGTAGGTAATATAAACAATGGAGGGAGCACCAGGGACTCATTTAAATTTTTTTAAAACCTTTTTGCTAACAAATGAATGCTTGTTCTTCATCATTATCAATGACATTTTCATTGGTCTGAAACAGCTGGATTTTTGAAAAGCTTTTGTACAAACAGTTTTATAGAAATAACAATTCAGTGTTTTAAAGAAATAACAATTTAGAAGAGTGGGAGAAATTTCATTGGACACTAAAATTTAGGAATTTCATTAGATTAGCGAGCTTTGGAGAAAGCCTGCTTTGAAACTAACTTGTGCCAGACTGGACTCCTGTTTGTTTGCTTGCTCTCCCATGCTCTGGTACTTGAACTAACTGGTGCAAATGAAGAACCTAGTGACCTTGTCAGTCAGCATGCTTTACCCTGTTCCCACAGCAGATTAGCTGGCACAACCATTCATCACTTATTGCTTTCCCAGGAAACCCTTTAGGAACCTACTCCCAGTCCTCCCCCTTCTCCAGGATGGAGGCCAAGAAGTAATTTCTGGGCTATCCCATGGGGTGAGAGTCCTTTGGAACAAGTTAAAGCACCGGAGAAGCGGGTGTGGCAGTGCTTGCAAAGGACACTGCTGTCTAATGAAGGGAAGCCACAGCAGCAAATCCAGGTCTCCAGGGAGCATGTGGGGTCCCTTGCAATGGGAAATGAACTTCTGTGCTTATCTGTTGGATGAGATCAGGAGAGCTGAGAACCTGAAGCTCTGAGAAGCTTTTGGTTTGGTCCATACTTTTCTCTTGTCCCTGCAAGTTTAAAGAACAGTTCTGGAATATGTTTCCTCCTTAACAGATTTTAACTAGCTTAAAAGGTTTAAAAGGTAATTTGGCCTCTGAGTTGCAGGAGGGATCAGAAAAGCTATTGTGCAAAAACCAGCATATTCTCCACAGATGTGCCAACAAGGCTTATATTCCTATGCCAGTGCAAAAAATAAAATGAAGTCAGCTGAGAGCAACCTGCTCCTCTTTTGGACAAGAGGAGTATCAGTTACAAAAATAAGAAAGAAAATTCTGCTTATTCCATCTAGACTGTTTGCGTAAGGCTTGGTGTTCCTAAACAGTGGCAACTGAAATTTGTAAGAACATTAAAAATTCACTATCATTATTGATCAATTTCATCAGTAGTTAATTATTCTCACCTCTTTAAAATCTCTTAATTTCTAGCCATAATTTGCCAATCTTTGACTTCCAACCACTGAGTCTTCATCAGTTTGTGAGTACTAGGTCAAGTATTAATGTTTCCTGCATGCATCAACAATTTTCTTTGAAAAGCACTAAATGTGTGGGTTTAGTTTTTGTGTGCCCTTCATGGGCTGTCTCTTAGCCCTCTTCAGTTTTTCACAACTTGCTTGGGAATGGGAATTCTTGAACTGATCAAAGTCTTTTGTAGCAACCAACCCAGCAGGAAATGCAGACATAATACACCTTTTCAATGTAATCCCCATGTTGATATCTCCGAGGATGCTGATGATAATTTCTTCAGCTACACAGACATACTGGGCTTGTAAGCTTGATGTTGTACCCCCATCTTGCACATAGATCCCAAATTTTGAAAGTTTTAATGCTGGCTTGCACACAACATACAAAAATAACCACCAGTATAATTTTACATTTACTGACAGATCATTGAAACAGCGTTAAGTGAAACAGGGCTGAGTACCAGCATTGCAAAGTCACCGTTACTACTTTTAAACCTTTCTGAGGATTCCCCTTTCAGTAAATTATGTTTTTAACATATTAGTTGGTCTTTTTTCCTGTTTTTGCCCTTTTGGAGGGGGCCTTTTTAATTGTCTGTCTGCTTTGTTTGGACTTAAAGTGCCACAGTTTCCAAGTACAGTTTCTTCTTTCATGTGACTTGCTTATTTCATATGTGCACACAAGTCTTCTGGCTTGCAGGAGATTTATCATTTATAATGGCAGATGTTCATATGCATAGATACTTTAAAGAGGAAAATGTGTCTGTTAATGTAAGTACGTGTACATAAATAATGGAGTTTTAAATTTTGTATTGGTAGTATTTTGAAAAGTACATTCTGTAATTTTCAGTCTGGCGATATCTTTCCTTTGCATTTCATGTTTCTGCCAGAGGGAAAATATTGCATAACTTAGTAAAGATTGTGGGAATAAATTGATGGTATTGAGTAGTATCCTAAAAGCCCTCAGATTTTGTCAGACCAGGAAAGATTGCCTTTCTTTTCTTTCTTTTTTTTTTTAATTTTTGAATAGTGTCTGATTTGTGTATGACTGTGCAGTGAAGCAAGGGATAACTGTTTTTCAGGAGGCAGACACAACCATATCCTCATAAAATCCATTATTTAGATCACATATCATGTGTCCTCTGGTGCTACTCACAGATCCTCTTCTCTTGTTGTTTTATATGCTGAGAAAATTACTTGGTGTGCAGCAAAGTATGAAAAGGAAAGAAAGAGGAGAAAGCACTTCTGTAATGATGATTGACAGGAGACTTCCTTCCCAAACGTGCGGTTGTTCTTTAAACTTTGATGGAGAAAAGTGATTATTCACCAGCCAGTGTTTTTCTTCCTTTGTGGAAACTCAGTAAGAAATTTACAAATCAATTACTTTGAACACAGGTGTTGCCTTGGTGTAGGTGCTGAAGTGTGGCGGTATGTGCTGGTATTTCAAGGGACTTTATCATTTTTATTGTTATTTGCTGTCTATTTTCCTAAAGTGTTCTCAATACACTAGGGAGCATACAGTCAGTGGAGAGGATGCTGTGCCTGTCCTGAGAGAGGGTTTTTCCTCATCCTCTGTTTCTATAGTTGGTGTTACCATAAAGGGCTTCTGTGGTGCATTGTTGGTGCCAACAGATGAGTTTAGCCTTTCTGAGTAATATAAATGCAAGAACTATATGAACTTGCAGAAGAGGTTTTATGTTCTTTGTTTAACATGGGAGAACAAATTCAACAAGTACAAGCAAATCCAAACCAAAATGTTGTATAATCCCAGGTTTTATGTGTGCTAGCCCAGCCTGAGTTATGCAAGTTAAAAAAAGGCATAAGAGGGCAAGGGGAGGGTAGGAATTCCTGCCTCTGACAAATAGAAAGTTGGTTTTACCGTCAACATCTGTGTGAAGGAAGTGGAATTGTTTAGAGATAAGACTGCAGCTTTCTGGCAGCTTTTGTCTGCCTGCTTTGTGCCACAAATAAATCACTTGTGGTCCCTACACATGAACAGGGGAGGTGAAGAATTAAGATTTGTGTTCTTGTTTAGCAGATGAAAGGTTCAAAAGGCCCTTTGAGACAGTGTGAACTGAACTAAGGTGACATGCGTCCTGTACTACCACCCTTACCAATGGTTGGCCGCAGTTCTCAAAAGGGGTTTAAAAAAATTCACTCTGACATTTCTCCATGTCAGAATCTTTTGTTGCAGTATCTGCAACTGCTCTCAAAATAGTTCAAACTTTGGGAAACCAGCACTGCTAGCAAGCAGCTAGCATTTTTTCAACTTTGGTCACCTTTCTTTCAACAGTTGCTGAAGTTGCGTGCCAGTATGTGCAGGGAAACATGAGCTCCTGTACCTCTTCTTAGTTGTGATGGTTTTGGCAATGTTGAAAGAGACATACGAGGATGCAAAGGAGAAAGCTGATACCCATTGAGGGGACTGCAAAAGAAGAGAACAGAAACAAAAGGCGGATCTGAAGGTGTTGAGGGCACAAGGAGCCCTGCAACTTCACTGTTGGCATCTGGTTAATTTTAGCATGATGCCACAAGCTAACCTTCTTCACTGGTGCTAATCCATAAATTAATCTTTCTGGTTATTACAGCATCTCTTTTTGTTAGTGAATTCTTTGTCAAGGAGCTTAGTACTTTTAAGCTTATTTATACAAGCAAGTCCCATGGAAGTTATGACAGAATAGCTAGTGTATAAATTCATAGTACAGCAGCTATTTGAGTTATTCCACTTCTTTATTCAGCAAGCTGCTCTGGAGAACCCTAACTCCTTGCCCATGTAGATGGATCCTTAGTTAAATGTGGAAAATTAAGTTTTTTTAATGGCATCCCAATGGTAATGCTCAGTTTATAGAAGTGTAATAAACGATGAATAATTGTGTGTGTATAAAAAAAAAGACTGGCCAGGAAAAGTCAATTTGATTTATTTTCCAACTGTGAAACGGTACAAGATGCTTTTGTTTTATACTGAAGTAGTTTTATGTATCAGAGTAAACTCTTTCTCTCATAGTTTTAGTTGCTTATGAGCACATGTGGCACATTTAATTTAACAGGAAGTCATCAAGATACTCATTTAATTGCGATGGATAAGAGCAGCCCAGATCCATGATGGCAGAGTGCTTTATCAGCATTGCTGACTCTCCTAAAAAGGGGCCCTGTGCTGTGCCTGGCGTGACTGTCACAGCAGAGCAGGCTTGTGCTGAGGCGATGGGCAGAAGCATTACTAATGCACTTCTTGCACTCAGCCAGCTGACAGGAGCAGATATTAAACAGCTCAGGGTACTGAAGCAAAGCCACGTCTCAATTGACCCCCGTGTCTCTACTCCATGCCGCTGCTTTCTGAGGCTGCAGCTGCCCACTGCTCTTGATTTCGACAGAAAACGCCCCTGCCTCCTGCTGGCAGAGGTCAGGATCTGTTGGGCATCCCTGTGAAGTGTCTGATACCCTCTGCTAACCTGGGAGTGTTGGCTGCTTCTCCAGAAAGCTGATGTGGCTCATGTTTAGTTTCCATTACCTACATCTCTATGGAAGTGTTAAACATACAGGTACTAAGCTCCTGCCACACCTTTCTCCCAAGCCAGCACTAATCCTCACTAGGGTTGAATGGGGTGGTACTTCCAATACTGACTTGCATTTTTGAAGATTGACATGTGCCATTATGTTTGTACCACCTAAAGTGTTGAAAGGACACTCTTAGGCCCCTTTATCAGATTAGGATCATCCCTTTCCCCATCACACGAAGTAGGCAGTGTGATAACATTGTTCACAGGCAGAGCAGCAGCAGAAGTTGGGGGAAATGTAAAATCAGTTCCTCAGGGCTTGTGGGCAGAGGAGCTGCAAAGGTGAAAAGTAAAACCCTGGGTATGCTCATTCAGTCAGTAGCCATTAAATGTTTCAGTGCAAGACCTTAGTGATTTTGTGCTGTTCATTTTTCAAGGCTGCTTGTGTCCTGGTAAGTAACACACCCTTTGTGTGCGATGCTTTTGCTATCACTCTTCCCAGCCCCAAACTTCTTCCCAATGAAATGCTGTGATTTGTTGTTTCAGAGCAGTCTTTGGTCAGCAGCCACAGATGTAGAAGCAGGAGTGCTTGAGGATAGCCCCACTGGGAACATGAGTTCGGCTCTGCAGTTGTCTCTTCAGTTCAAATGTTAAGGGAAGAAGAGTTCTCTTTGCAGTGGGTCGGAACTGGGTGGCCAGCTACAGCACAACCTTTCAAACCGCGGTAGCATCTGCCGCAACACGAAGGGATCAAGTTCAGAGGTTTTGCCAGCCCTACTGGACACGGATCCATGGTAAAGGTGTGTGAGGGCAGAGCCAGAGCAGCCCCGCTAGTGTCGTGGAGCTTTGCGGGGCCCTGGGTGCCCGTGGCACCGCGCCTGCCCTTCCCGGAGCGGAGCGCCGCTGCGGTCGTGGGGAGGGAGCTCGGGAGAGACTACACTGCACCTGGGGCGAGTTTAGGGAGAAGGGCGGGGGGTTACTGAAAGGGATACGGAAGACCTTGCGGGGTCTTTCTGTCGAAAGGAGCCATTAGCCCTGAGCTTGTGGCATCTTTTGCAGGCCCAGAGCCAACTGGACATCAGGAGCCGCTTTTGGTTAACCTGAGCCTGCCGTGCCCGGTGGGGCGAGCAGGGACGGGGGCCGCGGCGGGTGTCGCGGCTGGGGGCCGGGCCGGGGCTCTCGGTGCTGGG
>VZRH01002375.1:177077-286989 GCA_013397555.1 Urocynchramus pylzowi | reverse complement strand
CAGCCGGGCGGGCAGCGGCTCCATGGCCAGCATGGCGTGCGAGGTGATGCCCCTGCAGAGGTACGTGCCCAGCCGGGGCAAGCCCGGGGCTTCTGCCGGGCTGTCCGGCACGGGGGAGCCGGGACTTGGACCCTGCCTGGGAGCGGGGATGCCCGCTCGGGAGTGGGATGCCCGGCCCGGCGCCGGGGCAGCGCAACAAGTGGGGTGTTGGTGGATCTCGGGGGTGGGAGATCTCCGGCGTCCTCGGGCGGAGAGGGGGATTCGATGTAGCGCCCCGAAATCCACACAGCGCTCTCCGTGCGGGGTGGGAGCGGCTCTCAGGTGTAGAGGGACCCCGGCCAGCCTGGGTCTCCGCCGGCTCCGTGCGCCCCGGCAATCCCGAGCCCTGGGGCGGCTGCCCGCGGCGGGGCCGTACTGCGGTACGGGAGCTTGGCCGGGCTGCCCCTGCGCACAGCCCCCTCCGGCTGGCAGCTCGCACACCCAGCCTGCCGCAGCATGGGCGAGAGGTTTACTTTTCGGAGGAAAAGGGCTGGGTGTTTCCAGGGTGCCGACGCACACCTCCCTTCAGCACCAGCTGTCAGCAAGTACCTGTGCTGGCATGTGCTCCCGCCACACTATGGCAGGGACAGCTGCAGTCAGGCTTCTGAAATGGCAGAGCACATACCCGCTGCGGGGAGGAGTGTACACAGCCTTTTCACTGGGTCATCAAATTCTTATTTTTATTTTTACCGTTCGTTCAGTTGTCAAAATTAAGCAGTCCATATCTCCACTAGTAGTATTTGAATGGCTTGAATAGCAATCTTTCTGTAATCTACAAAACAGTAAATAAAAAATTTACTGTGCCATTTCAGCACTGTGGTGGTGCTGTTTCAGCAGAAGCTTCAGACTTGCTGCTTACTTGTACACAATAAAATAGTAACTGAAATTGCTGCCCAAACTGTTGTTGCCTTGATAAAGTGCAAGGTCTTCTGCAGGTGGATGTGGAGAAGGTCTCTTTGGCACTATTGCAGTCATAGGGTTCCATGTTGATGACTGCAGAGAAACAGAAATATGAATGTCTTAAAGAAGTGGTCATGGTGCATCATTTCTATTTGAAGGACATAATATTCACTCACATAATATTTTTAACCTTTCAAGGATCTTACTGTCCTATCAGTGGTCGGAACAAGTGGTTGTTATTCTGCTCTTGACTCTTCACCCCAGGGGAAGATAGGTTTCACAGGCTGGCTCTAATTAGACTCTTTGTTGTTGCAAGGACTAAGTCTCGATCAGTTAGAGATGCAGTCAGCACTTCAAAAGTGAGGTATTTTCTTCAAACTTCATTAAGATGTAAGCATGGTACAGAATTGTTTTTGAGTTTTTCAGTTCAAATAATTCACGCAATTCTGGCTCCTTTTCCATCTCCTTGATCTATTTTTAGATACTGTACTTTTTTAGATACTGTGTATACTGTACTTTTTAGCACCTTGGGGTTTTTTTTGGCACAGATTGCCAGATCCCTTTACAATGGCATTCTCCAAGTTGCACCTTTATTTTCCTGTTTTTCCCTCCCTCAGGGCAGAGTTTCGCTGGCTTTGAGCATTTTTTGTCAGCTTCAGGAAAGCTGATACCTCCAGTATTGGTCAGTGCCAGCATGGATAGCAGTATGTTTGTGGTCGCTGTGGGGTGGACAGGCTGATGTTGCTGTTCCAGCTGAGGGCATGGACAAATTGCAGTGCATGGTTCCTATTACTGGGTTTAATCAGAGTAGTGGCACCCTTCAGGTTCTGTGATTTAGGACACTTGCCAAGCTCAAAGAATCTGTCTTTCCCTCTCAAGAAAGGGAATGAGCTGCCTGCAGTAATCACACTTGGTTCCCTTCCTGCCCATCTCCTTGCAGGTGCTCGGCTCCATGCTCTCTTTGGGGCCACAAGGCTGGCCATGCTGTGCCTGCCATGGAAACCCTCCTGTGCTGAAGCAATACAAATGTGTAGCTGGTGTGTAAAACTTGGGAGAGGGAGAAGGGCTCTGTGTCTACCAAGATATGTGTGAGCTGTGAGTCTGTCTTCCAGAAAATCATATAAAGTGCTTGCATGGAGCCATATGGACTATAATGGTGTCATACTGTATATCTGTGGAAGGGCATGTGATGGGTATGGTGTCCTGCTGTGAAGGAGTGACAGTGGGCATGTCAGGGTTATGTTTCATTGCATGGGAAGAGGTGGAAGGCCAAATGTATTGAATCCTCACTGCAGTAGGTACTATATTGCCCAAGCACTGTAGAATGCACCAGTGAATGTCACATAGATTGCATCACTAATTTTCCAACAACTTACCCACCAGTAATTGTTTCTTCTATTGCTATTAGGCTACCATCTTTTCAGAATAGCATTAGCTTACTTTGGTATCCCAGCTTCCTAGTTAGAGCATTACTAATGCTGTTAATGCATGTTTTAATTCATGTATTCTAGCTCAGTCTGTTGCAGATTTAACAGCAGCTGTGCAAAGCTGAAGCCTGTGGCTGCCTTTGCCAATAATATCTAATAATAAATCACCAGTTTCAGTATGAGATAAGAAAGGCAGGTACACACTTGGGCCTTGTTTGTGATCGGTGGCCTCTGTTGCGTAATGAGTCAAGGTAGTGGAAGAGTGAAGCCATCACAAATATTTTTAGCAAGTGCATCTGAAAGCAGTAGGGAATGTGACTGATCTGTTTCTGACCTGTACAGCAGCAGTTGTCTGGATGGGCAGTCTCACCTGCAGTTGCCAGGATTGTTTGATTTACCTTACTGGTTGGTTTGTTTGGGATCTTTCCCAAGTACCCAGCAGTTTAGCCCAAGAACACTGCTGTATTCCACCACCTTTTTTTTTGTTTGTTTGTTTTGGGAGGGGTGTCTGCTGTGTTCTCTTTATCACATTTGTGAACATTTTTGTGTGTAAAGTGGTACTGTAGATAAGTCTGATCTTTTGGACTTTGCTATCACTTTCTATCCAAGGTACTGGGAGTGCTTGACAAGCCCTAATGAAGTATATTCTGGAGTATGGATGTGAAGTATGCTCTCTGAGGGTGGAGAGAACTTGAATCTAGTTTTTTGTTTGTTTGCTTTGGGTTTGGGTGGGTTTTTTTTCTGGTGGAAGAATGAAGAGAAATTTAAACCTGTGGCTCTCATCTTCCTCAAGTCATAGCTTGTTAGAAAATGCTATGTGAATTTTTTTTTCTTCCAAGTTCAGATTTGACCCACAACTGGGCACCCTGTCTTGTCACAGCTGTGACATGGTGAGTGTAGGAGTCTGTAGAAGCTCTTCCTCAGTACCACTGGGGGTGGAATGCTCTGACTAGAAAAGGAAATTGGTGTGGAAATTTTCTTTGGTGTTTGTCTCTGGGGTGTCCACCTGATTAAGCAAGAAAATATTAATATTTGCCTAAAAACTGGCCTGTTAGATACCTTTATTTGAAGTGTGCAAGCTTTTAACAAACAATCCTGAAACTGAAATCACTGGTTACCTAGTAACAGTTCTTTGCCATTATAATGCAACAGGTATGTGTGTGTTATGCAACTTCACTGTTAAATTCTGAGAAGAGGTGAGACTTTGGCTGGTACATTCATTCTGCCTCTTTCTGAGCCATTTTCTGGTTTTATCCTAGTGAGGACCATTGCCAAACCACAAGTAAAAGAAAAGACACTGCCCCATCTTTCATAATAAGACCTAACTAGCTTAAGAAGTAAAACAACAAAAGTGAGCTGTTTAACATTGACGTCATTTTATAAAAGATAAACACATTTGCAATCTAGGAGGATAGTAAGCAGAAAATAATTACACAAAATTGTGCTGTCAAGGGCTTCGGGATATTCAGGTATGTTAATGTAAATGGAAAATCTGCCTCTTGCTCACAATGGCACTTAATCAGCAAGAAGTTCTGCTCACTTCAGCTTGCCATAGGATAGGCTGTACTTCCCTGATCTCTAATGTTGCTTTGAAGTAGGAGGAGGTGTGCAAAAAGCCTTCAGTATACTTTTTTTCCTATTCAGGTAATATGCTTCAATCTCAGTGCCTCCTCATATACAGCCTGCACAGTTATGCCTATGGATAGATGCCTGTGCAGTGTAATTTATTTGAGAGATCTTTAGGAAAAACACGCTGAAGAAACAGCTTTGAGGAAGATGATGGGATCCTTTGGAATTTATTATTTAAACCAGTTCACCCGCACCCATGTAATTGGAGATATTGTGCATAGTATGATATTTTTGCAAAATACATGAGTTCAGAGAAACAAACTGGGCTGTCAGCCTCGGATTTTGACATGTGGCTCATTTGCTGAGTAGCTTACTTAAGTTTCAGTAATTTGCATGGTTAGGTATAAGCACACCTATTGTGTAGACTGGAGATAAATATCTGAAACAACATGTTATGGTTTTGACTTATTAAAGTTACTCTTCCGGGGAAATGGAAATGTTGGCATGGAAATAACTCTCACAGGAAAATAGCTGTTGAGCATTTGTTTTTTGAACAGTGCATATATGGCATTCCCTCCTCCCCCTCTGTTTAAGGATGTAGAGCAAGGGTGGCATTGCTCAAGGATTGAGGGTAGGTCCTG
The DNA here is from genome assembly GCA_013397555.1 of Urocynchramus pylzowi. Classification (NCBI taxonomy): domain Eukaryota; kingdom Metazoa; phylum Chordata; class Aves; order Passeriformes; family Fringillidae; genus Urocynchramus; species Urocynchramus pylzowi. The sequence continues at coordinate 282,413 of VZRH01002375.1, read as the reverse complement.
ACTTTAATGATGACCATTGTATCACCACAGTGTTATGATGTTAAATTAAATTTATGGTTAATATTGCATCAAGGATGGTATTATTCTTTCTTCTTTTGCATAATGTACCTCAGTATTTATTTGAAAGAAGTTTATTTTGAAGGATTTATTTGAAGGCAAAAGCTTGTGTTGCCTGCTATTTCTTATTTGCAAAAACATTGCCTTTTACCCACTGCTGTGAAGCACAAGCTATGAGTAAATAGCTCTATTGAGAAAATAAGCATGCAATAAATTTTCATGAGCTGTTTCAATCTTGCATTTTTTTGCAACATTGAAATAACTTTTATGGGGAAATGACTTGGGTGGGTGAAGAAGTGCTGAAAAATTTGTGAATAAGATGAGACCTTCAGCAAAAAGCACTACTGTGGCCTCAAAATCAATGTTTCCTTGAAGCTGTTTTTAGTGTTGTTGGTGTTGAATGTCATAATAAGTAAATAAACAATATTGTTAAAATTCACAGTAGTTACAAAAATTGTATGTCTTTTAATCCAAGGAAGCATAGGTGTTCTGAATGATGAGAAGAAAACAAGAGGGAGATAAGTTTGAAGCCTTAAGAAGTCACCCAAACGTCCTTCTCCTTCCTCCAAAACCTGCATAACTTTTGATATCATTAGTAATTTGATGTCACTGAATTTTTCACTGGCTTTTTGTTTTACTGCATTAAAAATAAAAGCAGCTATTGCTTTGCATTGAAAAAGTATTCTCGCTGAAAACCAACTGCATTTCTTTCAAAGTGGAGAATTTCTGTGTTAGAATAGAAAGGGAGCCATTCCCTTATCTAACATTTGAGGTCAGAACAAACAGAGCCTCTGGCAGGGCATTAGGAAAACATGACCTTGGCTGAGCAGCAAGACCCTGCCAGTGTCTAGGCCCTTCATCTCTGGTGCAAAATGTTGACCCATGAGTCAAAGTACATTTTTATAATTGTAAAAGAAAAAAAAAAAAACAAACAAAAAAAAACCCCCAATCCACAAAGCCAAAATCTGGAATATTTTTTTTTAATTTCATCCACTAAATGTCCCTTTTAAGTTTTGAAAAGAGATGCAGAGTAGGAAAGCAGCAGTAGCTTTGTAATGGAGGTTCCAGTGCCAGGAACAGAAGAACTGCTGCTGGTTAAGTACAGATGAAACAAGGAGGAAGGCCCCTGAGCCCCTGTGACCTGCGGTGGGAGCTCAGGCCACTGAGGAGAGGGCTGAGACAGGGGTATTCCTTATGCACCTAAATAAATTGGGAACATTCCATCTAAACGGGTGTTCTACAACAGACTGAGCACCTCCCTCATTCTGCCTGAAGGGCAAGATGATTTAAAGGTTGGACTTGTTCTGAGAGGTCTTTTTCACTCAATGATTCTATGGTTCTATGAGATGTCAGGGAGAAAAAAAAAGAACCATGATTGCCTCTTTAAGAATGTGAGGAGTGAATGTAACATTGCCTGTAACATTCCTGTTGTAAAAGAGAGAGGCAAAAAAGGATAACTCATCTTTTGTAATGGAAATTCGTCATTTTATAGTAAGACTTCACCCAGGCTTTCCTATTTCCTTCTTCAAAAGCAGAAAGGATGTGCCTGATAATCCCAAGATGTCCTAAATTAATTGGTGGGCTAAACTGGTGTTCCTTCCCGTCTGACAAACTTTTTATTATTTCAGTGGTGGTCACAAACATACATAATATTACTTCTTTACCCATGAAATAGACAGAACAAGTTTGGTTTGTTGTGGGTTTTTATGTTTGTTTTGTTTTTTTTCTTAGTTTGGCTGGTATTTGTTTTGGTTTTTAGCAGGAAGGAAGTTGTCAGGTAATCTCCCAAGTATTTCATGGAAGCGATTAATTTCTGTTTAATCCCTGGATTTAGGGGAGCTATTTATATGCTTGAGAAAAGAGAGGCTGGTGTACTTTGCACTCACCTGCTTGGCCAGGTAATCAGTGATAGTTGAATAAATAACTGGAGTTTTTTTAAGTTATTTCATGCCTTCTGGACATAAAGCATACGTAAATCTGGACAAAACTTTGAGGATAAAAAAATCCCAGCCAAACAAAAACCCCCAAAATTTAATTCACTGCTAAGCCTGTTTGTCTAATGGATAAGTTCTTTGCTGGGCCAGGTAGAAATTTAGAAGATTTTTATGGTTTTCTCAAAAGTCTGGATTTTGTACTAGTTAAGTTGGAGGTCTTCACCCCAGATTCAGCTACTGCTCATTTGCTGCACATGTAAGACTATGAACCACTATTGAGTGAGAGAGGTTTTTCACAGCTACAATTATTACCAACCTTGTGAAATCTTGAAACTTGATGATCTAAATGAAAAATTGGTTTCTGAGTTCTGTAAGAGCTTCTTTCTCTGCCATTCTCAGCTAATGGGCTTAAAATATTTGTTCCTCCTCAATTTCTTTGTATGGGTAGATAAATTTTTGTACAGTTAGAAAACTTGCTTGAACTTAAGAAGCATCCAGTTGTATTTGCTGTGGAAGAAAGGGAAGGAAATGCAAGAGGACTCAGAGTCCCTGCTGAATACTACTTTTCCATCTGCTCTGTCAAAACAAATATTGGGAGCATAAATGTAAAGGATTATTTGGACTTCTTCAGTATGATTGTGCTGCTTTGATTTGGAAGTTAATTGCAAACCTTTAAATAAGGAGGGGTGTTTATTATGGAAAAGAAAGCATGTTTGGTGTGGCTTCAGCAACCGCCACTTGTACATAAAGCAGCATTTGGTGTTGTCATTTGAAGTTGCATTAATGCACAGAAATCTTGATGGCACTGTGAACTTTCATTTATGTGAAAAAGATTTTTCATGTTTTCTGTCCACTACTTGGATTTGTTTGCATTGAGATTACAAGTGCAGCTATTAATGCAGTGAACTGAACATAGCAAAAAACTTCACCAGCAGCTTTGTGAGTTTAAAGTACTTCCTTTACACTTAAAAAACCATATCTATTTTGTAAGTGCCAAATAAAGTGATAGCATGCCTGCAGGCTGGGAGACTGCATGCCATCAGGGGAGGAAGCCTTACCTGGCAGAGGTTCCTACCCATGTCTTTGTTGCAGGTTGTCTTCAGGGAAGGCAGTAGTGGGTATTTCCATGTTGCCATCAACTTTTTCTAGACAGTCTCAAAGCTGTAGCAGTTTCTCATGAAGACTCTTCAGGTGCTGTTAGCCTCAGTTGACAGGCAGACACTCTCCACCTGCTGTGCACTGCTGTGTCCTGCCTGGCTCTGGGAGCAGCAGCAGCAGCTCTGGGCACTGCAGCTCGCTCAGGCTACTGAAGACAGGCTTGTGGAGGTGGCAGCAAGGTTTCCAGTAGCAGCTATGCTCCCAGTCTTCTTGGGGAGCTGCTGAAAGCTGCCCAGTCACTGTTGCCTTTCAGAGGTGATGAAGTTTTGGCAGACCACACTGATTTCAGAGGCAGTTTCTCCTCCTTCTGGTCTGTGGTGTTTGGTGTTGCCCTCAAATCAGGTTTCCTGCACCATGTGCTTTAAGGCCTTTTCTGTGGATGTCTGTTTGTGAATCTTTCCGTATTCTAGTTGGGGGGTTGAATCCCTGTGATTATTTCTCTGGGACACTGGCTTGCTTATCTGTCAGCCTGCCTTTTTGAGTCCCTTGTATCTTGCCTTCTCCTTTATGCTCTGCTCCCTCAGTGAATTTGGTGTTCGTATTTGTGGATCTGTTATAACATTGGCTGGGTTGGAAATAAGCTGTGGTTAAATCTGCCTCTGGCTCTGTACAGTGTGAGGGCAGGGTTACTTACCTGGCTGCAGGCCAGTTTCAGCTCATCTTGGTGAGGGAGTTTCATGCTGGCTCCAGTGGAAGCTGCAGAAAGTACCTGAGTACTTGATTTCCTCGTTGCAAATCCCACAGAGATGTTCTTTCCCCCTTTATCGAATACTTAGAGCGGCTTTTATAAGCCAATAAATAAAATCCTTCGAAATTTAAGAGATCATGTGTGATGCTGTGTCCCAGTTCATTGTTACTCTTGTGCCAGCACAGGAACAGTGAGCTGGATCAGGGCTGGTAAGTCACTTGCCAGGTGGCTATGTTGGGGCCAGGCCAGTTGACGACTAAAACACAACTAAACATTTTGTCAGGGGACCTCCAAGCCAGCCAGTGGCAATCACTCATCTCAAGCTTACAGAAATGTCATTCAAATAAACTTTCCACAGGAGTGATAAAACTGGGGAATAGGTAGCCTCATGCATACACCTATGGCCATGGCAGTTTCTTTGGTTACTCAAGATGTCCTTTGTTTTTTTCCCCAAATTTGGCTTCAATAGGCAGATTGTTTAATTCTGGAGCAGCAGACAGCAAAGGACTCTCTTGGTTTTCCTGGCAAAAAGCTTTATTGTTGCTATGGGAATAGCCTTAGCACTGTTGCAGAGTCAGAATGACTCCTGGCTGCCTAGCAGGAGATCTGTTACGCCACATTTGTGGACATTGAGAAATGAGTTGGATTGCCAGGATTTAAGGAAAGTAACTTAAAGCTTTCTTCCATGCGTCAACCAGAGGACAAAATAGACTTCAGTGTTACGTCTGTAACGGGTGCAATTTCACTTTTGTTATCTCTGCTTTTTAAGAGTGAGTATCTTGAGCTGCAAATACAAGAAAGAGCTGCATACTAACTTACAAAATATGTTTTGTTTTTAGCTCCCAAGAAGATGAGCGGCCTATGTCACCCTTCTACGTGAGGTATTTACTCCGTTGTTTTCATTTATTTTTCTGTGTGGGATTGACTCATTATTGGAATTAAATGTGGGGAGGGGTTCAGAACTGCTGAACAGACTGTAATCAAAGTGAGCATTAATTTTACATTTGTAATTATTGCTGAGTTAGTGGGATGAGTCTTTGTAGATACCATCTCTGTTACGATTCTTTTGTATTTAGAAAGGAGGCCCAGGGTTTAAGGTCTTTATACAAGATAGACATGGTTTTCCTCTTTTCTTTGTTGCGTGTCTTAGATGCCTGAGTAGCTTATCTGCAGGCACAGGAGAGATTTTTGCTACAGGATTTGAGGAACTGACAGCATGTGCTGCTCAGAAAGAAACCAGGAACCAGATGGTGAGTCAGCAGCCCATCAAGTTCCCTGCTGCAGCCTAGAAAAGCAGGAGAGTGCCTGGGTACCCAGCGAGCCTCACTGAAGGGAATGGTGCTCATGCTGCATTTGAACAAATTGTTTCTTGTTTGCCAACTGGAGAGCAAAGTCACTGCTTGTAAAAGGGGTCTAATTCTGTTGACATCTGGGAAAGTTTGCTCTACTTGCTTCAGTAGCAGGCTCAGTTCCAGTGCTTTCATTTATACTTAGTGGAAGAACAGGAGCCAGAGCAATTAACAATGAAGGGCTGCAGAGGAGGAAGGGCCAGATATTATAATCGGGTTCTTTGATCTCTACTGAGTTTAAACAAATAAAAAGAAATCCCAGTGGTGCTTTTTGTGAGAACAGTGATAATTGGAATTCTTAGAGTGATGTCTGAAATTTTTTAATCTCTGGTGTATATTCCTGTTTATCTTTGTAGCTTGGGTTTTTTTCTTAAAGGATTTTTCTAACGTGAAGCATAGAAAGAGTGCAGTTAATGCATGCTGTGCAGAAATGTCTGTCAGGGAGTTGTTCATGGACTAGCCTGGTAGTGTGATCCTGTCTGCCTTCGGGTTGATGCACCACCATTCCCTGCAATCCATTTGTGCAGCTGTTTCCCAGTCTGTGCCTCAAAAGCTCCAAATTGTCAAAGGAGGATCTGCCTTTTCCTTCAGGAGATTTTGTAGTGGCATACATACATTCCCTTGTCTCAGATTTTCCCTAGTTTAAATCTTCATATCTTTTCATTGAAAATTGTCTGCCCCTTTGTTTTTCTTTCTGGCTAAAATGTGACCTTCAAATGATTTTAGGGTTTCATTACATTTCCATCTGTCTTACTGCTGAGGACTGTCCTTCCAAGCCCTTTCCTGGATTATAGAAAAATGATCCATGAAGGAGATTCTCTTTGGCTGACCTTGTCAAGATCACCAAGGAGAGATGGGGAGCAAGGAGTGGACCTGAGAAAACTGATACCAAAGCAGGACATTTCTGAGAGGAAGGGAGCAAATTTGAACATCTTAAATAGAGATGTAGGCTTATGAGGGAGAACAAAGAATGAGGGTGTCCACTGAAATGAAGGGATGTGTTTCCCAGGGAATCTGTCTTGCAAATAGGAAGGGAACAGTCAGGAATAAACACATAGATGGGAAGTGAAGAAATGGCAGGTAGGAGTAGAGAGGGAGCTGCACACCTTGATACACAGGCTTCTTGCCAAGCCCGTGTCTTTTGTAACATTGCTGGGATACAGTTACTTGTAAATAAAGGGAACAGCTTGTAAGTCTTGCTTCTGTTTGTAACACATCAGAAATCTGAGGTCAGTTGCCAAGTGCAGTTAATTTGGCAGGAGAGCTGGTGCTGGCTGGGCAATTCCTGGTGCTTCAACAACTGAGAACTTGAGTGGGTGGCCAGTTTTTTCTGTGTAACTTATAAAGTTCAAGTTGTTTCCCCAAAGACTGTGCACGACATATGTAGGAATTGCATTTCACACCATGGGCAAGGAAGGGAGGACTGTCTGTTTTAGCTGTCTCATGGTCAAATCTATTTCTATTACTACCAGCCACACTTACATAGCTTGAAATACTGCTCAAGTAATTCTTCAAGTGAATCGTGAATATTTGGGCACAGGGCGGTCACTGCTGTGTTAATGCAGTAATTCCATATAGATAATTATACAACAAGTTAAGTAAGTGGGAACAAGAGCTCTTTAGCTTCCAAACACTGCATAATACTTGGCTCTTGCCAGACGGAAGGAACATTGTGTCCCTCTGTCATGGTTTAACCCCAGCCAGCAACCAGCTGCTTTGCTCACTCCCCCACCAGCGGGATTTGGTAGAGAACTGGAATGGTAAGGGCTGGAAAACTCGTGGGTTGAGATAAAGATAGGTTAATAGGAAAGGGCCATGCACACAAGCAAAGCAGAACAAGGAATTCATTCAGTGCTTCCCGTGGGCAGGCAGGTGTTCAGCCATCTTCAGAGAGCAGAGCCCTGTCACATGTAGTGGTTGCTTGGGAAGGCAGATGTCATCACTGACAACTTCCCGTCCCCTTCTTCCTTTTCCCTCCACTCTATACACTGAGCATGATGTCATATGGTCTGGACTATCCCTTTGCTCAGTTTGGGTCACCTGGCCTAGCTGTGGCTCCTTCCACACACCCCTAAATTCCCTGCCAGTACAAAAACCAGAAAAGGCCTTGTCTGTGTGTAAGTCCTGCTCAGCAATAACACAAACATCTCTATATTATCAACCCCGTGTTCAGCACAAATCCTAAACACAGACCCATACCAGCCACTGGGAAGAAAGTAAACTTAACTCTACCCCAGCCAAAATCAGCACACCCTCCTAAATCGGTTTTAGTAGGATCAAATCAGACTTGATTATTCAGTGCTGTACCATGTCAGCTAACAATGGAGATGTTTCCCTGGTTGCTGTTTTTAACAATAAGACAAATGCTGAAGGTCTTAACTTTTAAGTCAGAACTATCAGAACTCCACCAATAAATATACTGTTTCTTAAAATGACACTCATTGTTTTTTTTTTTTTTTCTTTCAATATTGGGAAAGTCAAGACTTTATCACCACTGCTGCTTTGTAAGGGAATAAACAGTGTAACAGTATGAGAGTAAGCAGTAAATGAGACAAAATGTGACATGGGTTTGTAAAGAGTGGTAACACCAGTACAACCATGTTATTTTTTAAAAGACTTTCCAGAGAGAGGAAGAAAAGGGATGTACTTAATCTGTCTGATGTCAGCAAAACGTTTTATATCATGCCATCTATATGGAAAAAGTGGGCATGAGTACTAGAAGTTAAAGATGGGTAGGGAGGAGGTGAGACCTATAGATATTGCTGGTAGTAAAGGAAGGGGATTGCTGCTGGAGATCCTTAAGTGCCATGAACTTATTTTCCTTGATAGCCACTAGCATAATAAAGTCAAATCATGTTCATTAATTGAGCTTATAGCAGAAATTTAGGAGGGTGAATGGGTTGGCAGTCTCCTCTGGGAGAAAATACGTGACAATGAGACATTATATAGAGTGAGATATATAGATATATTTATAAAATCCATCACTGTCATATATAGATATAAAAGATATTTTTATATATATTTATGAAGATAAGCATCAAATTTAAGATATGTACTAAAAAAAAAATAACATAAATAATAAAGTCATATACCTGAGGCCTAATAATGAAAATCTTTGCCCTGAAGGGGGAGTTCCTTACATTTGGAAATGCCAGGGGGAAAAAAAAAAAAAAAAGATGTGAACATACTTGTTCATGGAGGGATGAAAGGGAAACATGTGATAAAAATACCTAAGTTGAAATAATCACATGACCGTGGATATTTAAAGGATTTAAAGGAAGTATTTTCAGTACACTCAGAAGTATGGATACCGCTGTACAAGAGACAGGTGAAGCCTTAAACACTTTCAAGTCACTCATGTTCCAATAGCTTTAGGTTTGTGAAGATGATTAAAGAAATGGGAAGACTGTTATAAGATGGAGAAAAGAGCAAGGAGGTCCTAGCTACTGTAAGAAATGAACCAGAGCACACATATTCCCCATGAGTTTTAGACACAGAGAGCAGGATGTTTATGTTAAATAACAATAGTGATGCAAGAGAGAATGGGTAGAAATAGTTTATTAATATATTTGGGCAGAAAATTATTAATCTTGTAACTGGAGCCCTCTCTCATTGGGCATAATAAGGATGATGTCAGCTTGACCAGTTTGAGAGACCTGGGGTTTTAATCCATTCACCTGCTCCTGACCAGAGTTATCCTCTCCCTCTCTGTAGTCCTTGATTAGGTAATTTGTTGGCTCAGCTATGCTCGGTACCAGGCAAGAAGATTTCTATACTGTTAAAAGAAGAGGAAAACCTTGCTAGGTGATTGATTGTTCCAGGGAGTCATGCCTGAAGGGCATTTACGTTCCAAAACCTTTTGTAACAAAACCTTGTGGTAAAGGGAGTTGAGATTGTTAAAAAGTGCTCCTTGTATACTTCTTTAGTTAGACTGTGAATGCCAGCTGCAGGATGTTTGAGTAATCAGTACTCAGAAACACTCAGCAGTTTCAGGTAATGAAGCAGCGTCTGGCAGCGGCAAGTCCCGTAAGCACAATTCCACTCCACGTGTGCAAGGAGTTTTTGGAAGACAGGGAATCTTCAGGCATGTTTTGTGCTGGCCTGTGTGCCTTAGATGTGATGTTAATCATGTGGATGTTCTCAGAGGAGCTCCCTGATGGGTACATCCTGAGATAAGCCAGAGTGGTATTACGGGGGAGAAGAGCAAGAGCTTTGTAGTGTGGAGCTTCCTTGTTAACATTCAGAGTATTAAACTGAAACTGCAATGAGACCTGACATCACAAGCAGTGCCAAAGATTGCATTAAGTACCCATGAGTGCAGGACAAGGCACTGGACAGTTTTGCCTGGTTCTTTCCTATAAGTCCTCCTGTGGGCATTATTCAGTGCAGCTGGCTGCTTCTCCTTTTAACAGTTTTTATTTGAGACAACTCTTTAAATAATGCAGTTCAGGTATTCTTACCCTGAAGTTTATTGGGCGAGATATTTTATGCTGTTTGCTCTCAGGTCAGTTTCCTGAAGAAACAGGAAAACTTTGCTCTGGATTTCACACCTGCTCAGAAATTTGCTTGGCCACCTTCACACTGAACACTTCTCCCTCCATTAGAGGACCTAAGTGTTCAGGAGTGCTGGGCTCCGTCACCAGTGTCATGTGTGTTGATGTCCATCACACCTGCACTGGCTGAAAGAAACCACCAGGCCACTGGGTGTCCCTGCTCAGGGTGCCCAGCTGTCCTGCAGGTCTGAGGCTCCCTGGGGATTATTTCCCTGCTCTGCAGGGGAGCCTGCACAGGCACAGCTGTGCAAATTCACCAAACTGAGTCATGGGCCCTCTATGAATCCCCTGCAGGGTTGTCTCTGCTCCAAGCAGTAGGTGTCAGTGTGCATCTGTCATAAAGGAGGTGCAAGTGAAAAACATTAGGAATCCTGAATAAAGTTGCTTTTAGTGGGGTTAGTTTTCTGTGTAGTAACAAAGTAGTGTAAAAAGTAATTTACCGTGTTTTATCTGAGCTTGTGAAAGTGCAAAGGTGTTGAGAAAATAATGAAAGCATATCCTCAGTGTGATGGGAATTAAGAGCAGTAACTAAGAGCACACCCCTTTTGTTTTGAAGTCCTTATTTTCACGTTTTGTATGCCATCACAACACTTCTCTTTGGTGAAAGTGTGTCAAATAAAGTAGTTGTCTTAAAATGGATCCCACGTGAGTTTGCAGTATTGCATATCCCAGGGTGGAGAGTGGATAGCATTTAGACCATATAAATACCTATGAATAGGAACTTCCTAGATCAGGGATTGAAATATTATGTTCTGGAGGACTTCAGGAATTTCCCATCTGTTATGTTGAAGCCATTTAAACATCCTCAACCTTGCTGGAATAGCAAAATGATAAAAAGGTTTTGCATCTATTGAGTCTTTCTTACCATTGCGCTCAGCTTTTAAAAAAGCAAAAAACAAGAACAAAAGCCACTTTTGCTTCCTGAATAAAGCAGATGGACTGTAAGTACATGTCAGCAACAGGTGACTTTAGTACCAGACTGCAAGTATAGCCTATGAATTAGGCCATTAGGTATTGTCAGGAATTAATTCAATGGCTTCATAAATGAAAACCTAGTCTGGGAAAACACTCTGCCAGTATGTCAGTATCCTAGTTTGCTCTGTTTGATGTTTTTTCTTTGCTCTTTTTGTCTAGATGCTGAGATACTTTGCTTAATAGTGGCTTGAATGAAAGAAATCAGGAGAAAGGGCATTGCTATCCAACTCACTGATACCCAGTATCCGCTATCACAAGATGCCCAATGCAGAGCAGACAAGCTGCAGGCATTGCATGAGATAATTCTCACTCTGGTGCACATCTTTTAAACTTAGAGAGGACTAGTTAGGGGGTGTAGGTGAGATTTAATGGTGATGGAAGATAGCACCTTCTTGTCCGTGAGGCTGAAGCAGAAGAAAGGAGGCCATGCAGTAAGAGTTTGCCTTACGTGTGAAGTAAGACATTATGCAGAGCCAATAGAGCACCTCTGAAAGTGAGCAAAAGACTTGGGTAAACAAGTTAGACAAAACTGGGAAGTGCTAGAGGTCAGACTTCCCAAAAGGAAAAGCATGAGGGTCATAAGAAACCAGTTCAAAAGTTCATAGCACTTAAAACAGCTGTGTGCCTTTATGCAGGTTTTCTGACTGGCTTTCTGAAAGTAAAAGTCCCCCAGCACTGGGAAGCTGTCCTGCTGCTTTCAGTCACCTGAGGAGGACCTGTAATTTCTGTGAAAAGTTGGTATTTCTCAGCGTGCTCTGCAACAGCAGCTGCATAATCTAATAAAGACAATCTAGCTGTGGAGATAATTGACCGTACATATCAGTGAAATGGAGCAGATGTGAGGAGAAAATAATTAACTGGAGCAGAATGAGAGTTCCCATTGTCCGGATGATTTACTGAGCCAGGCAGCTGCCGGCACAGGCGGGCATGCCAAGAGGGCTCTTCTAGGCACGGCTCTGCCTGCTCCGCAGAAATCCAGCAGCAGAGCGGCTTCTGCCACCCAAGAAGTTTGGAAAACCCCGCAGGATACACCCTGCCTGCCTGCTTGTCTGGGCTCTGAAATCCTTACAGGGTGGTGTCTTCGCCTGTGTTTGCCAACGTGCTCTTGCATTGCCTGTTCTGTCCTGAAGAAGGCTCGAATCCTGAAACCGCTGTGTAACTCTCTGCCCTCCACCGTTTGTTTTGCATGTGATGTCCTTTGGCATAAGAAGGGTTGGTGTGGAGAGTAAGTTAAGCAATTTAGCAACACATTTAAATTAAGCTTCAAAACGAAATAGCCAGAAAAATTACCAGCTGTGGAATTAAAAGGAAGTTAGTGTGTCTAGAAAAACTCTGATTTAAAATCTCTGTCTTATTCAGAGGGGGCTAATAAAAGAGCATTAACTTATCACAGAGCTTAGGATGAACTTGGATTCAGTAGAATAAAATCAGATTATCAGAGCTTCATTTTGTAGTCATCCACTCAGCTGGCATGTAAAGGATATATACTTCCTTGTTATTTGTCACTAGTTTGAAAATCACCATGTTACTGTCTTTCTCACAGAATCTGTATTGCCTGAATAGGGCTTTTCTAGATACAGTAAATTAATTGTTATGCATCATTAAAAATTAGTCAGGTTAATGTACTTAAAACTAAATTGGTGTTAGTAAAGCGCACAGTTAACTGTGAATTAGGATGAACTGGGGCGTTAGAAAAAATTTTTATTGGTAGAAAAGGCTATATCCTAGGGATGTTTTAAAAAAGCTAATATCCAAGCAATCCTTTCTTCCTCTCCACTACCACTTTCCTGACATGAAAACAGAGAAGAAAAGTGTGATATGGAAGACAACCTCACTCAGTTTGGCTTGCATGTAGGTACTATAAAAAGGTGATACAGCATTAATCTACTCCCATGAGTGTAGGAGCTGTAACAAGCACATGAATTGTATCTTATAATGTGGGTTAGCCCAAGCTAGCACACTAGCACCTTACTTGCTAGTATGTCTCCATAGGAGACCAGGTCTTAAAAAAATAGTTTTGGGCTGGGAAGAAGCCACATAGTTCCTGCAAGCAAACCAGAAAGCAAGTAGGGGACTTGAAATGTGCACTTCAAATTCCAATGCCATCCTGTAGTTGATAGTCAAGATGTTAGATGTGGGAGGAGTGTGATCTAGCAAATTTTGTTTCCTGTGTACAGATATTTTATTGGTAATAATAGGTACAGTAATAGTTGTGTGCATGTCTTCATGAAATTGTCTGAATGACACAACTGCTCAGGTCCTGCTCAGGTAATGTGGAACATACTGGCAAGTCCATGACTGCTTTTCTGGTGTGCCACCACTCTGGTGACCTGTGCTGGGACTGGAGAGTAGCAGTGAGTGAAGCTGGGACTGGCAAGGATGTGTGTGTGGTTGGACCCAGGTGAGCATGCTGGCTCAGCCTGAAGCACTCTGCAAGTGTAATTAGCAGCTGGGTGTTGGTGGGGAGGTGTCACACTGGTTTATTGGTTTTGTTAATTTTGTTAATGAGGGGTAGTGACCCCTCATTTATCCTTCTCTTCTTCTGTTGCCTGCCTTCTTCCCAAGTGACAGTCAAACCCAGTAAAGCCACAGAGTGGTTATCTGATAGTGCTGCAGCTTTTTAGCTAGCTCAAGCCCCATACAGTGAAGTGCAAAGTATTCAAGGGAAGCAGAGAAGAAACCTTTGGGCAGCAAACGCAAATCCGCCGTTGATGGTTCTGCAGTGAAATGATTTGAGAGAAACTGGTGAAGACTGAAAACAATGAGTGGCTATTTTGGCAGGAAGAACATCTTCCATCCAGCTTGGCTTTTGTACTCTGACCACATTTTCCTGGGGTTTATTAGCCAGTTGTACTCTGCTGATACGGGGATAATTTGAAATGAAACCCCTAGGCCTGTAGTTTATTTGACATAAGGGAGGTCGCAGGAAGGATGATTAGGCAGTGTCACCTTATCTGCAAGGCTGAGTCAGCTGAGTCAGTGGGTAAAAAAGGGGCAGGATGGGACTCAGTTTGGCAGAGGGAAGAAAGCAGTGACACCCATGCCAGGTCAGCTTGTTCAGAAGGGCTCTGAACAGTAAGCGATAACATCTACACTTGTGTCAGCTCTTCCTGAGCCTGATAACAGACCGAGGTAAAAAGGAGAGAAGCATGTGTAGATTTTATTTTTTAAAATGTGAAGCAAAGAATATTAATATGTTCTTCAAGCATGTTCAAAGAGAGAATAGTTAAACAGAGAGAGCAGTTAAATATTAAGTGTATACATTTTCAAGTCAGCTTCAAAAGGCAAAGGCTTCTGTCATGAGGCTAAAACATCAGCAATAGAAAGCCTGCAAGAAAAGAAAAAAATCTGTAACATGTTGAGGTTGAAATACTTGCTGTTAGACCTTTGCCTATTTCATGGGAATGACAGGGAAATTAATTGTTGGGCATATTGACTTGTCAAAATGTGCCACGTCACATTGGGAGTGAAAATTCCTTAAGGGGAAAACCTGTGACGTGTACACAGTTGTTGTTGAGACAGCTCAGACCTTTAAATCTTAGCACTGCAAAGAGCAAGAGGTTTTAAGGCCATATTTTGATAATAAGATCGACCTTTCTTCTCTTTTTTTTCCTTTATACAGTACCCACGTATCACAAGTCAGTAGCAACGTTCCTGCTACAGGAGAGTAAGTGTCTTTTACAATTTTGTAGCTATCTTTCTTGGAGTATTTTAAAGTATTGCTGGTTATTCTTTGATTTCTCTTTAAGAGTTGTTCTTACATACATAAAAAAAAGAGACAGTGTTTCCCAAAGCAATTAATCTACAATGATAATAAATCACTTCCTCCTGAAAACTTCTCAGGCCCTTGGTTCTTTGCTCACTGTGTCTGTGATGTTCTTCTTATGCAGAACTTACGTATTTTGAGAAGTTTTTTGCACTGTGTCATCTTCTTGCTCTTGTTTGCTCCCTGTTGCATCCCAGCAGAGGATGTGACCTGACCCTACTGCTGTAACTGGGAGGAGCAGAGCTAAAATGAGTTGGCTCCTTTTCTGGAGCTGGGAATTCCAATTCAATGGCTGATGGGTTTGCAGAACTGATCTTTGTCAATAGTGAAATACAGACATACTTGCCTAGTTAAATCATCTGGGCTTTTGCAGTTGCTAAGGTCTTCTGACTTTTCCAGGAACTGCAGTCTCAGCAGGCTTTCAAGTATAGCAGTTTAGCACAGCTTTTGTAAAGGAGGAATAAGCCCAAGCACACATTCCCGTACTGTAGCTACTCAGGTGAAAATTAGCCAGCAAATCCTGAAATAATATTTTAATTATGAAAAAAACAGTAGAAGCCATACATGGACTTTGGACATGACTGCTTAAAGCATTGCAAGAAACAGAGATGGGATGGGGATGTATACAAAAATGTGTTTCTGTATGATCTCTTTGGGAAAAAAAAATCTTTTTCCCATAAAAGCTTCCTCTGATGAAGGAAGGAAGGGAATATTACAAGAGAATGGCGATACCAAAACGAAAATTCGTTTGTGTTGAAAGTTCAAGTAGTCCCACACCTTTAACTGATGCAACTGAAGGGACTCTCTTGTGATGGCTTGTGTGGAAGCCATCTTGGTCCCATTGAGTGTGAGGGTGGTTTCACACCAGTGTCAGGGTGGCTGTGGATACACAAGAATGAGGCCCAAGAATGTGTAAAAATGGCATGAACTCAGAACAAAACCCATGCTTGGTCACAATGTATGTGAGGAGTTCATAGTGAGCTACTGCATATTGTCATCCCTCTGTGAGACAGCAGTGAATCATCTTCTTGCAGGTGATCCATTGCCTTACTGAGCTTGTTTTGCACAACAGACTTGACCCCTGTCAGCATGGCTGGGTATCAAATGCAGTTTTGTCACAGCAGGGGCTTTTGAGTGGAGGATGAAAGTTAGGCACCAATGTTTGTAATTGCAGTAAGTAAAATTAGTTGTTTTACTGAAATTTCAGACATCCCTAGAAATAAAAAGAGCAATATTAATTGGGAAGGCTCAGCTATACTGAGGGACTTGAACCAGCAGGTATCTGAAGATTTAGGCATTGCTCTTTGCATATGTCGTAGCACTGGAACATTTTGTGCTGCCATCCGAAGAAAACATAACCCACAGATACCTTTGTTTTATTTATTGTTGCAGAGAGGGAGCTCCACAAAATCTTTGAGCTCAATTGACCTTATTTTTCGGCTTGACAGGTATTTAGAGAAGACAATCCGCTCAGCCGTGGAGCAGCATCTCTTTGATGTTCATGGCTCAGGCGGCCAGAGTTCAGAGGACTCTGAATCCGGGACGTCTTCAGCCTCTTCTAATGTGTCTGCCAGGCAGAGGAGGCGACACCACAAAGAGCAGGAGGAAGCCCGGAGAAACAGAGACATGTATGAGCCTGGTTTCTTTGTTTTGGAAAGTATATTTAAGTCTGCCCCAGTCATGTCTCCTTATCGAGGCAATGCTGTGTTCTGTTATGAAAGGCACTGGCCTTTGCCCTGACTGCAGTGCCCGTGCAGAGCTCCATTGCATCAGTCAGAGCTGGGAAATTTAGAGTTTACTAGATCATGGAGTGGGGCAAAGCATGATAAGAATCTAGGGGGGTTATGCAGTCAAGTTTTTAATTACAGTATTTGGAATTGGTGACTTACAGTATTTGTTGCATTAGTGGAAATTCCCAAGCAGTTGGCTCTGCTGCCTTTAACTATTTTTAGATAAAAACATTGGGCTCAGCTGCTTTTCTGAATTCAGAATGTCTTCAAAAATGAGACTAAGTTCCACTTTTGTGTGTGGAGGCACAGCTTGTGTTTGGGTTTAGTGAGGAGACTTGGGAATTTTTCTGAAATTATAAAAATCTTCCTTCTCATTAATCAGAATCTAAGATTTTTTTTTTTTTGAACCACCCTAGTACACAAAGTTTAAAGATGACTTAGTCGTGAATTTCCTTAAATGTCTGTCAAAGAGTGAAGATAATACCTGTTTTTCCATTCATACTCCTCTAGTTGTGACATATATTGTGTGGTACAAATGTATTAACCACTACAGCTTTAACCAACTTGTTACACAAGGCACAGCTGTATTTGAGAAAGTGTAGCACAGACTTAGCAAGGCCACCTTCAACTGATGTGTTTATCTGTAACAGAGCACTAGTTCTTGTAAAGAATGTGTATGCCTCACTGCAGTGTTGGATTGCTAGGATTTGAAGTTGATTCCAAAATAAACATCTAGTCTCCTGTTGTTGTTTCCTGGGTGCTGAATTCCTCAAATTCTATTTGATCTGTATCTTCTTATATTAAACTACTTTTATACAGATGCATAGCCATCAATACCTCATGTTAGTATTGCATCCGTGGTATTTCCCAAAATGTGTCAGTGCTGCTGTTGTACAAAAAATCTGTAGTTAAAAAAAAAAAAAAACCAAACCAAAAAAAACCCCAAAACAACAAAAAAAAGCCAGCACCATTTTCATAGTGAATCAAAATACTCTGTAAAGGTGGCCTGGGAAATTGGCACCAAAGTATCTGGCAGCAGCTCTAAAGTAGTTTTTCTTGTTAAGTAGCCCTGCTGACAGGCTTCTCAGGTAAGTAGGTCAGAGACTGGCTAGTGTACGTGTTGGGAAGCATATAGTACTGCAGGGCTTTTCTTCAACACTGCATTACAGAGCTGCCTCTAGATATGATTGACACAGTTATTCAGGCTCGGTCCAGAAAGCTGGGGCCAAGGATTTAAAGCACATTGGAAGTTTTGAGTGCTGGCTGTGGTCCAAAATGTTTTCCCTGGTTCCCTTAGGTCATATTGCTGGGATTTCTCTGGGTAAATTATCAAAACTGAGAATTCCTTTCAAAACGTCTTTCTGTTGTTTTTTTGATTGTTAGTGACTTCATCTCCTTGCCTTGTGATGGATCACAAGAGGATTTGTAATGTCACAAAATGGGACTACAGGCAGGAAGAGTGTTTATCACAAAATCACATAGGTGAACTCCCAGGCTTTGAAGATTACATGATCTACAGGCTCTGAATGTGTAATTGGTCTGCTGAAGGGTTTGTAAAAACTTCCACAAAGGCAAATGTGTTATCTTAGAAGTTCAGTCAGAGATTTATCATACCTCTTTGTATCTCTTTTCCACCAACAAAACCTAGAGATCTGTCATCTAGAAAGTCACTGGAACCTTCTAGTTTTGTTTTTGTTCTGAATATTTGTCATGCTGGCACTGTTCAGATACTGCAGAGTAACTGGTTTCTTATCACACCAGTCAAGTCTAGATGAGTTCTGCTGTTCATGAAAGCAGGCTTTGGAGTTGCACAGCACTGTGTAAGACAGCCACACAGAGTTAGCAAATGTTCCCCTTTCAGTGTCAAATGTAAGCAAGCTGCCTTTAGCCTCTGGCAGGGTAATGAGGCGCCTTGTGTTTCTCCTGTTCCCATGGCGTGGTGATGTGTATGTGCATCTTCACTGCTGGGCAAAGTAGAGGGAGGACTACTTAACAAGTGGTAAATGGAAAGCTGCCTGCTGAAGGATCCAACAGGGCAAGACAAGCCATATGCCAGGCTTCTGGTAAACATGCACAAACCCTGCAAGCCCAGAGAGTCCCAGTGAGTGCATCACGTAATGACTTAGGGCTGGTTGTCCCATCCTCTTCCCAACATAG
Organism: Urocynchramus pylzowi; assembly: GCA_013397555.1. NCBI lineage: Eukaryota > Metazoa > Chordata > Aves > Passeriformes > Fringillidae > Urocynchramus > Urocynchramus pylzowi. The sequence continues at coordinate 264,046 of VZRH01002375.1, read as the reverse complement.
CAAAACAGTCCTCTGTCCTAGCAGCTGTGTTACCATTGCAGAGATACATTCCCTTTTATGTTTTGTGTAATTCCCAAATAGAAATAAAGCATTTGGCTAAAGCACCACACAGTCCTACTCTTGCATTTGAGAGTTATGAGTAAGAGAGCCAATTATGCAGTGTCATGAACCAAAGGAGATCCCTGGACCTTTGAATCATTTTTCTAAATTAAAAGCTTGTGTCTCAAAGGAAAATATGCTTCATACTCTCTATAAAAACTCCACAGGCAGCCAGGGGCTAGTCCAGCTTCCATGTGAAGGCTTCTGTGTGTTGTGTTTAGTGGCAAGTAAATCAAATCCCAAACATGGATCCTCACAGCTTTCTCACCTGAGGTGTATACAATTGGCTTTTACTCCTCAGTGGGATTTAGCATTGCACAGTGTGTGGTTTTGGCTGCACTGGGAAGAACCAAAGACAGTGGTTTTGTAGTGAATAGATGGTGTTGCCAGAATTGCACCAGTCCATATGATGTAGTTCTCTGTTGCTACCATAAATGTAGCAAGAGGGTGTTTTAAACAATCTCTTGCTGTAATGTCCCTTTTCTTTTTAGGGAAGTTGTCAACAAGGAAAACATTCCCTCTGGATTCAGCAGTCTTGAAGATTGTATTCTAGCTGCTCAAGATGTAGAAAAATTACAAGACACCAGTTCCGGATACCTTAGTGAGAGGAATAAATCAAAACGGCAGAAATCCAGCACCAAGCTCTCAGAGCTTAATGACAACCAGGACAGTCCTGTGGTAAGCCAGCACACTGCATTATTTGATGTCTGTTACTAGGATGGGAAAAGCTCTTTTTTTATTTCAGTGCACATCTGTTTCCTGTAGGTAGCCATTTTTGCCTGCAGTACAGGCCTCAGTGCCTATTTTGGACTATGGGAAACACTGGATCTGACACTTGTAACCCTTGTGATGAGGCAACTGAGAAGCCATATTTCTGCTGTGATACTCCATGCATAGTCATTTTCTCTTTCTATAACTTTTTGCTTTTTTCTTTTGAATTTGGTGAAGCATTTTGGAAAGCATAAAAAGATATAGGTCTTTTTCCCAGTCTTTCAAAAGCCTTGCAAGGAGTTTGGAACCTTAGATGTAGGTTCTCATGTTCATGTCAAGTTTATTTTCATATTCCTGCTAAGCTCTGAAACTAGATTTCAAGTGACTACTTGATAACGAGATGGCAAAGGTATTTTATGCCATTTCCCTAAAGCCTGTGTTTTACTGTGGTGCTTGCAATTTGGAAAGCACTTTGAAGTGTGTTGGTCCAAAAGTTGATCCCCCTATCCACTTTTACTGAAGACATCAATGATTTCGTTACAACATTGTAAAAATCTGGAATACTGTAGAACTTTTCCAGCATATTCTCATGTGACCTTCACAGTAGAGGACAGTTTGCCTACTAATACAAGCTGTAGAATAAAACTGGTTCACCTTCCTTCCCTCTCAGCCAGAGCAAACACTGACTGGAGTGTGAGCAGCTGAGAAACTGCACTGTGCTTCAGCGCAGGGTCTGCGTGCAGTGGCAGAAGCACTGTGCCTGCACCAGGCACGCATTGCATGGTTAACAGGAACAGCAAGAGCTGTGTGAAAACACTGTCCTGACCTATAGGGCATTTCCGTCAGTGATGCTTGATTAAGTTTCAGAGCCTGCTGAAAGCAAGTTCTTAACGTGACCTGTGTTTGGACTCATTTTGTTTAGATCACAAAATTGCAATGATCTGATGTTCTTACCCTGTGCAGAGATTCTAGAGGGAGGTGGATTTGCTTTTCATTATGATCAGAAGAAGGCGAGATGCCAAAAATTGTACACTGTGCTCAGTTTAGTAACTTAAATTTAGTGCTCAGTATCCACAATCTTCTCATGTGATACTTCATGAAAGCAGAGTGAGACAGACACATTCACACTTCTGTCTTTGCTTGTAGCAGTGCACTCTAAGATAGGCAAAGGTCTAGTGCTTATGATCTTTTCATCACCTTTTCTCTGTGCCTGAGGAGTGTAAAGCAGTTTCAGTGTAAATGAGAGTTTTTATCAGGATTTAAGAACGGAAGTACTGATGGAAGTGTCCACTTTTGCTGCAGATCTGAAAAGCATTCATGAAGTCTTCAACTGTGCCCAGAAGAAATGTCCTCAAACTTAGCTGTGCCCACTGGACTTTACCCTGCCCCTCATTTTTTGGTCTCTTGAAGGGCAAAGGCTGAAAGGAATGTAAAATGAACTAATCTTGTATTAAAGGCATGTTGGCCAAGATGACCAGCTGTGTGGTTCTTGCTTGCTCTGCTTTAGGAAATGTCAGAGTGGGATGATCAACTGCAAGTATCATTATGAAACATCTTGCAGAGAGCATGGTGCTATTGTTTTGTAAGAGCAGGAACTGCCTTTAAGTTTTAATGGGTTTGTTTATTACATACTTGCATTTCAGAGACTGCCAGAAGGATGTGTGATGGTTTAGCTTTCTTTTGGCTACACCTTTACACATCAAATAATAACCCCAATTAGACTACCTACTTGGAGTATAACATAATATGCACCTTAGCATTCACTAATAGGACTTTTTCATGTAAACAAGTTTGTGATGTTGTCTGTCCTTAAACTCCCTTTTCTGAGTATTCCTTTTTTTCAAAGCCTGAAAGAGTATGTAGGACAGTGTGGGGAAGCTTTCCTCTTAGCTGTCTGATTGCATCTGGCTCAAAAGCACAAGTCAGCGGTGGAGAAACTGTCAGTTCCACTTAGACTCCCAAGCAAACCAACCACAAAGCATTTAAAGCTTGTAACTGCATTTTAGGGACATGGTAGCCAGGTATCAGTAGGACTCGAAGAATCAATTTAGGCACGGCTAGAATGACTGACCTGTGGCACCATATGGGGCTGGAGGTAGCAGATGAGAGAAGGCTGCCCCAAGAAGTCTGTGCATGTAGTTTCCAGGGCAGGAAGCCATTTCCTTCTATTCAAGAGGGACTTGCCCAAAACCAGGGTAGAAAGCCTCCTTGATATGTGCTTGAAGTGGCCACGTAGCTTGTCCTCACAGCACTCAACAGTGTTAGTGTTCTCAATGGTAGCCAAGACAAATCTCAGAACAAGAGGTGATAACCAGCTGGATTGCTTGCCCTGCATTCATATTAGCCCAGCATTACATCTGTGCACTCTCTTTGCATTCTTATGCCTGTTAAAGAAGAAACTAAGGAAGGGTTTGGCTGAGAAGTGGAGGATTTTCTAACATGAACCTAAAGGAGTTCCGCTGAGAGGTTGCTGTGGATTTTGCTACCTGCTCTTACAGGAGTTGCACAGACCAAAGAATTGCTCCCAAGCCTAGGCTGTCCATCAGTCTGTAAAACAGGAGCTGGAGGGGCACCATGCAGCTTTATTCTGTTCTGACGTTTGAGGTTGTCAGATGAAAGAGACGAAGCAGTGAGCAGTTGGGTTTTCTTGCAGTTCATGGGCAATAAAGTGTGGGGTTTGTTTAGTGCAGTGGGCAGTAGTGTGTGTGTTACCTTTTTCCTGGATCCTGTTGGATCCTGATCTTTCTGTATTTGATCTGTTTAATGGCCTGCAGCTTGAATCTGTTTCTCATATATATCTTACTGCTTTAATATTTACTGTATTGCAGAGTATGGAAAGCTTTAGCTCATCCAAGCCTATAGACAGAACGGGACCTGATGACATGGAAATTTTATCTGAAGAAAGGTGATTTTAATTTTATTTTATGTACATATATGTTTTCCTTTCCCTGTGGTTGTAGCACAGCCTGAGAGATCTCCCACCCAGGCTGTGGGGATGACATGCATGCCACAGAACAGATTGCCCACCAGGTTAGCTTTCAAGCAGAGCTTCATGGAGGGTGGAGGCACTGTGCGTGTTGCGTAGGCTTTGCCCTGCAGCAAATGCCACCAAGGCTCTTTTCCCAGCCTGATAGGAATGTCACTGAAGGTGCTGATGGTGCAGACTTGAAAAGAAATCAGCTGTGGAGCACCTGAACCAGCACGCTCCACACAGGAATGCAGGGCCTGTATCACCTGGCCTCTGGGTTGGGAATCCAGCCCTTTCCCTTGTGCTTCACTCTTCTGTGGGAGCTGTGCAGCCTCACTCTGCTCACCTGAGATGACAGTTTCTCTCAACAGTTACATTTGTTGGGATAGTTGTATTGGTTTGAATTAAGGGCACTGGAATTAAGTGACATAATTGTTCTCAAATAGCTCCTCAGAGGAAGCAAAAAAATTGCATAATTTAGCAGCTTGAAGTGCTGCAGCCCAGAGTCCCTTCATTTACTGTGTGAATTAGTGAGTGTGCAGGAATAGCAAGAATGTAAAAACCTTTATGTGCAGAAGTCCTGCTTGTTTTTGTTACAAGACAAGTCTGGTTTTGTGTTTGTAATATGTTGGTTTGTTTTTGTTTTTTATAGCAAAGAAAGTGAAAACGATGAGGTTTTTTTCAGGCATTCTCAGGTTAGTATTTTTTTTGTTGCTGTTTTTCATGTTTCAGTTTTGTTATCTCCAAAGGAGCATTTTATTGAGCAGAAACTAGTAGTTATGCATATAGTTTTGTTTTTCACAAGAGAAATAGAGTTAGCATGTACTTTTTCTGTCCCTTAACTCTGCTTTTTATTTACATAGTTTAGGGAACCTCTCAACCATTGGGGAGTCTGATAGCTTCTGCTTCAGTCCCTTTGATCCCTTCTTGCCAAAAAGGGAAGGATCACTGAAGTCAGCACTGTGGTTTAAGTGATGTGAAGTTCCCTTATTAATTATGGCAAAGAGGACACCTGACTGCTTATCTATCAGGGTAGTGAAATTAGCTTGTCTCTCTTGATTTCTCTAAAATCATTTGGTTTTTTAGTTATCATTTCCTAGTGCAGCCTGTTGCTCTTGAGCATAGGTGTCTGTAATCCATTTGTCTTAGAAAACTGGATCACCTCCTGCTTCTTTCTAAGTTGGTGGCTGGGATGGATGTCAGGAGGGGAGATGTTATGTTGATGGCAGCAGTTTTCCCCCAGCTTTCCATTTCTCTTACACACACACACGCACACACACACTTCTTGCACTGGCTTTATGGTGTTTTCAAAGATTGGGGTTGGGTTAGGTTGAACCCCCTTGCAGTCACTGGTTCATTTGGGTTTGCTTAAAAAGCCTTTAGACAGCCAAGCATTTAAAATACTGGGGAGAGTTATCTGAGGCACCTCTCCCTCAGTTGTGCATCCATTTTAAATGGGCACAGTAAAGCAGCTGTAGGCACTGTCTGATTTCTCTGGCTGTCTGGAGTTGACTGAAAGCCAGTAGTATTTTTAAATTAGACTCCTTTTGTGTTTCTTTTAGAAATAAAACCCACTATGCATTTATTGCCTTTGAAAGATTTCATTTCTGGTAGGAGTTATTTCCACCTAGCAGGAAAGGTAAAAGGTTGCTAACAGCTGAGCTCTGATCAGCTGTGTGGTAGCTGGTGAAGTCTGTGGGACCCTGAAATATGTAGCCCCTGCAAAGGGTATTCAGGGCTGCCTTTGATCACTGCTCTGACTGGGCTAACATGGGTCTCCTACTTTGCTCCCAGAGGGTCAATAATCCCTTGCACTTGCTCATGAGCTGCTGTATTTTCCAGAGCCTAGATTTTGCAACAGCTTGTTCCTCACGTACCCAACAGCATGTGGAAAAGCTGCTGTTGCTGTCATGCCATGCAATGCTCTATTAAGCTTTTAAATTAGCCTGGTGGAGATACATTTAAATATGAAATCATAACCTTAAAATAAACTACACCTTAGGAAAAGTTTTAAAGTGTAAAATTTTAACTGCAGGAGAGGATCTTAACCCAGAGATTGTGTATTATATAGGAATTACAAGGTCAAGAAAATGTTACATTCCGGCAGAGTTGTTTTACATTCCTTGCCCCTTATAAGCCTTTTGCTTAGGGCAGCTTAAAGACATACATTTCATAACAAACAACTCATTCAGGTTGAGGAAGGGACAAGGTTCTTCTTATTCTTTTCTCTTTCTCCAGTCTAAAGCTGTTAGGAAAAAGATTTGGAATTTGCTATAGCTACCAGTTTTGCTGACTTGGGTCTCCATGAGACTGTAAAAATACCTTGAAACACAAGCCTCAAATGAATTTTCAGTGATTTTGTAACTTTCATAATCTGCTTTTGGAAGTAGCTAAGTTCCAGGATGAAAAACACGCATTTCTAGTACCCAGGTTTTGATAAGGAAAAAGTATTTCAGATTCATACCAACATGGCAACAAGTGTAGAAGGGTGTTGGCATGGCTCAGGTAGGAGGAAGGCAGCAGAATGGCTGTGTTCTTGCATCAGGTTGTATTCCTAAAATGTGCTTAAGGATGCTTCCTGCTCATGGCTGTAATGGAAGATCACATGTAGGGGAAGCAAGCCATTTATGTAGAGTTGATTGGAATCCATGTGTAATTGAACAGAATACAACCTCCTGATCAGAATTTAAAAGTCTTTCTGTTGCCATTTATTTCTTGCTGTTTGAACTACTCTTTATGCTCAATCTCCATTGGAGCAGGGAGAATGAATGCAGCTGACTTATCCCCAGGCTGCTTACATCTGTAGTTACTGGTGCCTGCAAAGCATGGCTGCAGAAGCAGCTTCTAAAAAGTAGAATTCAAGTACCTGCTTTGAAGATTTTTTTGTGGTCATTTATGTAGTATCTGCAGTGAACTGTGACTGCCAGCTGTTACCAACATCATTGTTGGTAACAATGACGTTGCCCCTTTGACTTGTAAGAAGTTGTTATGCATCCATACCTAAAGCAAAGTAGTTTTCCCTTACTTGATTCTTTTCCTAGAGAGTGGCAGCTGGTGGCATCAGGAAGTCAAAAAAGAAAGTAAGTGATGGGAATACTGAGTTATCTACCACTCTATGTGTTTGGAGCATTAATGCAAAGGAAGTTAAACATCTGCTTTCTTGAGTCTCCTGGGTTTGTACCACCATTGTTCTTCAGAGCAGCTAATGATTTATTCATTGTATTAGAGCCTACATCAGTGAGCAAGGAAAGGAAAGTAACTGGCTGCAGGCAGGGCACCGGCCTGTTTTTACACAACTTTTAAATATTTCCAATTACTGAAATGACTTCAGGAGGAAGAAGACATTGATATGATCTTTCTAATGTATGTGTAATGGAAATGTTTACCTATCTGGGAAGTGCCCTTATATCTGCTGCTGCTATCTTTTAAGAGTCTTAATAAGTCAGGAGATTGTACTCTTCTTAGAAAGACATTTATCTCTAATAGTATCAGTAGTGGTGATGAGGTGGTATTCTCAGGTTGCTCCCTTTGAAATTGTTAAAATCTAGGTATGATCCTCTCCTTCACGCTTCTTTGTTATTAAAAATAGCACCTATTTTGAAACTCAGTGCTTTATTTCTTTTCTTGCCTTAAAATATAACCTTTAAGTACTGTGCTGGCAATTTACAAGCAGTTTATCAACTGATACAGTTGGCCACTGACCAGTCTTTGTTTGTGAGGTACACAGACTATTTAAATCCTGGCAGGAAATTTGTCAATGGACCTTAGAGAATTATTTAAGTCCTCCCAACCTGGAAGCAGCTTAAAAGATACTGAATGGTGAATTAGCATTTTTCCACGTACAGCTCTCACAATAAACACATTTGTAATCAGATTTAGCGTCAAGCTGCATGAGTTATTAGTGCTTGGCAAAGTATCATCTAGTGTTTCATTCTGTTATAATGTTTCAAAAAGGCCATTTATTGAAATGAACAGGAAATACACACCTTACACAAATACAATGCAGAACACTCTTTACAAATACCCCAGGGTATTCATCAGCTTTTTAGAACAGTAGAACAGCCCAGGTTGAAAGGGACCTCAAAAGATCACCTGATCCAGCCTTTTGTGGGAAAGGAAGCCTAGATGAGATATTTAGCACCCTGTTCAATTGCAGGGATTGATGGAACTGAATCTGGATAAAAATGTTTATTCATATGATTTGTCTACTAGGCAGCTTTTTTTCCTCTTCATGAAAGTTACTTGTTTTTCTCTGCTCAAAAGGGAAAAGATGCACCAAACACGTCATTAGCTTTCTGCAGATGAAAAAAAGTAAACGTGCCTTAGTGGCATGTACTAGGGATATTGAAGCATTTGGCCGTGCTGCTGGATTCATAAGGAAAATAGGTCCAGAAATGCTGATGGTTTTTTTTTTTTTTTTGGCCTGTTTTCTTCCCAGATCAGAATATGCAGATTGTTTACTAGATTTTCAAAATACCTGCAGAGGGAAAATCTGCATGCTGACTGCCCACTAGACTATATTTGAGAGAATTATGCCTAAGCTGTTCTTAACAAATCCGAATAGTTTATGTAGTAACATAATCCTATCTATTCATCTAGCTCTGTGTTTGTTGGTGGGTTTATACATATCACACTACATGTTTATGTACATGCATTACACTTCCTTTTCCCTACTGCCCTCTGTGAGGCATTACAGCTAATTTATTTTGGAGTGCCAGAAGCGCTCTCATCAGGCACACGCTGTCACAGACACGCGCACTGTGTCTCTGGATTGTGGGAATGGCAGGGATTTCTGCATAAATGCACGCGACGTGTGGTATGTGCAGGGGGAACAGTGCTGAGACAAACAGCAATTGCTTCTAGGTAGTACTAGCTGATGAATCACGTACTTGACAGAATTCTGCTTTTTTTGGTTTTTTTATTCCTGTTACTGGATGCTTCTGTGAATTTTTTTGGCGTTTTCCCAGAGTCCACACTGCTTCCAGCTGAGATGCCAAACCCTACTGCTGTTTGGATTTGCGCAACACCGCTTTAATACCCAGAGCTCCTCCATAAATAGTTCTGCTCTCCCCACGCCCAGCTAGAAAACAACCACAGGAAATCGGGGAATGTGCAGCCAGCACAGCTTAGCTGGCACTAATTGATCTGAGCCAGCACAGCCTGCATGAGAGCATTCATGTACGTAGCCTGCACTGCTGGCTGGCTGCGGCTGCTGCCTCGGGAGCTCTGGTGCCTGCTTTTTAGAAGGAACCATATTGCTACAGCCTCACAGCAGCAGCAGCAGCAGCAGCAGCGTTTTTGTTGTTGCTCGAAGGAGTTGTGCTCCTGTAGGAAGTGTATGCAGCCACCCCCTTCCCTCTCCCTTTCTCCCTGCCTCCCTGCTTCCCTCCCTCCCATTTCATCCCACTCCACTACTGGAGGCTTTCTCAGCTGCATGCAGTTGTCAGGGCAGGCAGCCTCGGGAACTTGCAGTAGCTTTCCAAAGAAGGAAAAATTCAAGGAAGGCAGATGGACGGATGTTTTTACTGGTGTGAGTGAGCAATTAGTACACAGGGGTCACCAAGCAAAGGATTTGGATTTGGAGCTGGAAACATCAGGGTCTGTTTGGGTCTTTTCAGCTAAAGGCATGAGCTTACTGCTGCTGTGACTTGCAGGGGTTTTTTTCCCCCTCTGCATCCTGAGACCTTTTTTTTTCCTTTCTCTCTCATTTCCTTGGGTGTATGGGAACATAGCTGACTTCAAATATGAAGATTCAAGAACATCCAAGCATGCCTGAAAACAAGTTGCAAAGAAATCAAGATGCTGATGATCAGGAAAACAGCTTTGTATCTGAAGTGCCTCGGCTGGATTTAACATCACTGTGCGATGACAACAACTGGGAAGGTAGGATTGTGTGATGGCTGGTTGTGTGAGTGAAATGGGAGAGAGGGAAACCTGAGTGGGCTGGGTGTATCTTTATGTGACCATGTTGCCTTGCTAAAAACAACAGAAAAGCAACTGTCCTGAATATAGAACTGAAAGTTTGGAGAAACTGGAAGCAAATATTGAATGGTACTAACTCTAATTGTCACTTAGAGGTGGAAAATGAAATGTTTTATCCTTGAAGTTACTTTCATGTTCTGTTTAGTACTGTTAAGTCCCTGAGAATTTCAAGATACCTTATTTCTTAGTGGCTGGTCAATGGTAATTAAGTTAGACTGCCCTACACTTCAAAGCAAGTGGGTATTTCAGAGTCTAAAAAGAACTTTTCTTCAATCACTGTTTGGAAATAATGATTCACACCTGAAAAGCACAGCTGGTAAAAAGTGCTGTCTGTTACTTTGTCTTACAAACAACTTTTTTTTTATGTATGCTGTGAAGGAATTCTGATGACCAGCTTAAATGGCAGTGTTAAATTGATTGTATGTCATAGAAATTGCTGTAATACTATTTCTTAGCTCTCCTCTCCAGAGTAGACTCTTGGTTGGCTACACACTTAACTCATTTAAGAGTGGGAATCTGGGCAAACTCTGTGGGTGCCATGACCTTAGTTTCATTTGAAATTGAGATGAAATGAAGGTGTCCAGTAGTTTTGAGATCAGACCCTTTTCTAGTTACAGAGTATGTGTCTGTTTACAAGCCAGAGTTCTTCTGTTAGTTTATGCTTTAGGAGTGAAAGATGCGTTTTGACAGGGAAGAAGCAGGAAAACACAAGTGTGGTGTTTCAATAAAGCAGGAGAGTGAAAATGTGCAACTAATTCACTGCTCTAAAATAACAATCTCTGAGGAGCACTGAGAAGGGAAGTTCTCTGCTCCTGCCTCCACAGTGTACATGACCCAGTATGTTTTGCCTTTCCCTCTAGGAGGTGAGTAGTTATGACACTTCAGGTGCAAGTAAAGAAAACCTGCAGCCATGGCTGCCTTTGATTCAGCCAGGCAAGCAGTCACTGTGCACAGGAGGGAATTTTTCCATTTGCTTGCTGGGTGGGGATTCCCTGGGTGGAATCACCACACATGCAGCGCGGCTGATCAAAGCGCCTCGGAAGGGCTCCCAGGCGGCCCTGGCTGCTGGATGTTTACTGAGGGGCCAATTAGCAGAGCCCTGCAGGGTCTCTAGCCAGCATGGGCACGTCTGTGTTCTCAGAGGTGATGTGTGGCTTCAGCCGTCCTGTGAACCTTGGGGAATAATGACTTTTTTTTTTCCTTCCTGCATTACTAATAGGAGTCATATGAACGCATGAAGGGGAGAACACAGCTCCTTTCTGCCTGCCAGAGGCTTTCCCATTGTGTGAAATAAGTTGCTTCTTTGGTACAACTCCCTCTTAGTAGGCATGCTCTTATGTTTTGGATTCTTTCTTATGTTAGCTTTCTTTTGCCCTGCAAATATGACGCAGGATTATGGGCACATGTGACTGTGCTTCTCTCTGATTGCTCCTTCCTCCCTTCTGTTCATGTGTATTTCTCAGGAGGGAGGAGGTGGGCAGTTGCAAAAGAATCAGCTGTCTGGGGTGAGAGAGGCATCATCTTCTGAAATGCGTGCCTTCCAGAATCACCATTTTGTTGGTGTGGGTGAACAGCAGCAAAATGGTGCCTTCTGTGTCTCAGCAAGGAGAGACTGAGTCTTTCCTACCTGTGGATATGGAATCAACCTTGCAGCAGCCAGGAAGAGGAATATCTTAACATCAACTCTCAGACTGCTTCTGTAGCTAACAGCAGAGTCTGTTGTTGAGACTGGCTTTGCAGGGCAGGGTTGTACCACCCATCCACACCTCTAGGCATAAGGACATCCTCCCTTTCCCTACCAGCCAACCCGAGTCACTCAAACCTTCACACAACTCTGCAGGATCCATGCCACAGCTCTGGTTGCATCCCCAATGAGAAAGGACTGTGCCTTCAAATGCCTTAACACTGAGCTGTTTATTGCTCTGCTCTAGCAAATTTGGTAGGTCCACGTCTAGGGAAATTACCCATTCTTTCAGGACATAGTTGAGCTGATGTTTGGGGTCATGGTCTTCTTTTATCATACTGTAGGAAATACAGACCATCTAGTGACCAGGGGAACTGCTGGGACTTGCACAAGTGATGTGTGAGAACAATTACAGGTTGAGGACTTGCCTTCAGCTCTTGCTGTCATTGCCTCCAGTCAAATGTTAGGAAAGAGCCTTCAACAATGGCCACAAAATTACACAAGACAACCTTGTCCATTGACTACCTTTTATTTGTCACTCAGGCAGGCTCTCCATCATTTAAAGAGCAGAGCTGCCTTAAAAGCCCTCATTCAGAGGCACAGAACTATGCTAATTGCTGCCAGGTGAGCTGGCAGGCCCTGTGCCCTTCATGTTACACTAGAAGTAATTTCTACCAGATTTTTTTTCCCCATAACTTTCATCTCATAGTCAAATCTGTACACAAGGAAAGATTTGCTGTACTTCTCCAGGCTGTGTTCCCTTTACCTAAAGCTGAGCACGGAGAGGACAGAGACATTTTCTCCCTGCTCCCTGCAATGCAGCCTCACACTTTGCCATGTGCCCACCTTCTGCATCCCACTCACCTGCTAAGTATAGAGGCTTGTGTAGGAATCATCAGGCTCTTGACGCAGCACTCAGGGCGTGAGCAGTGCCCCAGCCAGTTCAAGCACTGAACTCCTTGCCTCCGTGCATTTCCCATGGTCCAGGAGTATTTTCCTGGTGTGCATTTGGCAGGTGCGGATCGGGGAGTTTTATTGCCCTGGATGTGGACCCAGCTGTCCCTGTGAACTGGGATGTCACAGCTGACTGCTGGGTTTGCCTGCTGAGCTGGTCAGTGGCTGCCAGCTGAGATGGCTTTGGGAGCAGGCCTGTTCAGAGCTGCTTCCACAGCTAAGGTTTCTAATTGTTGTGGATTACGTTTGAATCGGGTGCAGTGACTGAGGAGAACAGAGTGTTCTCTCACAGGCCAGCACTATTGTGCAGATTTCTCACCAAATGTTTCTAATTCAAGCCCAGAACTTGCTATCCTGTCCTCAAGGAAAATCTGGAAGTATGTTGCTCTCCATAGCAGCGGCTGGCCCTGTCAGCAGGCAGCTCAGTAAATCAATATGATGTGTGATTGCTGCTGATGTCACCCGATTACTGACACTTTAAAAAAGTTCTGTAGCTGAGATTTCAAGCAGAGTTTGCAGTAACAAGTTCTTATGAAACAATCAGCTGGCATTTTTCTTCAAGCTTAAAAAAAAAATACAAAATCAGAAGTTAAAAACACAATTTGAGTTCAAATATTGCAGCACTTGAGACCCTGAGGGTAAAGCTGATCTACAAATAGTTTTGACACTGACTTAATTGATACTTTCCCATGGAAAAAACCCAAAGTAATGCAGAAAAAATCCACACAGTATGTATAGCAGAAGAGAAGCTGAACTTAGTTTTCTTTTTTTCAACACTGTGTACTTAGATTGATCAGTTTATTTGTGTGTGACGCTCTTTAAGCATTAGAAATCAAAAGGAGGTGAGGCACATTCTATTTTTATTACTAAGTATCAAAAAAATTGCATTGTTTACTGAATAGCATCAAGATATTAAAATTTTTTTTTTGATTGTTATGACATGCTATAAACAAAATACAAAGTTTGCTTGCTAGCTGAGAGATGTGTCATCTCACTGAGCAAAGAGGTGTGGTAGTGCTGTATTTGGGCTATTCTTTTGATCTATGTAGGAAGAATGCCTGCTGATGTATTCAAACAAGGATATTTTCTTAGTTATTTATAAGATGAAAATAGGTTGTTACTGAGCTAGTGAATGCTTTGGATGGAGTTTTAAATTACTTTATTCATTTTATTATGAGAGGTCTTGCTGGAGTCTTTCAAGTGATATTTGATACTAGCACCTCAGGTGTTGTAATGAGTTTAGACTTTTTAATCCCTCTGGACTTAGTTCAATTTACAGTAGCTAAGGTTTGGCCTCATTTGTTTGACAGATGGGTGTGTGTAAAAGCAGTGTTAGCAGCATATATGAGCTGTGTGGCTGCAGAGAGAGAAACAGGAGATGCCTGTGGCGTTTTGCTGGCTGCACCTCAAGTGGTATTTTTGTGTAGACACCCCTGTATTGGCCCTGCAGCTCCCACTAACCCTGTGGCAAATATACAGTGTAGTGATAAAAAAAAAGACAGGTTTTGTCAGCAAGATGACTTGGAGCTCACCAATAATAATACAGCAGTTAGATACAATAAATCTTTCTTCTCGTGTGAAGCAGTTAATGGTTCAGATTTATTAAAATCTCCAGCCCTCTATGCAGCAGGTTGGCAGAGAGGCTGTACTGCCATAGGCGATGCTCTGATGCCTGCGGAGCTCTGCAGAGCCACACCTGGCAGATGGCTGACAGCTTTGTGGAAAGATGAGCTGGTTGTGGGATTTTGAGAGAGAGAGAGCAGCACATCTGAAGGACTGCAGCCTCACCAGCACACAGTTCACTGCTTCTGCACCAGCTTAGAAAAGGCATGCCTGATAGAAATGCCTAGAGAGTCTGACCAAGGCATTAAAATTTTTTTCACCCTTTCTCTGCACTGGTACAGCCATGGTGGCTAAATATTCCCTTCTTCTTTTTTTCTATTTTTTTTCCCCCCATAAAAAGTTGTCATTCTGGAAGACTGGGGAGGAAAATAGTACATGAAAAGAATGTGGTGATGAGTAGAAAACTCATTTTTTCCCTGAGCAGGACAGACATGTTCAGGACAGAAGAGGAATAAGTGTACCCGCTCTGTCAAGTCAGTGGCAAAGAAAAGGTGCAATGTTTACAATCTCTTTTGAAATTTTGTTCTTCAGTTAGCAGAAGGGGAAAAGGCTGACAGCATTAATCATGATAGTGGATGCTTTAAAACTGGACTTGATAGCAGATACTTCAAAACCATTCAGTCCAGGAGTTCAGCAGTCTACAGAAAATGCTCCATGCTTTGATAGCTATCTTGGCTAAATGAATAACGAAAGGTATTATGCATCATGTTAAAGAGGAATTAATTGATTGTTCACTGTCAGAAAAAACAGCAACTTACCCTTAGTGGGTTCCTGTGTGTTTGTGTGATCCAGCAATTCCAGTGGTTCCAGCTGAAGGGCCTGGCACGTGGCCAGCAGGAGAGAGAAGGCACTTGGACTGCAGCACTGGTCCACTCAGTCATCTGATGTAAATAAAATTTGTAATTTGTATGTATCTAAATATGTTCCTTGATGAATTGCTGTGTTTTCTCTCAGGGGTGTAGCCATTTTCTGTCTAGTTGAGGTTTTGTCTTCTAAATGTATATGGTCAGCAAGAGAAACAAAATTACCCATAGAGCCAGGCCTTCCAGGAGCAAGGGTTAAAGAAAGCTGTTTTTCTATAGCAGCCATTTCTTCTGTCAAGTCTCAATTTTGATTTTTCCTTTTAGGACTTTTTTTTCTTTTCCTTTTTAACACTTTCTTCTTTGGAATGGGAGTTTCTGTTTTGGGAGAGTATTTTGAAATCAACAAAATATAAAGTAGACACACCTCAGTCTCAATTAGGTTACATAAAGTGGTTTGCTGTCTTTTGGGGTTTGATCAGAGGCTCTTTGAGCCATTGCAATTCCCTGAATGTCGCATGCTATCTGGTTTTAAATCCACCTTGGACAAAGTCACATACATCATGCATGATTAATAATGGCTTTGTTAGCTGGTGTGGTAGGAGCTTAATTTAGTTACTGCTAAATATGCCTGATTTTTTTCTAAGTTTATTCCATCTATGTAAATCCCATGGAGGTGTTATTTAACAATTTCCAAGAGGAAATTCAGTTTGCGGGTGAGAGGTATTCAAACAATTAGAAGTGAGAGATGTCTAGAAGAATTTCATGCATCATTTAACTCTCATTCCTGGTGGTCAAATATATCCATTTTTTTTTTCCTTTTGTATTACCCTTTACTTTGCTACAAAAGATCTTTTGAGACCCTTCCTAAAATCATGAGAGATTCAGAGAAGTGGATGCAAAATATTTCAGATATTAGAAGATGCCAAGGCTGAACAGAGCTTAGAAAACCTCTTTTTTCAGAAATTACCCAAAGGAAGTTTAGGCTACATAAGCTTTCCAAACCATGTCAAAACAGCCTACATACACTTGGGCTTGCACACCCCATGGAAGTAGCCCCTGTGAGCCAGGCTTGTATGTGCTTCTCTTATCACAACACCTTTGAGGGGCTCTTATGCAAAAAGCTTGTGCAACAACCTCTGTCACCCCTTTCAGGGTAGCACATCATGTGCTTGCAGCACCATCCTCTAAGCAGAAGCATGCCATATGTATCCATGTGCTAAGGAAGAAGGCAAAAGAAGGAGAGTATCATTGGAAGATGTGCACAAGCAAAACAGCACTGAGCTCATCACTGCAGCGTCGGCGATGATCTCACACTGCCCGAATTGTACACAGGGGCAATGTTAAATAGCACAGAGGTTCTGCAGGGGAATCCTCATGCAATCCAGTCTGAGCTGTGAAAACGTTAACCTTCTTCAGCAAAAGGAAATGCTGCTTTTTATTCATAAACTGATAAGTTCAAAAGCCCCCTCTCTTTGTGAATGAAGAATAGGCACACTAGGCACAGGAAACAATTAGTCCGTAGCTCTGCGACTGGTCTGGGAGCTTTCTATAAGGTTTTTGTTTTGTTACTTGACTCTAGAACTATTTGTTAGATTTAGAAGTTCAAAGCCTGGCTCTTAGCACCACAGGATTAGACAGTTTAAGTAGGAGCATGCAAATCAGCTTAGTAAACTATCTGAACAAAAATGGTAGACTCCTTATGGCATCTGGAGGGAGTGATCACAAGATTGAGGCGATTGCTTTCTGTGGGCTCTATTATGCTAATCAGCAATGCTAAATTGGGTTTCCCTTTCTCTCCCACTCCACCACCTCCCTGTACAGCATTGCTTTTACTTCTGGCTGGTTAGGTTGTCCAGGAGGCTGAAGATTTCCTCACTTTTCTACCATGCTGTAAGCAGCAGGATTGCATGTGAAAGGGAAAAGGGGAAACTGAGATCATGTTACTATAATTGTTAATATGTGGGCTAAGCACCCTGTGGAACAGGTGGTAATGTGAGGCACCTTTTGCTTGCAGATTAGAAGAACCTATGCTTATTCCTAGGCTTTGAATTTCCAATAGCAGGCAGCAGGGTTGCATTGGAGTGCTGGGGCCTATAGGAGAACCATTAATACACTATTCATTTACAGCATTTGTATGTCCTGAAATTGAAAAAAATCCCTTCTGGAATCCAATTGCCTCCTCGATATATGATGTGCCAGTAATGCTCTCTGTCCAGCATAACTTTTTCCTCAAAGGTGCTAGCTGGTGATTGCCTCGTTTGGTGTCAGTCCATGGTAATTCCTGGTCAGCTTTGGGTAGTTTTCTGTTGCACCTAAGAGATGACTTATATTTGTGTAGGTTACCTGCTGTGGCCAGGCTTAGTAATGCTTTGCACACAGGGCAGATGGGAGTAGTGGCCAGAGAATGCCTGGGGACAAGAGTCACAGTCCAGGACGAGCAGGTCAAGGTTCATTAGGAAGTTACCTGGAGTCTGTCTTATGTATAAAACAAACCTGATAAAACCAGCCTTTGTTTTACTGTTCCCAGAGCCCATCCCTGCTCTCTCCTCATGGCAGCGAGACGGCTTAGACTCAGATGAGGCTCGCCTTTCCCCGCAGGCCGGGCGCTTGATTCGCCAACTTCTGGATGAGGACAGCGACCCCATGCTGTCCCCTCGCTTCTATGCCTATGGACAGAGCCAACAGTACCTGGATGATACAGAAGTGCCTCCTTCTCCTCCCAATTCTCATTCCTTCATGAGGTGGGTTGTGATTTGCCAGTGCTGACTTTCTCATGCAGCGGCAAAGGGTTTGCACAGTTGCATCAAGCAGCATCTCTTTGGATTAGCTGTGCTACGTTGGGTTTCTGTCCCTACTTACAGGGAACTGATATTTAACAAAAAAATTTCTTTGTACTTAATTTCTGGGTTTGTGCATTAATATCTAGGGACTTGCTGAAAGAAGCTGTTAGAGGATCTTTTGCTATCTGTCATTGCAGAGTAGCAACATAGCATTCTCACTTTTGTGGGCCTTGCCTTTATTCACACAAAGTTGAAGTGGCCTTCTCTGCATCAAGATGTACTGTGGCTGTTTGGATAAGCTCTTCCTGCAATCTCTGCTCTTGGCAGGAGACGGAGTTCGTCTTTAGGATCTTATGAAGATGACAGAGAAGACCTTACCCCTGCACAACTCACCCGGAGGATTCAGGGGCTGAAGAAAAAGATCAGAAGATTTGAGGACAAATTCGAAGAGGAGAGGAAATACAGAGTGAGTCTCTAGGAGTAAAGCATTTATGTAGAGATGGATGCATTAGCAGCAAAGCGAAGGGACACCAGGGAAGTGGGTCAAGCATACAGAGGAACACCAGGGAAATGTGCCAAACATACAGAGGGGCTTGAAAGCTTTTATAACAAGGAAAGGAAAAAAAAAAAGGCAGAAGACCTGCTGCCCCTCCAGAAATCTGTATGTACACCAAGCAAATTACCTTTCCAGGTATTATGCAATATCCATGCAGCACAAGAGAGGAAGGCTAATGAACTCATAAGATTTTGACCACTGCTTAAAACAGCATGTAGGAATGGCTGTGTTCAATTTCTGTTTGTTTATTTAACTTCCACATATGGGAAGCACAGTTGCTGATCTCATTTGCATGATGGTAATCCCAGGACACCTGTGTATTGCAGAGGAGAGAGAGCAGCTGCCTTCACTCCTGAGCAAGAAACCACAGTCAAGTGCTGCTGAGCAGCAGCAGTGTACTGGACTCTTAATTGTTCTGACATGCCCTTCTGATGCACAGAAAGCTTTGTAAGGAACTGTAAAGTTTTGCATGTGTGCATCTTTGGCTATCTAATGGCAAAGTATTGTACTGAAAAGATCTGGCCTGCTGTAGGAAAGGCTGAAAAAAATGCTCAGAGCTTGCTGTAGCCTAGAATTTGGGTTGTTTGATGTCTTTGGATGTAAGGCAGCCTTTGGTGTGGATACATGTGTCGTAACACTTTCCCAACTGTTCATGCTAGGTTTCCTCTATTTTAGAGGTACCCTCTTGTTAGGAAACAATAGCCACAAGGATTCCAGTGTGCATCCGGCCCTCTGAGTCACTCCTACCACTTAATCATTGGCATCAAATGTTCTGTGTTTCCTGAAAAGAAAATCCATTTCATGATGCCCCTAAGACAGAGTGTTGTGACAGGCAGGAGCAATTAAAGCAAGGTCTGAAATGGGCTGGTCAAAGGTGTGCAGCTGCCAGTCAGAAGCCAGTGCTTGTGCACTGTGCTGGGTCCAAATTCCATTGTACCCCTTTGCGCCACAGACTTGTTTCAGTGAATCACTCCTGGTGGTTTAACACAGATTCAGCATGGCTTTTCTTTCCTCCCAGCCTTCCCACAGTGACAAAGCAGCCAACCCTGAAGTGCTCAAATGGACAAATGATTTGGCCAAATTCCGAAAGCAACTTAAAGGTGAGCAGCTGCCACTGGTGCACCTTTGGGGGGTAGCTTAACTCTGCCTCATTTAGATTTCATGTGAGGCAGTGATTCTGACACTGTCACATTTAAAAAATGAAAAATTGCCCATCTTTCCCTGCTCAGAGTCAAAACTGAAGATATCGGAGGAAGACCTGGGTCCTGTTGTCCGTCAGCGCAGCAACACGCTCCCCAAGAGCTTTGGCTCTCAGCTGGAGAAGGAGGATGACAAGAAGCAAGACCTGTCAGATAAATCTGCCAAGCCTGCCGTGGAAGTGACCCTTGACTCCATCCAGAAGAAGCTTCAAGAGAAACGAGCAGAGACAAATCGACCTGAAGACATTAAGGTACAATGCAGACAGGTCAGATTTAGGCCTTTACATGCAAGTAGGTTACTTGTGGTTGCACAGTCACTTGTGGAAGCTTTGTGATCTTCTACATTTTGTTAAAAAGTCTGCAGCCTTTAGTCTGGGCGCACTTACTTTGGTTCCTTTCCCTCTGTCTTTAGTATCTTGGTTTTTTTCCCCAGAGCTCAGTTTCTGTTGTATGTCATCTTGTGTTCTTTGTCTGACCCTTGCGTATTCCTAGTAATCTTTCTGAATTATTGCAATTTTTTCCTGCCCTGTATTTGGCTGTTTCTGTTGTTCCATCTGAAGGTTTTTGTCAAATTCTTAGTCTTCCAGTGCTTTTGGAGATTGTGTCATCTGTTTGCTTCTTGTTCACTCCAAAACTTACTGTTATTCTCTCAGGGTGTGTTAACTGCTAACCTTCAGAGTTTCACATCAAGCTCTGTTAGCTGCTGTAATCTCTGAGGGTTATCAGCAGGGAGGTCTTTGGGTCTGATGTTGTGAGCTCTTGAGGTTTGGGCAGCCTTGTAAATGAAGTCCTTGAGTCTTCTGACATGTAAATTGTGCACAGCTGTGTAAGAGTGAGGCAGACAACATTATCTTTGTTTGCTAGATCTGCAGAAGAAAACCATACAGCATGTGTTTTGACTAACTTCTGACTGTAGCAAGAATCCACAGCCTGGCCACTTACAGAGGGACTGTGACAGTATTTGGTGCTGTGACAGGGAGAAAAGACTTGGTGTCAGGCAAATTCAGTGGGGGAATTTTTGGCCAACTTAGTTAGAGAAGTCTTCTTTAACTGTCTTCTCTTTTTATTTTATTTTATTTTTTGGCTTTGTCCCCTCTTCTCTGCTACAGCTTTTCACCTTTTCACTCCATAGCAGAGTTGGCAGAAAGAGACAATCTGACTGCACTTCAGTTCTTGGTAAATTGTGTTTGTGACAGTCAAAGCAAAGGTGTCAAACTTTACAAGAGGTACTGGAGTTTGATTTGGAGAAGAAGGAAGGAAATATGTTCTGTTGTAGAATTTACATTTCAGATCTTAACTGAAAAAGATCCACCATCATTAAAAGTTGCATAGTGTTGTTTTTTCAAAGCACACTTATAATCTGTAAATCCACTTCAGGTACATAAAATACCTTCATATGCAAAGTTTGTGTGTTTAATCTGCCTGCATTGAGCATAGGGTTCTACTCACATTAACAATCTCTTTGGCAATTTAGCTGGGACAAGACAACTGGAAGGTAGAGAAATCTTTAAAATGTAATGATGGCATGACACGACTTAGGTTATGGCACAGATCAGTATTTTTGGAGTCCCAGGAATCTGACTTTTTTTCTTTTCTTCCTGTCTTTCCCTCTCTCTGTGCCACTTTTCACAGGACATGACACGAGATCAGATAGCAGCTGAAAAAGTGGCTCTTCAAAAAGCTTTGCTGTGTTATGAAGGCATTCATGGCAGACCGGTATGTACTGCAGCTTTTTTTTTTTTTTTTTTTTTTTTTTTTTTTTTTTTTTTTTTTTTTTTTTTTTTTTTTTTTTTTTTTTCTCGTCTTAGTACATCTTTCTACATCTTTGTTTGTGGTAAATGATGCCCCTAATGCCCCTTTGATGTCATTTCACTAGAATTCCTTGCTCTCCAAACCACACGTGCACCCTCTGTCCACCTCCCTGATCCTTCACTTCCGCAGCTGCTGAGGATTCTGTTCCAGGCAGGGTGATGTCCTCACACAGCACTGGGCTGGACAGACACCTGCAGGGCAGAACCTACAGGCTGAGTGGCCATTATTTTGGCATTGTGCTCATTAGGTTTCACAGACATCCAATTTGAGGCCCAGTGGACAGTCTGCATGGGAATAGTTGTGCGTGGTCCCCCATCCAGCCAGGAAGTTTGCAGTTTTTCTGGTAACAATGGTATAAAGCCAACTTATTTGTGAATACAGAGGATTGTCTCCTATTGATCCCTGCTGTGGCAGAAACAGAGTGGCTTCCAGGCCATGAAGTTGACTTTTTATGAGTCTCTCCTTCTCTTTCACTGATGTCATTATAATCTTTGTGACTAGCTATATAGGTAAAGTAACTTAATTTCAGAGTGCTGCTAATCCCCTGAGCAGTGGCTTGGGAGCAGCAAATTACTGCTTGTAAGGAGTACTTGACTGGTGCAGCTCACAAATCTGTCATTCTGCTGCTGCATGAGATTCCTGATCTTTTCCTTCTGAATTATATCTTCCTTTATCCATTGTTTTAAAAAGTCTCACTAATTTATTTAAATGCCTTCATGGAGTGCTAATATTATACAGTCACAACTGTATTAGCAACTGAAAATGGCATAGTTACATGAGAGGACAGGCAGATTTGTTCTTGTGTAGAAAAAGGGCAGCACAAGGGAATCCACTTAACCTTCCCTGTGCTCTCTGTGAGACCAAGTCTTTTTTTGCTGCTTTTACAATTGTATAAATCAACAGTTGGCATCTTACTGAAGTGAACTCACTTCAATCTGTTCAAAAAGATAACAAGCTCGTATCTTGTCAGCATACTTTTATTTCCACCTACCTTTTCCAATACTTCATTTATGCAACTGCTTTTTAATTTGTTTTGTTTTAAAGTAAGCTGTCTATACCTAGTAACACTGAACTGCATGGCAAGGAAGACTGATCAGCTTTTGCTGTTCCCAGCTCCTGGCAGTGCAGCAGTGGAAAAGTACTGAGAGCTTGAGGAGAATGCGGATAGTTCAGCCAAGGTTTTTTTTTTCCTTAAAGATATTTAACTAAACAAGAAAAACAATGGAGCTCAGATTTATTGTGCAGCTGGGTCTTTCTGCACCAATGATAGATGGACCTGCAAAGGTGGAACTGAACTGTTTTAGTTGAGCCAAAAGTCTGTCTCTGCAGAAATTCTTGAGCTGCTCTAACAATGCAAGCAACGGTCTGTTCTCAGCTGCTGCTCTTTTTGCCACGTGGAGTGTGCCCCAGAGTTATGTCAAAGGCTCCATTATTCTAACAGTCTCTTTGCATTTTGATGTTCTCCCAAAATATACTCAGGTTTTACTGGTCTCACTTATGTTTACCTAATGAGACAGTGTGCCCATGTACTAAACATTTACTTTCAGAATATGCTTTCTGTAAAGTTTGCTGGTGTAAATGAGCTGCAGGACAGGCTCAGCCTCCATACACTTAACTTCCAATGCCTATATTAATTATCTGTGTTTCTCCTCCATGCTGATACTCAGACACTGAAGGATGTTGTTTAACTTTTCCATTCTTGAACATACCTACCTAAGGACTTTGTACCCATTCCAAGGCTTATGTTTATTTTTCTGTACAGAGCAGTGCTGTTAATCAACTTCAAAATGTTGTTAATTGAAGGTTTGATTTTCAGCCTCAACATAAGCCTCATCATAGTCCTGGGGTCTTTTTAAGTAACAGACTGTCTGAGCCAGCAGTAGTGCTGTACCTCCTGTTCCACAAATGCTAATCTTGTAAAGCTAGGAATAATATTATATATATATTTAGGTTAACCCAGTTTCTCTAGTTGTATTCTGGATCGGTTACAGAGAAAAGTCCAAGTTGGGCAGCAACTGGCTAGCCAGTGCATTTGAGTGCAGGCACATCAGCACAAAACTCAACACAAAGAGGACTGAGTGAATTGTTTCATGCTGCTCACATCCTCTAATCCATGTGAGCTGCTTACTCAATGAACAGGCAGCTTGAGGCTGTCAGGAATTGGAGCCCTGCTGTGCTTTGGGGGTGTGGGACATTCAGCCCCCAGAGCTCAAGACTGCCCATCTCTATCCCCCTTATCAGGCCTGGGGATATTTGCATTGAATCAGGAAAGGAATAAAGATCTTCCTCCTTTTCCTCCCTGTTCATTTGCCCCCAACGTAGGGAACATAAGCTTGGTTATCAGGAGGAAGATGGATGCTACCTCCAGATTCTTAGAGTTCATCCATGCCATCCCACTCCTGGCAATACTTACAGCCTTTCTGCCCCGCACCAGCCAAAACCGTCTCTTTCTCTGGAGAAAGGATGTAAAAGCTTTAGAAAGATTGTGCCAGTGAAAATCAACTGCAGACAAAATAAAAGGCAGTTTAAAATTGCCTCCCTGTCTCAAGCTGTATTCCCTTTTTTCCTGTTTCTGTTGTAGAGAGACTGCACAAAGTTCCCTGGGGGTTACTCTGTTGATGCTGATTTTTATATGGCAGTTGTTCAGGTGCTCTAGTGATTAGCAGCAAGTAGAAAGGCATGACATCAGTTAAAGCTTCCTCATAAGAGCTTTATAATCTAAAGTTAGACAAAAGATCTAATGGAAAGACACTTATAGGATGTGGGTCAGACAGTGCTGAATGATGATCAGGTATTGCTGAGGATTTTGTTTGTTTTCTAATGTGCTGTAAGAAAACACTGAAGAAATAAAACCCACCTTGAATCTGAAAGAAAACTGGAAATGAACACACTCAGTTTGTAATGCTCTCAAAACTGGGCAGGGAGCACAACAAACAGTAAGGAGGAGTGGAGTTAAGGACAGAGCAATATAAGGAATACCTAAGGTGGACTTCACAGCACTATTCTCTCTTCTCTATGCCACACAGCCCTGGCACCTTCATCCCTTCATCATTTCAGTGAATCCTTCCCAGAAGAGTGGCTGTGAGGAGGGATGGAGGGCAAGGTTAGGGGGCGAAAAAGAGGAAAAAGTGCTGGCTTGTAAAGGAAATTAGGAGGAATAGCAAAGCCAGAAAGTCAGCTGTTGTGAAACCTGTAGTTTACTGTACTCAGGAGAAGTCTCCTCATATTGCAACATCCAGTCAGTGCAGCTGCTTTCTCTTTTCATGGGTCATGAACATGGCTATTGAGGGCGGGCCACAAGAACAAGGATGGGAAAGCTCATCTTGTGCTTAAGGTGGCAGACGTGACTGCAAGCACAGAGTGCTGCCTCCGCAGGTCATTTTGTGCTGTGGACATCTGATCCCTAATTGCTCATTTAAACTGCCTCTTACAGCCCCTTTACAAGACACCCCACACAGCTTCAGGTGGCACCAGGCCATGCAGTGATGGACAGGAGTTTCAGGGCTAATGCTGCTCTCCTGTCATCCCCATACAAGTTTCTTCAAGCCCCTCAGACTGAGGGTGATCACAGGCACATGAATTCTAGAGTGGAGTATTTGTTGCAGGCTTCATGGATGTCTCCTCTTTTTCCTTTTCAGGTTACCAAAAATGAGCGGCAGGTGATGAAGCCGTTGTATGACAGGTATCGCTTGGTCAAACAGATCCTCTCCAGAGCCAACACCATCCCTATTATTGTGAGTAGAGCACTCTCCTGTGGGCTATCTCTTTGGTTTCAAGCTGAGGAAGCAGAAATCACCACACTTTTGTGTACAACACAATCACTAAGGCTAAGTCCTAGCCTCCCTTGTCACTCAAAGATCAAGCAAATGAATGAATCAATGACATGCTTGCTACTTTCTCTTTTTATAGCTGAAGTTGGGCAAAGTCCCCTTGGTCAAGGGACTTCAGTGCCCACCTGTGAGCCATGGGGCACATCTCACCTTGTACTGTTTCTTCTCTTTCCATTGGGCTGCTGCTGTTATTTCATCCATCCTCTGTTTGGTACAGCCTCACTTCTTTCTCCATACCAACCCACGCTGAGCTGTAGGCCTTCCATGCTGCTTGGTTCTACAGGGTTGTATGTACAGGGCTCCTGTACCCAGAACACAGACTTGAGTAGATCCCACAGGAGGTGCCAGCCGTGCCCTTGGCTGGAGGAAAGGGCCCTCAGTCTTCTAACACTTAATTTGTATTAAAGAGATCCTCTAAGTGGTGGATATTCCCTCTTTCAAGGTGGTGCTTTGCCACCAGCAAGGAACCCAATACACCCGTCTAGGGAGAAAATTCACTGTCTTCAATTTTGGACAATTTGTGTAGTCCAGTTTTTTAAAATTAGTTAATCTAAAAAACCCACACAGAATACTTCAAGCATATCTATGGAAAGAGAGTTCTTTTTTCAAAGTTCCTTTTACTCTGTCTGTCATGTATGAACCTTTTTTTGCTTTTCCTGAGCAGTGCTCATGTCCTGCCCACTTTCTGAAGCTGGCCAGTGAAGTGAACTGTGGCTGGCACAGCATCACCCAGTGCAGTGTCACTGAGGAGTGGGGCTTTTTTCTACAAATTCTGGGAGATCCTGCATTTAAAACAAAATAAAAAGCTGTTCCTCCTGGAACATGCAAAATAGTCCCCAAAATGTGTGCTGTGAAGACAGTGCTGGCAATCAAGGAGGAAGCTGTGTCGGTGTGAATGGGCAGTTTAATGCTAAGCTGTCAAAGAGAGCCCAGGTCCTGTTAAGACACAAAACTGAAAATCCTCAGAGGCTACCAGAGGAGAGATGAGACTGGTTTTTTTTTTTCCCAGTCTTCTGAGTGAGAGAACAGCGAGAGGTTCATAGAGAGACAGGATGCGTTTGAAAATCCATCTCTACATCAGTCGGTACTTCAGTGGGAAATCAGGCTCCTGGAAGGCAAATCTGGAGAGCCTGTCTGAGCTTACCCTATAGCTCTGGAGAGCCAGCCAAATGCTCTGTGTGTATGGGCCTCAGGCTGGGGATTATTTTCTTGTAGCCTTTGCCTTGTAGTCACTACCCAGCTAATAATCATCCAAGTTTCTTTTTCAAAACAGATTGGCAATGGTGCCCTTTGCTAAGCAACATCGGGAGAGAAAACAGCCCAAGGTTCAGGGGGTTTGCCAGGCCTATTTTTCTTCCTTGAGAAAGATATTTCTCCTGGTGGTCCAGCCATGAGCTGAGAGTGAGTGTGTGGGTGAGAATGAGCTGAGAGCAGGTGGTGGAGGAGAAAGGGGTTCACAATGTAACATACTTGTTAACACCTGTCACAGGGTTCCCCCTCCAGCAAGCGGAGAAGCCCTTTGCTGCAGCCAATTATCGAGGGCGAAACAGCTTCCTTCTTCAAGGAGATAAAGGTGAAGACCTCCAGCTGCTAACTAATTGCTCAGTCTGCATCAACTTTCCCCTTATACCAATGAAACAGAATGGTTGATTGATTTTTTTTTCCATCGGTGTTGATTTTTTTGCAGTGTCCTCCTGAAAAATCAGTAGCTGCTTTAAGCCTCGCCAATTCTGATCAAATTCTTCCCTTGTTGTAGATAAGACTACAGTGTTTCCTTGGCTTTGCATTCTTTCCTGTCCTTCTCCTTTCCCCTCCACCTGCACATAATATATTTTATTTTGCTTAAAAAAAATTTAAAAATCTCAGTTACCCATGTACCTTGATTTTTTTTTCTCGCTTTCCTCCTGTCTTTTAAAAGACACTAACTTGTTTTGCAGTAGTTTCTCTCACTCCCAGGCTCTGTGGCTTGCTCACAGCACCGTGACAGGAATGAGCTCTCACAAAACTAACCCTCGCACGTGGAGCTAGCCGGGGCACTCATGGGATCCTTTCCTGCTCCCCTCCACTTACTTTATCCAGGCTCTTTTTCACCACCTTGTGCAGGGTGTTTTCAACTTACTGAGGATGGAAGTAAGAACAGCTTGGTTCTGCTAGTCGATACTTGGTCAGATTTGGTTGGCAGATTGTTGTGTTTCTTCTTGTGTTGCTGTGGAGTAATAACTTGGGGTGGGGAAGATTGCTATGATACTGGGCCTTCCCCTGAGGAATAAAGTCCAACAGCAGACCAGGACATGCAGCATGGAGCTGGGCAATGGCTTGCTTTCTGTGCCCTTGCAGTGTAACAAGGGAGAGAAGTGCTTTAGCACATTTGGGTCATATTTCTGTTATCCAGCCAGAGCTTGGTTAAATGTAAGTACTGCAGACTTAGAGATCCGAGGTGATTGAGTCCAGTGGATTGTATATTAACAGACTATTCGAGGCACATATTCTTTAATGCCAGATTGCAGATTGAAGATGTTAAGCTGCTGTTTGAAAGCTGGTTAATGATCACTGAGCTTCTTAGTATTTTCTAGATAACCGCTGGATCAAATCTGCAGTACTGGTCTGGTGGGAAGTGTTTTTGTTTGCTTCTGTTTTTTTGTTTTAATGTGTCATTTTTTCTCTACCTCTGCTTGCACCCAGTGTGAGAACTTAGAGCTGTCAATTATGGTGATCTCTGATGGGCAGCATGGCTGGTGCTGTGTCAGGGCAGCACCAAACCAGTTCAGCAGTGTCCTGCAGGGAATACAGACCTGGAGGGGTTTCTGGAGAAGATTTTGATGACAGCCTTAAGCCTGTTAACATGATGTGCCTATTAACACTTAAATGGGGCTTTATGAAGCTGCATATGGCAGTGTTGTACTGAACTACACTCAGAAGTAAAGGGAGGAAATGGGCAAAAGGCCCCAAAACTTAGCTCCTGCTGAGGTTCAGTATGGACAGGGAAATATTTGACAGGCCACTGACTATGTCAGTATTTGTGTGTTTCTGGGTGAGTTTTTCTTGAAGCTTTTGGGAAAGTTGACTAAAAACTTGAAAGTTGTTTTGAGGTGACCTTACCAAACATTTTGATACAATATCTTGAATGTTGTGTTGGAAAAATCGTTAGGATTCTTGCTTTGTGGGGGTGCCAATGATAGGATACTCTGGGGATTTGACATTTGTAACTCTGGAATGCCTCATGATTGCCTAACAATCCAATCAGGTGCATGCTAAATGTGTATGAAGATCATTCTGGTTCAAGGTGTGAATGTTGCTGCAGGTTTAAAGTGAGGTTCCTATGTGAGACTTTAAAGGGAAGGCATTAAAGGGTATTTTCTGTTGGAGTTCTGGCTAAGAATCCTTTTAATTTGCTCCTTTGTATTTAAGAGCAAAATTATTTCAGAGGTCTTGTGACAACCAGATGCAGTGTGTTGGCTCTGAGGTCCAAATGAAATTCTTACACTTTCTTTTCCTCCTGTGGCCTCCAGTGGCAGGAGGCTGGCTCCTGAGCTGCTTGCTGGCTTGGGCAGCGTGCTGGGGTCTGCAGCGAGGCAAGACAGGCTCATGGGTGTCTGTGAGGAAAACACCTTGCATCTGTCCTCAGGAGCAGCTTTGTCACACTGCTTATGGAAATTGTCCCTTTGCTTTCTTTCCAGGAGATCTCCCAGAAATGGGCATGGGAGCTCCTCCTTTGTTGCTAGAGAGATTGCTCTAAAGCAAAGTTTGCTGCTTTTACTGCTTAGACTGACTTAGCAAAACTCCATGGCACAGCAGGGTCCGTGTTCTCCTGCTGCAGCCCTTCCCAGTCTGGGCAGGGTGGCACACCTGGGGACAGGGAAATGGCAGTGAAAGATGGTGTCCCCTCCCCAGTTCAGCCTGGAGTTGTTGGTAGAGTTTAAGAACAGTACATGGGGGCTGGTTTGTGCTTTCTGTTTAAACTGTACAGCTGATGTCTGGAGAAATGGGTCTTGTCTAATCATGTGCTGAATATTGCTTCAACTTCCACAAGTTCCCTGCAGATTTTCCTAAGATGCATTCAGACTTCTCTATATCTTTTGTTATTATTGCTACTCAAAACTTCTTCCCAGATAATATCTTTTTCACCCTCCAGCCTCAATCTTGATTGTAATTTTCAGCCTGTGGCTTTGCAATGTAACATCGTGGCCTAGAGCTGTAAATTAAAAAGAAAACGCTGGGCAAACTATAATTTAATTTAAATGTATGCATTTAAACCGCTGAGGGTTTAATGGGACTAAGCCAGGTGTTGGTATTACCTTCTCCCTTTTTGCTTGAAATATGGGACCAGTCTCTTAGGAATAGTTGAACTATTCACAAGGAATTATGTGAAAAAACAAATTTAAAAAATGTCTGCTTTTGATCCCAGTGCTACAATATAATTTTGTGTAGAAGATTTCAGTGATATTAGCCCCCAAAAGCTTTTAAAGATATTCATGTGCTTAGACCCTTCCTGGCTAGAGTTACATGGCTGTAAAATAAATACATTCACACCCACATACATACATATTTACTGTACATGCTGGCATTTGCCACTTTCTCTAAGTAGCCTTGTTCCTTACACTAAGGTTGAAAACTGCCTTCTGGAAATGTCTCTGTACATACGAGACTGGGCCTCATTCCCTGATAATTAAAATTATTTCTGGACAGTGTCTCAGGACAAGCCCTACTTTTGAGAACACAGTGAACTGATGAATACCAAGTGCAGCAGTGACATTGAAATCTCATGCCTATAAGTTTTGTAAAAAAATTGGAACACAACCAGTTCATCAGTGTGCATTGAGGAAAAGGGAAATTGCACTGTGCAGAGTTTCCAGCCCAATTTTTAGTGTATTCCAGCAAAATGGTCAGTGCTAATGTTTGAACATGCTAGCAGCAGCAGTCCTTTTACACTAATCATATCCCACATTTGGGTAATTGTAAGACTTATCTGAGCTCACTGGCATCACTGTATGAGCTTTTGAGGTCTTGAATTCAGCCATTAGAGAGAGCTGTTGAGCTGCATCTTTTGAGAGAAAATTCCACATTTTAACCTGGCAGTCTCTGTGCTGGGAAGTGTTTGCAGGGAAATGCAGAGGATGGCTGGTGTGCTTTGGACAATATGTGTAACAACTGTAAATGGGTTCATTGGCATCAGAATACATAAACTAAACAAAGCAAGAGGTTGCTCTGAACCCCAAGTATTTTTTTCTCTCAGTTTTGTCGCTCTGGGTCTCCTTAACCAGTCTGAGTTTGTGGTGGCAATTTCTCTGTCATGCTTTGGTTCTAGGGTGTCTTACTGATGGTCTTCTGGTGTCCTGTGTATTGCTTGGCAGTTGAAGTGTTTGCTCTGCCTTTCCACTTCTTGTTCCCGAGTGCATGTGGTGAGAGGAGGAGCCTGTTCCTGAGGAGGGAAGCAATAACCTGTCTTGTTGTGGGGGTGCTCTGTCCCTGTGTGTAGGAGGAAGAGGAGGGGTCTGAGGAGGACAGCAATGTGAAGCCGGATCTCACAATTACCATAAAAACAGATTTCAGTGTGCGCAGCTTCTTGGATCAACTAGAAGATGATGCCGACGGCTTTGTGTCCCCGGTGGATGATAAGATGCCATCAAGGAGCAGTCAGGATATGGGGCTTTCAAATCTCCATGAAGCATCCATGTATGTTGAATTCACGGGCAACTGCAAAAAGTTATTTCTTGCTAAGATAGCATTTTATTTGTCAGAAAAGTTTCTAGGTTTTTTTTTTCTATTCGTGATCTGAGCCATAAGGTTTCATGTTTCGTTTTTAAATGCAATAGACCCTCATAGAAAGGGTTTGGAAAGAAACTACCTTGTACTGATACTGATACTTAGCTTATGCACCTTTGGATTCCATCTCTAAATAGTAACTCCACCAGAGGCAAGCCTTTATCATGAAAGCCCTGCACTCCAGAAGGTTTTTCATGTTTTGGAGAGGTCAAGTGGAACTAGCTTTGCTAGTTTCAAGTCTGGTGCAAACACATGTGGGTGGTAGCCCTAAGTTGTGACCATTGAATTTGATCCTATAAAAGTCACCAAACCCAGACCCATCTGCAGGAGATAAGTTTCACAGAAGTTAGTGGGAAATTGGGAAGTGCACACTTGACCTCCTTAGAGGCTGCAGCTTAAGAATATGATCATTTTGCTGAACTAAATTCAGAGAGCTTTTTATTTTAAATAATGTGAGGCTGCCAGAGCTGCTTGCAGGAGTAGCTCTGTTGCTTGGCATACATACAACTAAACATCTGTAGGTTTACTGTAGGTTTCCTGTTTTTATTGCGTTTGTTTGATTTGTATAATCTCATTTATCTTTAAACCCAACAGCCCTGAACTGTTAGAGCAGCTCCAAGAAGTCAGGGAAGAGAAAAAGCGAATCAGAAAAAAATTGAGAGACTTTGAAGATAACTTTTTCCGACAAAATGGAAGGTAACAATTTCTCAGCTGCCTCTCTGTTTTTCAGCTACTTTTAATCTGTTTTGCATCTACAAAATCTCCAAATACGGAAAGTTACCTGAATTCAGTGTTACGTATTTCTTCTTCACAATCAGTATCATTGCTTTACCCACATTCAGAATAGTGGCAACGTTATTAAATGTTAAAATAACTGGTTTTTTCCCTAGTGATTTCTGTCCTATTCTTGCTTGTCTGTGAGGTATTCAGACACTAGTTTTATCAAGTATTTCTGCTTCAGTGTAACTGGTTTTATTG
Organism: Urocynchramus pylzowi; assembly: GCA_013397555.1. Taxonomy (NCBI): domain Eukaryota; kingdom Metazoa; phylum Chordata; class Aves; order Passeriformes; family Fringillidae; genus Urocynchramus; species Urocynchramus pylzowi. The sequence goes on along the minus strand of VZRH01002375.1, from coordinate 232,304 downwards.
TTTTAAGAAAATGTCCCTCATTAATGAGCTGATAAAATGTTTTCATATATTTATACTCTTACAATATCTTGTCTGTTTCTTGCCACCAGCCATCCTCCTTAGGGGCTTTTTGTAAAATCACTGGACACTTAAAATTTTCCTTTAAGCCAAGAGCATTCTAATCAAATACCATCTTTCTTTTGCATGAGTGTGCCTGTTCGTGTAAGTGCTGTGATGCCAAGACAGGGGAGGCTCTATTTTATTTTGCCAGGCTCACAGGCTGACACCCAGATGGCTCCTGAAGTGTTTTCCAGCTGTTTTGCAGAGCTGGTGATTTCAGAGAAGCAGGTCATGTTTCAAGTGGGATTTTGAATTTGGAACTGTGGGGCTGTTCTCAGCCTCAGCACACAAGCATCAAACACTTTGTTGGAGCAGCTTGTTTGCCCCTTTTTTTGTTTGTTTGTTTTTTCTCTCAAGGGATAAATGTTTTGGTCTTGTTCCCTGATCAGGAGTGGGGGAGAGGAGCTGTTTTGTAGGTCTTGTTGGTGGACAGGGGGAGGCTGCTGAGGGAGGCTTCCTGTTACAGAAATCTTCATGGTCTGCTTTCACTCCCACTAGGAATGTGCAGAAAGAAGACCGCACTCCCATGGCTGAAGAGTACAATGAATACAAGCAGGTTAAGGCCAAGCTGAGGCTGCTGGAAGTCCTGATCAGTAAGAGAGATATTAGCTCCAAGATCATGTAAAGGAGGAGATTGTTTTTGCCAGTAAACAAAGAGGAGAGAGCATCAAACGGACAAATGCATGAAGTGGATGCAGCGGGAGCCTGACTGGGAGAGCTGAGGAGCTCCCTGGAAACTGAAGGGTCACTCCCAGAGGTGGGAGAGGGAGGAAAGGTGGATTTCTGTAACTCTCTACATTTGCTGTTGCCCACTGTTTCTCCAGGCCTGATGCCCAAAATGGAGTTTGCCGGTGTAGGAGACACCACACTGCGCTCAGTGACTGCACTGAAGGGATCCTTCTGTATTGATTTGCTTACAGATCCTGTAATATTTAGAATATCAAAGCCAGCCATGCTGTTCTTTTTTCCCAGGATATTATAGCAAGAGGCAAAATAGGATTAGTAGTTATGAAATCATCAAATAGCTTCTACTTGAGCTGAACAGACAAGTGCTCTGACCAATCTCATGTTAAGGCACAGGTCAGGCAGCACCAAGACTGTTCTCTTGTAGCTGCAGTAAAGATTTGCTCAGATTTTTGACCTGTTTGGAGTCCAGCATCTTCTGTTGCTCTAGAGAGATGCTGTAATAATCTCCTGGTCATCAGCCAGAGCTGGTGTGAGTTGCAGATTTGCCCAGGCTTGAGTTGGGTTTTCTTCCCCCGTTTTTGATGGCCAATTCAACCAAAGTCAAAGGAAGCACCTACATGTTTGGGATAGTAAAGAAAATGAGCAATGCAGCCAGGTTCTTACCAGGTTGTTCTGCTTGGAGGGTGATACTGAGACCTTCTGACCACATTTGGGCAACAGGGAAGAGAAGAGGTTTCAAAAGCTTTAAGTCAGAATCCCTTGGGATTTCGGTGGTTGGTTAAATATCTGGTGTCAAATATGTGGTAGATATCTGGAAGACCTACCCCATTAGTACGAGTGCTTCATCGCGATCCAGACACCTGAGCCCAAGCTGAACAGTCTACACAGGTGTCCCACAAACTCACTCACCTAAATTTTCTTCTTTTGTGCACATCACCCCTGTGTGGGCTGCAGCAGCAACACTGATGTTGGCAGCAGAGGATGGGCTTTTCTTCCCAGTGTAGGAAGTATGTCAGTACAGAGGATACTGAGAGCACGGAGCTGTGCTCTGCCTGTGGAAAGTGCACCGGTCTTGAGTGCAAGCTTTGACAATTTACTGTTTCCAGATTTGTTTATGACTTTAAAAAAGAAAGTCCTGGGACACCTGATTCAGGTGTGTCTTGGTTTGAAAGACAGGTATCTGCCAAGAAAAGCAGAAGCCTGCCTTGTAATGTAAAATGTAAACTCCCTCCCTCCCTCCAAATTATTATAATTTTGAAATTAAGGGGCTCTCAGGCAAAGATATGAGGATAGGAATAACAGTTCTTTCCTAGTGTGTATAATAAAGCAGATAAACAACAGCAGCACAGCACCAGACAGAACCCGGAGCGCACCCCCGGCTGGCGGGCACGTTCCCCTCTGGTGCAGTTCCGGGCACGGCCGGCAGGGGCGCTGCTGGCTCCCGGTGGGCAGGGCAGGTGCCGTGAGTCCCCCAGGCCTGCAGGGGGCGCTGTGGCGCGGGCTCAGGGAGCACGCGGGAATGGCGGCTCAGCCCAGACTGGAANCCCAGCTCCCGGCAGGGCAGAGAGGGGCGAGCTCAGGATCCCGGGCACCCCAGCAGGTGGGGACAGGCCCCTCTTTAGTGAGGTAAGTGCTAATGAGGTCCCAGTTCAATGGCTGCTCTCACAAGCAGAAGGCTCAACCCAGAAAGGAAGAAGCAGTACAGGACTGGGCTCCATTCCCTGGGCTCCAGTGAATCCTCCCCTCAGTAAGCAACAGCTTGACTGTCCTCGGATGCTGAGAGGGAGAGAGCAAGACTAGCCACTGCCCCCACCCCTTTACTTGCCCAGCTCTCACGGTATCTCCACCCCTTGGAGAGAAATCCCCCAGATGAGAGAAGTGCTACCAGATACCTGAGCTTGGCCACTTCTTTGTTTTTCATAAGTACCCAGTAGTTAATGTTTCTTAGCAACTTATGGGGAAAATTCTGTAGGTAAGAAGAAGCAAAAGAAAATGAACCTAACTCTCAACAAGGTGCTCGTGTCAAACAGGTGCTGCCTGAAGGTGAGAAAGGCCCCAAGTTCAGGGACACCAAGCCACTGCCATCCTGGGACACCTGGGCTCACTCTCCCACTCCAGAGGCTTATGTGCACCCCTTGCCATGCTCCACCCTGATACCCAAGGGAGGGCACTTCTGTAATGCTTTCTTCAGCTCCCCAGGGGATCGTTGCCAATGTACAGAAGCCAAATAACCAAGATGAAATCCAGTGTTGTAGCCAGGCCTCATGCATGTCACACCAGAGGAGCCTAAAGGACTCCCAGAACAACTTCTCCCCCTTCCTTCTTTATTAAGGGCAAGTGGGTTCACAAATAGTTGTATTTAGTTTGTGGTACTTATGTAAGGGTACTTTATCCCCTTTCACTTGCTATGTGTGCTGTGTGTGTTCTTGCCAAAATTGCTTCTGTTTTGGTCTCTTTGGGATCCCTTGAACTCTTCCAAAGGTGGTCATGGGCTGCACGTGCCCTTTGCTACTCAGCATGGGTGTCCTGGTTTAGGGCAAATTGCCCCAACTGGTTTGGGAAAAGATGTCCTTGGAGAAAAGTGGAAAATAACTGTTTATTTGACAAGCAAAGCACCAACAAACATAAACAATGAACAATACCAAACAATAAAACCTCTTCTTGTTCTGAAGTGATGGCAAATTCAGAAAGTTCTTTTTGTGGGGTGTAGCTCAGCTCACTGCATGGTTCTCAGTCCCTCTGGCACTGGAATGCAGCGTCCCAGCCCCGGTGGGCCACAGGTGTGAACTCCTGGTGTTCTTCTGAGATTTTGGTCCAAAGCAGTTTTGAACAGTTCCAAGAAAAGGAAAAGCCACAATCCCGGGAACTTCTCTGCCTCAGCTAGCTACAAACTAACTAAAAAGCAAAGGAGAGCTCTGTTCCCCTGTCCGTTCTGCAGACATCACAGTCCGGGAGCAGGATGCGGGTGAGCCAGTGCAGTTTGTGATAACAAACTGCACCCTTCTTCTGCCTCCCTCTTTGCTCTTGGAGCCAGCCTTAAAGGTGTAGAACTTAATGTCCAGGTTAAACAGAACAGGTGATTGGGGGTACAAGCATCATGCAGTCAGGACATTAAGTAAGGCAGAGATGTGTTAATGAAAGCACTTGGGATGGGGACTCATGGCTGGGTTTGGTTTTTATTGATTGCAGAATTACCTGTTCCATATAAAACCAGCAAAGACTTAAATTTGTATTTCCAAACAGTCCAGAGGACTTGTGTGCTGACCTAGGGCTTGGCTTTTCAGAGGTCCTGAGTACCCATCTCCTGAGATGGGATCTCCTCTGATCCTTGGGGTGTCTTAACTGGGCTAGCAGATTGGATCAAAAAGTGCTTTGAAGGGAAGGCTTCAGAAACACCCAGGGCACCTGATCCCAGTGCCCCAGCAGGACTCTCTGAGAACAACAAACTGGGCTGGCAGGAATGAGCAAAGCAGTCCCGGGGTGGTAGAGGAGATGTATCAGAAGCTATTCCGGAGCTGTGGGTGTCTCAGCAGGCCGGGGCTGCAGGGCTGCAGTGCAGGGAGGGCTCGGAGCAGTGCCAAAGAGGCAGTGAGGGGTGAGCTCAGGATCCCAGCTCCTGGCAGGGCAGAGAGGGGTGAGCTCAGGATCCCGGGCACCCCAGCAGGTGGGGACAGGCCCCTCTTTAGTGAGGTAAGTGCTAATGAGGTCCCAGTTCAGTGGCTGCTCTCGCAAGCTCACCCCATGGCAGAAGAAGCAGCTCTGGGCTGGGCTCTGGCAGCAACAGTGAATTCCCTTCCCCAAGCAGCAGCTCTGACCATTCTCTTCCAAAGCCAAAAGAGAGAGAGAGCTGCTCAAGCCCTATCCTTTACCTGCCCAATTCTCCACTTGGAGAGAAACTTCCAGATAAGAGAAATGCAACCAGATGCCCCAACTCCCCTGAACTTGGACACTTCTTTTGTTTTTCTTAAGTACCCAGTCATTAATGTTTTCTAGCAACTTATGGGAAAAAATCATGTAAGTAAAAAGGAAGAAAAGGAAAGAAACCTAATCCCCAACACTGTCCTTCAAAGTCTGTGTCACTGAAATGGCAGGTTAAATCCTACAGAGACCTCTGAGGCAGCTGAGGCCAGCACACTCTAGAAGGTATTTTTCAGCTTGGCTGCCACAAGCACAAGAATCTCTCCAATCTTTTTCTGCCAATTCTCTATGTCCTTGGAGACATCACACCAGAGCTCTCCGTGGCGAGGTTCAGCATTCTCACAGCGCTTCCTCACCTCTTCTTGTTGCTCCTTTGTGCCGTGCTGGAGCCCAAATTTGTAAAAGAAGGCCCAGGCATCCCCCAGGTCAGAGTCTATCTTCACTGTGCGGTGGAACCACTCTCTGGCCTTGGTTATTTTACGCTCGCTCCAGAACAGCTTGGCCACAGCCAGCAGGACATACGGGTCATGTTCACACTTCTTGAGAGCATCCACACTCTTGGTCTTTCATTGAGGTCGTGCTTCAAGGAAAATTGCTTCTGACCACAGGATTCCTGAATTGGGGCACTCTTGCAGTGCCTTGGCCATCCGACTGTTAGCAATGTTCTTCCGCCCAGCTCGGTACTCCAAGCGTACAGACTCCAACCAGAGGTCTGGATTCTTTGGATTCTTCAGGCAAGACTTTTCCAAGACAGCTCTTGCTCTAGTCAGCTGCCCAACTTTCTCCTCCAGCCTGGACAGCAAAAGCCACAGGGGTATGGAATGGGGGCACTTCTTCAACCCTTGATTGTAAGCCTCCCGTGCTTTCTCTACCAGCTCTTTTTGTTCTTCAATTTGTCCTTTCATCGTCCACAGTTTGGGGAAGCCCTCATAGTGCTTCAGGGCTTCCTCACAGAGCTCCTGGGCTGCAGCTATGTCCCCAAGCACCCATTCCAACTTCACAGCCTTCATGAAGACTCTTGCTGTGGGGGCACTGCTGCGAGCCTTTGCCAGCAGCCTCCTCGCTCTTTCATACTCACTGTTCTCTGACTCGAGCTTCACAGCAGCCAGCCAGCCAGATCTCCTCGCTGTTGGGATTGGCCTGGAAAGCCAGGGACAAGATGCTTCTGGCTGCTGGCACATCTCCTGCCAGCCACTTGGATCTGGCTCCCATGAGCCACAGCGCCTCTGCTTTGGGACAGTGAGCAACAGCTCTCTGCAAAATGGCCTCCAAGGATTCTCTGGTTCCATGGTTCTTTTCAAAGTAGGCTGCTCGCAGCCACACACTCTTCTTGCTCAGGAAGACTTGCAAGGCATAGGCATAAATGGCTCGAGCACACTCCAGGGCATTATGAGCAACACAATTGTCTGCATCTTCCATCCAGGTGTGTTTCTGATCTTCCTCAACCCCAATCCCAGTCACAGCTCTCATGATTGCCTGGCATGTGGCCACACTTCCAGCTTTATCACATTCCTCGGCATCCTGTATCCACTGTTCCCTGTTGATTTCCACAACATTAGCCCTAAGAGATGTGATGGCTCTGTCAATGATTTTCTCTACCATCTGGGTATTTCCATTGGCTTCCTCCAGTTTGGCAGCAGTAATCCAGACGTGACGATCCGTCGGGATATTCTCCCGGGCTTTGTTAAGGACTTTACGAGCATTCTCATTTGTCTCCAGCCTTGCCAGTGCCAGCCACAGTTCAAAACTGGTTGGACAGCACTCCACAGCCCGGCTCAGCATGATCCTGGCATCCTCAGGTTCCTCCAGCTCCACAGCTGCTTTCCACAAATGCACCAAGTTTGGAACATGCTCAAGGGTTTTCCTAAGCTCACGTTTCTTGGCACGGATGTCTGTCTCCACTTCTGCTGCCCTGATATAGATCCGCACAGACTGTGGCAGGTGCCGCCCAGCCTGGGCCACAACAGCCTTGGCTGTATCTCCCGGCTGAAGCCAAGCAGCTTCCAACTAAACATCTTCACTCTTAGGGCACATCTCTGTTCCTTTCATGATGAGGTTTCGAGCCACCTGGAGTTTGCCAGTGACCTCCTCCAGTCGGGCTGATGCCATCCAGGCTGGTGGGTGATGAGGATTGGTCTCTCGGGCAGATTTCAGGAGGAAATGGGCTTTTTTGATATCATTGATATCTCCTCCATGTGTAGGAATCATGGAATTCAAGTCTGTCAAATATCCTTTTGGGTCCACTACAGTCTGGCCAGTCACAGAGTCTGACACCTGGCTTAGCCTCATATCCATCAAGGTGTTCCTTGCTTGGCCAATCTTCCTCATATCCAGTTCACCTGCCCCAGATGTCATCAAGCCTGGTGTCATTCCTCCTGGGTATCTAGTATTCAGTCCACCAAACTGTGACTTGCATGGGTCCATGGAAGTGTGATTCTCCCCTGAATGCAAATGCTTTGCAAAGAAGCTGTCAGGGACAGGAGTCAGCTTCTCATAGCGAGGATTCCTCTGCTGCTTGCTCCTGGCATCCCCAACCTTGGGAATACTCAGCCACTCTTCCTCAGTAACCTCTGCTAATTTCCATTTCAAGTCTGAGAACTGCTGTTGAATTTTGGGTCGTTCCATACGGTACTTTCCTATTTCCTCTTTTTCTCGTTGTTCCCTCCTTTCTTTCCTGCATTCATCCATCCTCTTATCCAAAGCTGCATAAATAGCATCTGCTTCTTCATCATCTTTTTCATAGGGGCCACTTGAGAACAGGCTCCCAGTGTAGCCATTGAACCCATCATAGTTGGTATCATTCAAATCCCCATCATCACCTGCTGTCTGCTTCTTCTTCATCTGGTCCCCCACAGTTCTCTTGCCCGGCGGGGTGTGCCTTTCATCCACAGAGCCGTTGGCATCGCGGGCAGGGCCGGTATCAGAGCGGGTGGTGAAGCCCGCGGCTCCGCGGCCCGGTCCTGGCATGCAGCCCCGGGGCACGGGCATGCCCAGGAGCAGCTTCTTCTTCTTGTTCATGATGGTGGCAGCGAGGTGAGACCGAAGCGCCACTAGAGCAGGGACCAGAGCAGAGCTAAGACAGGCAGCCAGGAAAGCAGCGGTGGAAGGGGCAGCAGGAGCTAATTCCCTTCCCCAAACAGCAGCTCTGATGTCCTCCAAAGCCGAGAGCTAGCAGCTGCTCATCTTTTACCTGCCGAGTCTCGCAGCATCTCTGCCCCTCAGAGAGAAACTCCCAGATAAGAGAAGTACAACCAGATGCCCTCCTCCCCTCAGCCTGGCCAAGTCTTCTGTTTTTCTTAAGTACCCTGTTTTTCTGAAGAACCCAGTCGTTAATGTTTCCTAGCAACTTATGGGAAAAAATTCTGTAAGTAAAAAGGAACAGAAGAAAAGAAACCAAACCCCCTGTGATAGTTTGAAAGCAAACCAGTGGGAGAACCCAAGTCAGAACTACAATTTACTAGGAAAATTAAAATAAAATGCAGAAGTACAAAAACACTGACAGAGTCAGAATATGACCTGACACACTGTCGGTCAGGGTGTTGGTAACTGTCCGATGAAATTGGTGGCTGCAGTCCTCCTGGACTGGCAGATGTGGTTCCATTCTGTTGAAGCAGTGATCCTGTAGAAGGGTGTAGTTTCTTCTGAAGGTCCAATGGTGGTGTAGATAGGCCTGGTCTTCCTCTGGGAAGCCAGTGGAGAAGAAAGCCACTCCTCTGGGAATCCAGTGGAAGAAGGCTGCTTGTAGTGCTTGAAATCTCAGGTTATATCCAGGTAGGAATGCTTGGCGCCTCCCCCTGGGTGGAGCATCTCACAATGGGAAGATGTAATTTTATCAGTCATGCTGTAAGACTCAATGGCCCATTATCAGAGAATATGCCCCTGGAGTCATGAGAGATGAGTCTTGGAAGCTATAAACACTGCCCCACCTACTTTTAACAGTTGGAAATAGAACAGATACTTTTGGTTACATCTTGCATTGCAACCTAAGACAGCCCCAACAGCTGGGTTTTTCCCCTGACAAATCTTGACTAGTGATGCGTAGGGAACAGTCCATTTTATTTTTAAAATGATGAGATGGTAACATTTTCTGATGCTTAGTTACTGCTGTTTACATGGTATATTGCTAGAATTTCAGATAGTTTCTATGAAATATAAGTACAGTTATGCACTTTGTAGAGTTTATATTTTTGAACTTTGAAAACTAAAAGTAACAAAACCTATTAATGGAGATTGTACATTAAAAGAAAAAAAAATAAGAAACACGTCTAGCCATCTCTCTTTCTGAACTGTTCAAGTCCTTTCCTGTGGCAAAAACAAAGCAAAGCTTCAGCTGCCTCCTTGTGAAGGGAACTGCTAGAAAAGATTATCAGAAAGAAGTGTATTTTAGAATTTCAGTCCTGGAAAGACACGTGCCAATGCTGAACTTTGTCTTGGGTTTGCAGATGCTGTGACTTCCCTCTCCCAAACCTGCACAGTAGGAGGACTACTGAGCACTAAAACATTGTCTTTATCTCACACAGATGATTTCACTTCCCACTGACCACAAATAGCCAGAAATGATGTTTGCCCCACCACACCAGGTCAATCTAGGCAAGAGCTGTATATTTTGTTTGATGATTTGTCTGTACCAACATCAATGATTATTGATCAGAGAACATTAAATGGAAGACTGTGCTTTTTAAAAGGTGTGAAGTACTGTACAAAAGTGTACTTTATGTGATACAAATAAGCTGCTTAGTGTAAGACAACCTCTTTCCATATCACTAAAACTAGGGTCTGTTGGGCTTCCCATCCACGGGGGCCGCCTTGGACACATGTCTGTGTTACCACATTGTGGTCTAATAAATCATTAAAATGTAAATGCTGGCCATGAATGGGTTGTGCACAAAATAAGACTGCAGGAGTGAAAGACAGAAGGAAAACTTGACATTCAACAAGTTGCATTTGGTTTTATTCTGTTTACTCCTGAGTAAACAGTTGAATAATGGATATTTCTGTTAATGGCAGTGAAATTAAAGCAGTTTCCTTTTAATCATTCTGCTGATACATTGGTTGTTATTTTCGGTAATAAAAGTTTCAGCGTGTGAGTGCAAGTTTCAGAGGGTAAGTGCTGCCAGGCATACTCCTGCCTGAGGAGCCTTCTTTGGAGCTCCTCTTTGAGTTTGCAAGTCAGTGATTGCTGAGGTGAGAGCTGGGCAACCAGACCAAAATTGTTACAGGTTGAGTAAAAAAAAAAAGTCTGCAGGGATCCAATACCTGGAGAAGCACAAAGTAAAGAAGTACAAGGCACAATTAATTATGCCACACCAGGCTCACTCTGCCCCATTTACTCCCCTTGGGGGATTATGGGATTTCCTGGGCTCCTCCTGTTTCTCCCTCAGGTGTTCACTAAGGTTTTGGTGCCTTTGACTGCCACAGCATGTGGTGTCAGAGGCCCTTTGCTTGGGGTGGAAGACACAGGAATTGGCTCTGAGAGTCCAAACTGGACAGCCCACCCCACAACCCCACTGCATGTCCTAGTGCCCTACATTTAGAACATTAATGGAAAAAGCTCTTGCCCTTGGAGATTGGAGTGGATTGACATCTCCAGCTCTTAGAGAGGGCAGTCAAGTTTCATCAACCTGCATGGTCACTCACAGCATGGAGAGTGGAACACTTGCTGGACCTTGTATGGTGTTTAATATGTACATACATCAAACAACACATATTTTTGCAAATAACTTGGTGTATAGCAAATATTTGGGTTGGCTGAATAAAGAAGCCAGTACCAGGGTGGGTATGGGTGCCTGACTGAAAAAAAAATGAATAATCCCTTTTCTTCAGACTGCATTTGGTGTACAAAAGCAACTTGGGAATGCATTCCCCAGTTAATGACACCTCAGTGACTCTAGGCTCGGGTCTCTGTTTACATGATTTATATAAAAGCAATTTCAGACTGAATCAATGGTTCTTTTAAACATAAATGGATTGAAAAACATGATGTGTATGCTTTGTATTTTGTATAAAACAAGAAAATACAATTATTTTGACTGCAGGTGTTTGGTGACAGCTTCTGTTCTGTGTGGGATGCTGCCAAAGATGGCTCAGCTCCATAAAGTGGCTCAAAGTCCTCAACATCCCTGGCCCCTCCTGCCTCCTCCTCCTCAGCTGAACAGGGCTGACACTTGCTACTGGAAAAGAGATATGTGATATTTAAATATACACACATTTTGCATTTATATAAAACTTATACACACTTACCTCTGTAGTGCAATGTGTGTTATCTGCACTAATGCAACCCACTATATACAAAATACAGACTATGTACACTAGATACAATAGTAGCTAGACCTTACAAAATAATACAGGTCACACAGCAATGTGCACACATTACATTGTATATAAGAGGATAGCTGCATATTCCTGTGTCTACATATGATCTATCCACATAAATAAATATGTGCAATATATGTGTCTAACCACATATGCATTTATGGAATGACTGAGGGCTGCTCTCGAGTCCAAGCTCTTCTGTGGAGGACTTCCCTTTGTCTGAGTCAGGACAGGGGGAGAAGCAATGCTGGTGCCTGGAGCAGCCTCTCCTTTGCTTCCCAACATGGAAAGGCAGCCACTCCATCAGAATTAAACATCAAATTTATTGCATAATACTGTACTATGTACACACACATCGAAAATAAACATTTGATATAACTGTATATTTGTCTTCAATGCTGCATTAGAAAGAGGCTGGGGGGGCTCTCAATGTAGCCCACAGCTCGTCTTTAAAAAAAAAAAAAAATCCAGAAGCCTAAAACCTTTTGTTACGAGGTTCAATACTGTAAATTGAACATGGTGCATAAATACTATGTCCTAATAACAAGTCAATGTCAAAACCACCCTAGGCTTAAAATGAGATTTACATCAAGATCTGAAAAATGGCAGGGGAGAAGGGAGAAAAATCATTCAAACTTCACTTAATGGGGCAGTGAGACTGAGGAAAAGAGGACAAAAGCTCTCCAATTATACAGGATAGGTTTAGGTATAGATTTTTCTACATTTTCAGTCCAATTCATACAGATTGTCCTTCAGGCCCCCTGGCAAAAGTGAGAGGGCTGTTCTCAAACAGCAAAGCAAAATAAGCCTAACTGCAAAGATCAAACCAATCTCCAGACAGGGGGCTATCACTCAAAGGGGGATCTTCTACTCCTTTCTTTGACCTGACCTGACGAGACTGGAGAGATTGCACACACCTCCCACATTCACACACCCTGCACTCGCACATCCACACACTCAGCTCCTCTGGACAAAGGTGGCAGCAGTAAAAGCAGCCACCTCACCTTGTACTGGAGTAGCAGAGCTGTCGGGATGGAAAAAGAGGGCAGCCCACCCACCCTGACTGCAGACATGCCAGGACAGAAACAAAACACAAGGGAGGCATTTAGAGAAACCTGTTATGATAGGCAGGGTTTGTTCTTCCACAAGCCTGAACACAAACCCCACTCCAGAGGGATTCTGAGGCTTCTCTGAGAAGCTTGAAAACAAAATTCAAGACAAGTGAGGATAAACAAGTCAACCTCTGTAAACTACCGTATTTTTCATGAGACATCCTGGTGCAAAAAGACAGAACATCAGTAATGCACCGCTCTGGGGTCACAAATGACATCCCAGCCCAGCACCACCCACCAAGGACTGAAGGGCAGCGGAGATATTTCCATTCAAAGCAAGCAAGAACCAGCTTGCATTTAAAAAGGGAGGAAAAAAGGGTGGGGGGAAATCACAGCTTTTCAAAGAGGAGATTGCAATTTTATCCTGTTTCCACCATACCCTAAATGCAAGGGACATCAAAATATTTCAACTGAGCTAAAAGGAGAGGTAAGAGATTGTGTGTGTGGGGGCAACAAAAGCAAACTACAAGGAATTGCCAGGAGGGCAGTGATATCAAGTTGGAGGGAAAGCAACAGAAATGCTCACTGAACTGGTTTTGTTCAGCGGATGAAAAAATTCAAAGCAAGAGTCTCTCCCTGCTGAAGCCCCACAAAATGCTGGCAGCATCAGGCTGAGACCGCATCATCTCTATTATTATTATTATTATTATTATTATTATTATTATTATTATTATTATTATTATTTATATTTACCATCCCCCCTCCAAAAAAAAGAAAAAAAAGTTCAGATCTATTCCCTTACAAAAATAAAGCCCAAGCCCAGCGTTCTCTTGCTCAGCCCCCAAGGGTCTGTGCCAGCCCCACAGGGTCAGGCCAAGCTGAAGCCCTCGTAGTGGTCGATGGCCTGCACGAGGCGGGCGCTGAGGATCTCCTTGCTGCTGTACTTGGGCAGGTCCAGCAGGTTGTAGCAGGTGTGGGCCACGGGCAGGTACTGCTCCCCGCTGGGCGTCGACTGGATGATGATGCGCAGGCTGGACATGCCGTAGATGGGAATGCGGTCGCTGCCCGTCAGGAACACTGCGGGAGGCACAAGGAAGGCCGGGCAGTGGCACAGGTGAGGGACCTCCCACCAGGGCTGCACCCACAGGGAAAGTTCAGCCCCACCTGCCTGGAGAGGCTGAAACCCTGACTGGACTCCATGCGGGGCCTGGCTGGCTCCCAGGGAGCTGCAGCACAGCAAGGCCAGTGCCAGGCACGAGCACCGGCCTCGATCCTTCCAGCAGTCACAGAACCTGAGTGGCTGAGGCTGAAGGGACCTCTGGAGGTCCTCAGGGCCAACCCCCTGCTCAAGCAGGGCCACCTAGAGCCAGCTAGGTGGCCAGGACAGAAGGGGAAAAACCCCAACAGAGGGAAGCTCCAGCTCTGACTAGCAGATATTGTCACTCACGCTGGATCACCCAACTCAATGCAATGAAGCTCTGCAGCCACTCCCACCCCAGTCTTTCAATGCCAGGAGATGCTGCAGCACTGCAAGATACTTACAGAGAAATTTCTTCTTCTTTTCCAAGGGAAATTCATGGAAGGTCTCCCAGAACATTCTCACAGTTGGGTGTGTGGCAGTGTAGTCTCCCTTATAGACAGCACTCTATTAAAAACCAAAATACCACATTTTCAGCTGGCACTAGAAAGCAAAGACTAAGCAGAACCCAGACCTGATCTTTTCTATTATCTGACATTAGATTCATGCCTGATAGCCTTGAAAGGGAACACAGGATGGGTGATGGGCAATGGCATGGCTCAAAGACCTGGCAAGAGCGCTCCTGGCAATGTGAGGAAGGCAGACATTAGCCTTCTGCTTTTCAGCTAATTACAAGTGTACAAGAGAGCCTTTTCTCCACAATTCTGGAGTGCCTTTTCACAGGCTGAACTCATGAACAGGATCACACACTCTGCACTGTGAGTGACTTGCTGGTCTATGAATTTTGAGAGGATACAACCCTTTGTGGGTGTCCAGACTCCCCTTTGAACACTTGTGTAGCTTTTGCCCGTGTGGAGTTTTACTACAGGTGAAGGCCCTTTGTATCCTCCCTTCGGTCATAGATTTCAACCCTAAAAAAAGCAGATGGAAGTCCTTCTCCCTGTCCTTCCTCATCCTGAATTTCCTCCCTCAGCTTTATCTGTAGCAGGCCAGCACAGATAAAAGTGAGAAACTTTTCATGTGAGTAACAGCAAGGTGTACAAGGAGCATGGAAAAAAAAAAAAAAAGCATCATGGCTTATCCCACCTCCTGACACAGACTAATGCCCATCTCATGCAGCTGCACAATCCTGGCACCTGTGCAAAATAAAAAATAGTACAAGAGGGAAGCTTTACCTCCTCCAGTTCCTCCCAGTTGTAGTTACTGTTTCCAACTATCATGGCCCTGAGCTCTGTGGGCTGGAAGAGTTCCAGGACCTTCCCACCACAGACCTTCAGAAAGCCAGTAGAAAAGGCTGTGTACCACTCTTGGATGGAGAGGTTGAAGATGTAATTCACGTAGGCTTCGACAAATTCTTCCCTAATGCATTGAGAGAAAGCAGGCAAAGGAAAGCACTTTTAATCATATGTCTAAGCAGCAGCACTGCCAAGTTTTCCTGCTTCTGCTTGTGAAGTGTTTTGCAAACACGAGTCTCCAGCAGCCTCAACCCACTGCCCTCCTCTCACCAAGTCACTGCAACATGGACAGAGTGTTCAGCAGAAAGTGCTACCATGTGTCTGCTTACTCCCTGGCAGTGGTGCCATGGGAGGTCCCCCAGGTTCTCTGCCACCAGTAAAGCTGAGGAGGTTACAACTGGAAGAAACATTTTGGCCATTTGGTGGAGTTCTCACCACATGCACTATGCAAAAGCTGCAAGGGACAGGTGAGGAAGTAAAAAGCAAATAAGGAAGCAACTAACAAAACCGAAAACCTGGACTAAGAAATCATATACCAAAGGGGGAGTTATTTTCCAATGCATTTGTTTTATTGTCATTTTCCCCATAGTCACCTGAGCATTAGGGAAATTGAAGCTGATTAAGCACTTAACTGTTGCTTAATTCCTCTCTGGCTGTTACGGTCATGAACTCTGCATCAGGAGCACTTTATGAACTCCAAAGGAGAAAGGGAAAATGCAGCATTTCCTACTCTGCATTGGTCAGTTACAGCAATCCTGTCCATTCCCAGTTCCCAATGAACCTTCCTCACACAGGAAGGGCAGTGCCCACAGACATGCACACAACAAACATTATTCAGGCCATAGGGTGGCAAATTGGTCCCTGGCCTCTAAATGTAGAGGTGGAGGAAGTCATTAAGCACTGTAAGGTAAATTGACAGTCATGTCTAGACTTGG
Organism: Urocynchramus pylzowi; assembly: GCA_013397555.1. Lineage (NCBI taxonomy): Eukaryota > Metazoa > Chordata > Aves > Passeriformes > Fringillidae > Urocynchramus > Urocynchramus pylzowi. The sequence goes on along the minus strand of VZRH01002375.1, from coordinate 216,868 downwards.
ATTTAGAGGTTAGCTTGAGTTCAGAACTCCAGTCAGGATAAAGCAATTGAATTATGGAATGTTAAGCTGGTGGAACTACACACTAGCCTTTCTCCTTAAGGATTTTCTTCCCTTGTTTCCTATCCTTCTTAATAAACAGTCCCAGTAGTAGTTCCAGTGGTTAACCCTGGTGCTCCTCCCAAGTGTTCTCAGCTAACATCTTTGTTCCTTTGTACTGGATGGCATACAGTAAAAAAAAGGCAGGTTTTCTTTTGAATGTATATGCCCAACCTAAAAACCTAAAGGGTTCTAACACTAGCATTTTTATCTTTCCTTCACTGTTGCAGGGGTAGATTGAACACTCCTCTGTTTTACCTGAAGTTCATCTTCTCTTTGCAGGGAGACAGAAACCCACGTGGGTTTTGCATGGAGGCAGCTCTTTAGCTGTGTAATTGCACCATTTTGGGCAGTAGCAAAGTAGGTAAGAAGTAACACAGACAAAGCTTTTGCTATAGCAATGGCTTCAGACACATTCAAAACCCTTTTAAATAATCAGATTAATAGGAAATTACTTCATCTCCAGCCTTGCCAGCAAGGTCTTCAGCAATCCTAGTACAAGTCCCTAACCATGCTGCTGAGCAGTCACTGGATCACAATGTTTTGCCAGCAGAGAAAGAATCTGAACACTGCTTCAAGTAATAAAGGCACTTGTAGAAATCCAATTACAAGATTATGGGAAGAAAATAGTTCAGCAGCTGGACAAAAAAAAAAAGGGGGGGAATGGTAGCTGTGCTAGTAATAACTCTGAGGTGTTCAGTCAAATGGAAAGAGATCCAAGTACAGCAGGTCCTTCTGGCTGTGATCAGGGATGGGAGTCAGGCCGTGCTCAAAGGGAAGTTTCCGGCTCCAGAATTAGGAGTACAAACAAATCTGCCAGGCTCAGTTTTGTTGGTTACATACAGTTCCCCTCTGAGCCATCAGGGGTATTAACCTGGGCCAAAATCATGTCTCAAATGTCTACTTAAAATGAGAAAAACTACCAAGGGCCTATACAGAGGCCTTTTATAGGAAGATGTCAATCCAAGTGCATGGTACATTTTCCAAACATTGGCGGAAAGATGATAAAAACTTGATTTTTGTTCAAGTGCCACTAGTGCCCAGCAACTTTTGAGCAACTGGTCTTAAAATTTGTTTGCAGTGGCTGCTAATTAGGCCCACATATCCCTTCAGCCAGAGTTTCTGTGGCTCATGACTTCACCACAAGCACAAGTCCATCCCCACAGGTGCCCCCCTTGCCTGTTGTCCTTCTGCACCAGGATTTTATCTCCATCTTCAATCAGGTTCTTCTGCTCTGTCACACCATAGCTTTCCCTGCAGATCTGTACAAAACCAGAAAATTAATTTTACCAAAAGTATTTTCCAGGGCATGTGCCCATAAGAAAGACAGAGTCCTCTCAGACTCAGACAGCTGAAGACTAAGGAGGCATGTAAAGGGTGGGCCAGAGAAAATGGTATGTGCAAAAACTTTTGTTCTCTGCTCCAAGTAGAGAACAGAAGTGCTTCACCACCCTCCATCACCTACATTTGCTGTTGGACTGCTGTTAAGTTGAAATGTGAACATAGAAAGGAATAAAAATTATTTTAGGTAAATTTCCTGGGGGAAAAAACCCCAAGAGATTGATAACTAAAACCCTGTTTTTAACTAAGCTCATGAGTTCTGGCAATAAAAAGGACTCCCTTTTTTAACAGAAACTCAGTGGGTTAATTAATCCTCTCTTACTGGAAGAATAAATGACACAGACAGTTTCCTACTTTTGCCAGCCTAGGATGGCACCAGTACAAACCTACGCCCTGTACACTAACTAGTTACCTGAAAAAAATGCAAAAGGGTCAATTTTCAAGTTGCCATAGACAAAAGAGGCCATTATATGTGAAAAGAATTTGGAGAAGAGTCTTTTGTTACTTTAAAGGTATCATTTTTTTACACAGCCTGCATTACCATCACTATTGGCTTCATTGCCTCATCCCAAATTACAGCTCTGTGCTGCAGGAGACACAGTCAGATGCAGGTCTGACTCACTCCAGAGGTAAATTTGATCTAAGAGAGTTTATGTGCTCTGATTCATGCAAAAAGGAAATGGGCAGCACTCTCCTTGCTCAGCAAGGTTCTTCACAGTGTGGAGCTGTTTTATGGTATCTTGTTTTTACCCCAGAGCAGGCCTTGGATAGAGAGTCAAAAAATGATCCAGATCAAGGTGAACCCATCACTCACAACCTGTTGGGGCATCAGGTCTTTGAACAGTGACAACAAAGCTATTTTGAAAACCACTCAGCTTAATCTACTTACTAGCTCAGTTTTTAGGACCACATACATACAGAAGAAGGGAGTTGACAGCAAAGAACATTTTAACATTAGCATGGGCTATGTGCTATAGGCATTTGGAATCTGCCAGAATACACATGAAAATATAGATAGGCTTCAACTGTACCATGGTAATCAGAGAGTTGATATGTCAAATGTGTCTTACTGTAAAATTCAAACAGAATGTCTCTTCCACATCTTCCCCGGGGTAATCTAAAAGTTGCTGCAGACTCCTAAATAACAAGTAGGGAAATAAATAAAAAAAAGACTAATCAGAGATTTTAAAAGCCATGCCTCTAACAGGGAAAACACAGAAGTTTTTCAGCAGAAGTAAACAGCCTTATACATCTGGGTAGTAAGATTGCAAGAGAGAGAATCTGAGTCACCTGAAGCAGTAAGAAATACACCTCAAATAAAGAGATGCTTTGTTAGAAGCAGGATAAATGCCAGTCCACAGAAACTATCAACACAGTCTATGTCTACCTAGTTCATGGATCATCTTTAGTGATCCTGACTTTGGAACAGAATTACATTTCTAGTTCTAAAGTTCTAATTCTATGTCATCACCATGCAAAGGTGGAAGAAAAGACAGAGGTGGACTGTATCTCCATTCCCATCATATAGAAAATACTCTGCTACTTCCCCCAAATCCTGCTGCTGTCTTCCTGGCATTTTACCTCATTATTGATAAATACAGCTGCCACTTTGTGTGGATGAATCAGATGGCAACTCAGATACAGAAATAAGGCAGCTGTCAGACAGTGATGTCTTAACTTCCCAGTGTCAGGGGAACCAGTATCCCTATGCAATTAGGCAGAAAAGATTCAATACACCACTTGGAAAAAGTAAATCTTTCACTCCACTCAGCTTCTTCCTGTCATGGGAGCAGGTCAGAGCTGCTCTGGCTCATGGATTGGATGATTCACAGTGCTACAGAGAGTTCCCTGCTTGCTAGTCTGAGCCTGGCTCGAGGGGAAAGGCTGAGGCTGGGATCCTGGATCACTGTCCTAAATTGCCAAGCATGTGTATTCTATTTGCCATCTGTTAGAGGTGGGGCAGTTATCTTCTGTGAACTGGGCAGTTTTCTTTATCTCTTCCACAAAGCAATCCTCCCTCAGGAGCTATCTTCTGTTAATGGGCCACTGAATATCACTGCACAACTGATAAAATTACAGCATCCCACTGTGAGATGCTCTGCCCAGAAAGAAGAGCCAAGCATTCCTACCTGGATATAATCTGAGTTTTTGGGACACCAGCACAGCCTTTCCACTGGATTCCCAGAGGAACAGCTGCCTCTTCCACTGCAGCTGATCCACAGCAGGGATCTTCAAAGGAAGACTACACCCTTCTACAGGATCACTGCTCTAACAGAACCACATCTGCCACTCCAGGAGGACTGCAGCCACCATTCCAACTGGACTGCTACCAACACCCTGACCAACAGGGTGTCAGGCTGTATTCTGACTCTGTCAGTGTTGTTTTAGTTTTACTGCATGGTTTATTTTTTTATTATTTTATTTTATTATTAATTTTTTTATTTTTAATTATTTTATTTTATTTTATTTCCTAATAAAGAACTGTTATTCCTGCTCCCATACCTTTCCCTGAGAGCCCCTTAATTTCAAATCTGTAACAATTCAGAGGGAAGGGGTTTACATTTTCCATTTCAGGGGAGGCTGCTGCCTTCCTTAGCAGTCACCTGTCTTTCCAAACAGAGACAATCACGCACACAACCACAGAGAGCAGGGACAGGCTTCCACTCCTGCTCTCAAAGGGGGGTGTGGGAGGTGTCTTTTGGCTGTGCTGGTACCCAGTTTCTGGGGGCAGGAGGGTGGGAGCCTAGGCAGATTGATGCAATAGCTTGTGGAAGAGAAGGTGTACACAAAATTCACCACCAGCTCATGTTTTCACAGTCACCCAAATTAATCAGTTACTCAAAAAGATCAGGAGGTGTTTTATTCATCAGCTTTCACCTAGTTTGGCACTTCCTGTGCTTAGCTGGATGGTCTACCTTCCAGAAAAGCTGCAAATTTTGATTTTCATACCTTCCTTCTGTAGGGGACAGCTCCTTCAAATCCTCTAGGCAGGGCTTCACATTCAAGAGTTTTTTGTACAGAGCCAAGGGAAAGTGAAGGTCTACCACTGTGAAATTGTAGATTGCAAGACCACATATGATGCCAATCAAGTGAAACCAGTTGTGTTCTACAAAACACTGCAAAACCACACAGAGAAATCCTGATGAGACACAGTGTCACTGGTGCAATGCACAGTACCCTTTCCTCCATGCACTAAGAAGCCAGACCCTGCTTTTCCAACTGGGACAGAGTCAGAGAGCTCCCATCAGGTGCCACTTTGGTTGTAAATGTCTTGCTGGTGTGTGGCACAGAAATGAAGCTCCAAAATCCATGCTCTATTATTTTTGTAAGCCATGATCACTGTAGAAACAGCAGCTTTTCACTTCAGCTGCCTTTTAATTCCTTTTTAAATACCTCTGCGTTTAGACACTAACAGTGCTTCAAAGTTTACCGTCTACGTACTGCAAGAAAATGTGTTAACAATCCTCTCCCCATTACCCACCCTCTTTTCTATTAAAAGCTTTTGCATCAGCACAGTTCTACCCAGGCAGACACACCAGCAGAGGTGCTAGCACAGGCCTCCTTTTCCTCACACACTGACTCTCACTGCTGAGTCAGTCACAGACTGGCTGCCCACGTTCGTTAAATGTTCCAAATGCACGACTCATTTTCAGTGCTTACACTGCCATCACTCCTGGTGCCAAAAGACCTGTTTTATAGCACTGACACTAGGAGTGAATGCTCTGTAATGCTGTTTACAAGTTACAGAAGGTACCAGGCCACTTCCTTCCCTGTAACCCCCCTAGCAGGACAGCCACACCTTAAGGGAAGACTGGCTATGTCATTTCCACCCTTGCTACCTATGGAGGTGAGGGAAAGGACATAAACCACCATCTCCAGCCATCTGACAGGTATGGATCTTGCACTCCACACTCTTCCAAAACCAACACTACAAAACCTTCCACTACAAGCCATGTTCCTTGCTGCTTAAGAGCTTCCTCATATAAAGCATTAACAACTTTAGATCCTGAAGGCGATAGTGATGCATGGTTAAGTGGATTGGCTGCAATTATGTGAACAGCAAGGGAGGCACAGAACTCTAATGCCATTCCTACCTAAACCTTTCATTCTGTAAAACAGCACATGACCATCACATTCATGATAGCAGGAGTTCTATTACCTGTCACTTGACCCTTAATACAAGTTTTATTATGGGATAAGAATAAAGAGAGAGAGCCAACTCTTTAACAGGCACAACCATCACCATTCGACTAAATTAATGGACCTATTTACACTAACTGAAAATAGAGTTCACATTGTATCACGTGTAGAAAATGAGAGGAAGAACATTTCTTTCCCATAGTTTGCCAGTAACTTCCTTGTCATTTAAATGCAGCATATTATTCCAACCTGCATGTACAGAGGGCAAGGGCTTACCGTGTCTGAAAACCACAGCAGGTTTGACTCTGGGTAGTAAGTGAACATGCCATAGATAGGGTTGAGTAGTTCCTTCAGCAACAGGAGGAAAAATTCTTTTGTCACTCCTCCAGCATCAACAGCTTCCTCACCATCAAAGATGACCTGTAGAAGAAGCAGGTCAGTGACAGGGATGCAGAGCTGAGACTGAGTGAATCAGACCTCTCTCTAACTGAGAGCCATACAAAGTAATTTGACCAACATGCCCAAACCCACAGCAACCCACGAGCTCGTTTCAGTGCTCCTCCTGCAGGGACAGAAAGGGAACAGGGATTGCAAATTAGGTATTCTGAGAATGTTTAAATCCCCATGCAAATCACAAATAACCACCTGTCATCCCAACAATCAAAGCAGCAGCATGACAGCAGCTACTGAAGATTGTGGCAATCTCTCAGAGATAAAACTCATCCTTTTGTAAACAGCCTGCTCCTGCAGAAGGGCAAAACAAAGACTGCATAACATCACAAAATGCTTCCTCCTCTGGCCCTTGTACACCCAACACACCAGGAGAAGAGAGCAAACCCTGTGCTTGCCTTCTTGTAAACTATCCACTGCCAAAGCACTCCAGGGGTCAGAAAAAGACTGAATCCTTGCACTGACTAGACCAAATGTTCCTGTGTGCAACACCTATGGAGAAGTTACTGCACACTGGTGAAGAGGTAATGTGAATGGCTGAAAGGCTGCAGAAATGTTTGCTAAATAAGAGGGTGCTAAAGATATGGTGGAAACTTACTTTGAGAGGTTTTTTCAAATCAATGTCCGAATGGATGCTCAACTCCCTTAAAGCATCACCAACTAAGTTACTCCTGCGAACATGAAGTACCAGGAAAGGGCTTCTGGCCAGCAGAGGCTCCAGGGTGAGAAGCATGAAGACATTCTGCAAATTTGCACCATTTATTGCAACCTGTAAATAAAAGAGAAGTTAAAAAGCAGCCTACGCCTAAGCCTTTTTTTCTCCCTATGAAAGGAAGACAGTTAACAACTACATGCCTGATGTTCCTTTCTGCCTTTTTGGTTTCTCCAGGGTTCAAGAATCCCATGCTCCCTCTGTGCTGTGTGTGTGGCATGCATGTACTGTATGCCCTGCTTACACAGGTCCCAGTGCCCAACGCTGTGCCTGTCTCAGGAGGAACCTGTGTGAGCAGTGCCTGGCACTGGGACATTTCCACTGGCACAGAGGCCAGCTGCCCTTGTCACAGCCTGGCTGTGAGCTGGCTTGGCTGCCACCTACAGGGTGCTGGAGCTGGACACTTGCTGTCAGCACACTCCTGGAGGGCCCCGGGGCTGTGCCCCTCACTGCACCTGGGTGGGTGGGCTGCTGGCAACAGCTGCTGCCTGCAACCACAAACACCACCAGGAGCTGGCCTACAGCACTCACCTCATTATCAGAAGGAACAACCACTCCTGCAGCAGGCAGGAATTTCAAAACAAGTGTTCACTTACCTGGACTTTTGTCTGCTTATCCAGTCTTAAGAGTTCCTCCCCTTACTCCTTTATCCTTGGATTATCATAAATACATAACTACCCCTTCCCTGTACAGTTTAAATTTCCACCACATGCACATCTGGCAGTCCTGATGCTGCCAGACAAACATTTTGAAGGGAAAGACACCGAGCACTGCCTCTGCAGTATCCAGGGCAAAGAGGTTCCCCAGCTACACTGCTCTCCTGTATCATGGAAACAACAAAGTGTTGCTCACACCAGCTCCCAGTTAACACCCCTTCCATGCAGATGCCATTGCAAAAAGCAGAGAAAAAGAAATGAGTCAGGAAAATTGGGAGAGAGAATGATTACCTGCATCTGTAATTCTGCATCTGTCTGTAACATCTTGGTCTTAGCTTGAGCATCAAAGATGAAAGGGTAAGAGCAGAGAGTCACAGCATCCTGCAAGAAAGACAGGCAAGACTTGTTCCTATCCACAGCTTCCAAAGCACTTTTTAAAATAAGAGTCTTGAGAAACAATTTTCTTACCTGCATGATGGACGGCCTTACTTTCTGTGAAAGAAAAAGAGAAGTATGAAAATCTTTTACTGTTTCAATTTTGTGTCTCGTGGGTTTTTTGGATGGACTAGTCCAAACGTGACCCAAAGCAAATTTTCCTCCTTTGGGACCAACAACCCATTTTGCTTCCTCTTAAAGAAAAGCATGGGAACTTCCTTCTCAAGAAAATGCACAAGCCTAATTCAAAACATGAACATCAAACTTTACTAAGAGGACTGACTGGCATAGAATCCTGTGTTGGTCTGCCATGGGTGAAACTTGTTACTCTTATGAAGAGTAAAAAATGCAGAAACCACATGAAACAACAGGAGAGACCATAAGGCCACTACATGGTGATACAACGACACCCCTGCAATGCAAATTACTCCTCATCAGCCATATTGACACATTTTTAACTATCCCTTACATAAATTTAAGTCAGTACTTCATTGTTCTGCTCACTAAAGGTAAGCACACAGCAGCACTATTTAAATGATGGAAAGCAGAGGATGGGGGCACAGCACACACAACACTTACAAAGCCCATGAAAACACACACAAAAGTTATCACTACAGTCAGGTTTTACTCTTGCAGCATCCCTCAGCAGATGTTTTTTGGTGGTATTTTTACACTTGAGATTCCTTTCCTTGCTATGATTAAATAATCTCACTGGATTCCCACACAGCATATTCCAGCCCTCAGTTAAGTTATCTCCTTTCTTACAGATGGGAAAGTGAGACATAAAAGAGGTGAAGGGTCTTACCCAAGATCACCCAGCAGGTTACTGGAAGAGCCAGGAATAGAACCCACATCTCTTGAGGCTTGGTTCAGTCCCCTAGCCAGACCGCCACACTGCCTCCTCTTACAGAGCAACATTTTAACATCACTGGCTACATTATTCACAATACCTGCCTAAACAGCAGAAGTAAAGGGCAAAAATTATAATTGTAGAATACAGGACTTGGCTCCTGAGGTCTTGATTACATTAAAAGGATCCAGTGACTGAATTAATCACCTCGTGCAAAGACCGAATGGAATTCAAATGAACAATCACAGAGACTGTTGCAAGCTTTGGTTAAATATTGCTAGCTCCAACTCTTTCAACAGCCTTTTTATTTTTAAGTCAATTTTGTAAAGCACTCATATCTGAGATATTTAACATATAGAAGCTCCTATACTGAATACATTATGCTCTGATTAAGGATATTGGAAATACAGATCTACAGCCAGAGACACAAACATGGACAGCTATTTCATGACTATACATAAAACCTCTTACCATTCCAGCCTGGTGCAAAAACCACATGAGATAATCCTCCTGAATGTCCACCAAACTGGAAATCTCAGGGATATAAAACTTATCATATTCCACATGTTTAACCTTCTGATTCACCTAGTGAAGAGAACAGATGGAAATATTTGACATATGTTAACATATTTTCAGCATTTTTCAAGTTTGCTTTCATAAATTCAGTTATAGCAGCTTGCAACAAAGGAACACAGACTGTTCTACAAACAATACACATGCTTTCATAAATTCAGTTATAGCAGCTTGCAACAAAGGAACACAGACTGTTCTACAAACAATACACAATCTCTTACATTTTGGCACAAACCAAAAAGAATCAAACAGAACCTCTTTATACCTTATTTTAGTTCCCCCTCCTCCTCACCCCAACCAACTCTGCAACAACACCTGCCAAGGGACAGGTGTTTGTGATGCCATTCTTTAGGGTAACTTTATTTCTAGTCTTTGAGACAGGACTAAACAATCTTCAAGAACCTTGGACTTAGGAAAGCCACTAACATCTTTCCCACGTTGTGACAGCTCACGACTGGCCAAGGGCAGACAGGACTGAATCATCTTGAGCCAACACCTGCCCAGGCTTTCCTCTCACCTTGTGGAGTTTCTCCAGAAGCCTGAGAGCAGCTGTAATGTAGCTGCTGAACAGAACTGGGATCAGCAGCGTCTTCCTTCCACTGAGGAGGTAAACCACTGCACCTTTATAGAGGTCCACAAGCCTGAGGAAGTATTTTGGGCACACCTGAGACCACCAGTTATCTGGAAAGCAGAGGACATCAATATAAACCTCAATCAAAGGCCAGAGTATCCTCTAAATAAGGGGTTACAACTGAAAAAAAGGGGAATACACCTGAAGACTTTTTCAAAAAACTTCCCTATTCCTGCCCTAGCTGTAGCAACAGGAAAAATGAGGCAGAGTCATCAAAATACCAGAAACTGAAAAGCTTCTCTCTTTCCACACCCATCCAGCCACACCAGTCATTACCCAGCCCAAACCCTGATCAGGGTGAGAGCCTGAATCTGAAGTTTTTCAATCTTTAATTCAAGACACTGTTTCAAGTATCTGGCATTCAGAATACTGTGATCTTGTGGGCAAACATCTGTCTCACAGGAGTGACAAGCAAAGAGCTGCCTGGACAATTCTGTGTAGCACCACATACTTTTCTAGCAGGGGTCACAGCATGTCTCCTGGCACATCTGCACTAAAAGATAAACACCCCCTCTTCAGAGAGGCTGATTTCTTTCTTGCCAAGGACAGTTTCCCCTGAAGGGACACTGACTATTAGCTTCTTTCCTTGAACCAATCACCTGTGAAGCAAAAGCTGGAGCCTAGGATTCTTTTGGAGGTCTGAATGCACCACATAGCATTTTACATAATAATATCAGGTTTAGTACAAGACAGCCTTAAGAAACAGAGTAAGATAACAAGAACAGTAGTAGCTTAACAAACATGAGTAACATCATGAAGCAGCATATGTTCTGTCCAGTTTAAAATAAGCTCAGAGGAGAAGCTATTAGAAATTAAAAGACTCAGAAGTGGGAGAAGAGTTTGAGTGCTCAACTTAGTCACAGACCAAGGTTTGTCTGCATCTTGTAGAGGACAAAATAATTTAATATTATACTTAGCATTCTTTTTTTACCTTATACAGAAAAGATATTCTAAGTGATCAACAGCTGATCAAATTTAAGAGAATCGGATAATTTAATCTTCATGACATACAAACATTTATGCTTCTGTAGAAGAATGCAAATTTATCTGGAACTGAGTCTCTGAGTATGGGTAAACTAGATAAGGTAAATTAGATTAACCTCCCTAGTAAGTGCTCTTTGAAATGATATTTTACTTCTAAATTAAAACAATTCTTAAATGACACTTACCAAGCACTTTGCTGGGGTTGGTATCCAGGCGCAAAATAGCCATTGCCAGAGGAAGTGTCAGAGAGATGTAATACTTGGAGTCCTGGAATGGTGGGAATTCTGGGAGAATCAGATAGATCCTCATTGCCTCAACATCTGGTGGAGAGCTGGACAGCTGAGGAATCAAAAAGCTTTCAAAGCTCTTCAGTATCTAGAGAGAAAACAAAACAAAAAAGACAACTTATCCTGGGGGATGGAGCACCTATAATGTGGATGATGTGTAAGGGCTGATGAAATGGTAAAACCCTGTTTTAAAAGTCAAACCCAGAGTGAAAAAACCCAAACCTATAAATATGATAGCTAAAAGTGGCAAGGGGAACAAATATGCTTTTATCCCACAGCTCTGCACTTGTGAAAGAAATTCTCTGAGTTAGAATAAATTATACAACCATGAAGTACTCAACTCCTGATAGACACACAATAATTACAAATACAACATACACATAGTTTATTTCAGCAGACATTCGAGCATTAAATGCCATGAGATAAAACTAGTTTTTAAATAAAAGCCTTGGAGACACATTCTGAGGAGGTCAAAATCAGCCCAGGTCAAAGGAGAAGTACCATTAAGTGTCTGGATTTCAGATTTGCAATACAACCTTTGCTCAACAATGCTGCTGGTACTTGCATGTTAGAGAGGGACAAAAGCCCTAATTTTCCCCTCTGAATATCCAAATCTCAGAAGTGCAATACCTGCTCTAGGAGAATGGAGTGCTGGGAGTTCATCAGCTTCTCAAACAGCTCTCTCGTGGAGTTCAGATCAATCCCTGGGATCTTTGGACTGGTTTTAAAATGTTCATCGATTCTTTAAAAAAGAAATCACACACAGGCATAAGGTTAAAGAAGAGTCCCCATTACCTGTGTATTGAATAGCCTGAGAGCAAGCAATAGAGAAATGACCACTAGAGAATTCACAGGACTAGAAACAAAGACTCTCCCTTCTGAATTCCTCCAGGCCTCGGTTAGGGCTGGGATTCTTGCAGAGAAACACTTCACCAAATTCTTTGGTGTCCCCAGGACTCCTTCAGTGACTTAAGAGCACTGCATTAGACACCCTGAAGGGGAAGGCAGCTACTAAAGACAGGATGCATTTGTCAGTTTGATGGTGTGACTGTAACAACAGGAGGAGCTAAACACGGCCTGCAGTGGTAGAATGGTTATTTCCAAAGGAGCACAGGCTCCAGGCTGGAAACAGCCCCCCAGACACACGCCGTGGTACAGAGCACACTTGGGGCTGTGTTCTGCAAAGGCAGTGCTGGCTGTGCTCAGGCACACAGCCATGGAAAAGCTGCTCCCCCATCTAATCCTGTAATGCAAACAGGCCTACATGGCCTCAGGACACGGGAGGGATGCACTGGGGTATTTCTGTCAAGTGCATCTTGACATGAGACTTCATGTATAAAGATACATAGATAAATACAGCCTCATTTAAGCCTCCAGAATTTAACATTCATTTGGTCAAAGATTCTCTGTAGAAGTTAAGTCCTGCAGTGGTGTCCAAGACACCAATGAAGTGGAAGAACAACTGTATTTGGCTGATGAAGCCATAAACTCCACTCATTTCCACATTCAAAGGAGACGTGAGACTATTTAAAGTGACTCAGCAATTTGGATACCTCAACAAGGGTTTTAAACCAACATGACACAACTCTCCTGATGCAATAACATGTCACAATACTAGAGGAGAAACCACTGGACAAGCAGAAAAACACCAGGATAATTAGCAAACTATCTTCAAGTTGCTCTTAGAATGTATTACGCAAAGATTACTCAGAGTAAGCAAATTTTTCTTCACCTAGTTACAGGTCATTTACTCATCAGATCACCAGAAAAATTTCTCCTCCTCCTCATCTTATGCTGCTACCTCCTCAACATTTACAGACACAGCCAACACAAGCCTTCCCAACCCACAGCCTTTGACTCAGCTATGTGTCTTACAACCTTGCCACCACCTATTGTGGGTTACACCCGTTTGAAATTCCTCCTTTTGTAAGCAGGGGCACAAAACTTTCCACATGTGATGTCACCTAAAAGGAAAGCACTTCCTTGCTGCCCCTGATGTATTTTCAAGAGCAGGCTGTGTGGAAGTATACTCTCACATGCACCAGCTAGCTCAGCTGGGTAAGAGACTATTCAGATACCCGGCATCCCTAATTTCCCTTAATGTCCTATTCTTACCCCTCTCTTTAAAGACATTGGTATCTGTTTCATAAGGAAGAATAACAGTTGTGGCAACTCCAAGAAATCTGTGCCACTTACAGTACACTCACCATGCACTCTCTCAGACCATTTGCCTTCCTTACCCAGCTCTGACCACCCCACCCCTCCAGGGAACATCCTCTGCCCTCATCTCCTGCCTGATCAAAAAAATCAAACCCCACTGCAAAAGTGAGTGAAGCAAAGGGATTCCAGTCTGCATCAAGGGAAAGCCATACATCTGGAAATGTGGCACTTACTTCTTCTCCAAGAAGCTTCCATTCCAGCAGGCAGCTGAGGACAGTATCTGAACAACATTACTGATTGCAGCAGGAATAAAAGAGAAAACAGAGATACAGGTTATGAACGGATGCCTCAGTAAATCTCTTCATCTCTCTTCCCTTCCTTTTATGGGAAACAATGTCAGGATAACCCCTTTAGAGGCACAGAGGGCAAGACTTCATTAGGCATCATGTAAGGTCCCTCTCTGAAAGGAGGAATTAGTGCCTCCTTTCCACCTAATTCTGCCCTTCTCATGGCAGGCACACCAGGAAAGAACTTCATCAGTCTGTTCACAAGTTCTTGTTGCTTCTCATGAATTTTAAGCACACAATGCAGGATGACTTTAAAATCAAGTTCCCACCCACCATCTGCAATGCTGAGGCAGCCTCAAATTCCTCTGGTTTTGCTCAGAAGCTCTCACCTGGCAGCCTTGTGACTGGCAATTCCTCCCCTTGGAAACGACCAAGAACCACACTTGAAAAGGTTGCTAAATTTCAAGTGAAAGCATGGCACGGAAGCCAACAAAATTATTTAAATAGAACTTTCAACAAAAGGCTTGTCCAGTGCCACAATACCTACTTGACAGAATTAGAACTGTTCTTTTCTAAAAGCTTTTGCCTCCAGACATCTATAGTTTCATCATTTATTAAACAGGTGTAACGTGTTTCATTTATGGTCCGGAAATCATCAGCAGGCAAGGAATTCTGTGAGAAGATACAGATTTCAGCAAAGACAAGGCTTGTAAAACAATTCCTTCCTATCCATAATCTCTGTTTTAATAAATAACTGACAGCTTCCTTAGTGTGGTCTCTGAAAAGGTTTGGTTAGAAGTTTTGTGGCATTACTAAGAAGTCCAAAAGGGAAGGTATGAAAAAGTTTGAGGGGAAAAAAAGATCCTCAAATACATTTTAAAAAGAGGAAAATAAAAAAATCAAAATATCATTTTCTAGATGTACCAAAGCCCTTGTAAATACTGTCATATGTAACTATAGGCTTAGTACAGTTACTTTAGACCTAGTTCCATGCCTCAGAAGTTTATCCCAAACACTTCTTGAAAGAAAAAAGATGACCAAAGTGGGAAAACCAATTCAGCATTCAGCCCTCCATCCAGCACTGATTGACAAAATCCCACTGTATGTGGCTGATGGTCCTACACACCAACCATGCAGAAGCCAGTCCACAGGGGGAAAGCAGCCCCCTGCTTCCAATCTGCAAAGACTGGATTCCCCTCCCTGCTGATTAAACTGGAATCAGTGTCTTCCCAATGACTTTGATGTGCCTCTAAAGAAAGGCAACTTTCAGCCACTGAAGTTGGAGATCCCTGTAACAACTGTCAGAGCTGGTAAGGTTTGTAAAGCAGAATGGAGTCCAAAGCAATACTTCCATTTCAGAAGATTTTAGCAAAAACAAAAGCTGTGTTGTGAATGCTGGGACAGGGGAGAAGACTTGAAAAGGTACTTCCATTTGGTTTACCTCGTATTTAGAGCAAAGCACAAAAGTTTGGTCTCCTCCAGAGAAGATATGTTTAACAATGTGGTATTTACAGGCATCTGTTTGAGAAAGACACAGTTGTGTTAGAGGCTGATGAATGCAAGACCCTACTTATACTTTCTGCCCTCCCATTTGCACTGCCAGTACAACTACAAGGAGCAGCTGGGTCCTTTGAAGGCCCTGCTGAAATCAGCTGAAACTCACGCACTGTAGCACTTTCATAAGAGGCACACAGGAGGGGAAAGCTGTCATGTTTAAACTGCAATAGGGGCTTTAAAGAGAGAACAAAGTGTTTGGAACAGTATTAGTAAAGTATCAGTACAATTTCATGAAGTCTCAAGATTGTCAGATGCTGAGCTCTGCCATAAAAAGAGAAAGGGAGATAGCAAAAAGTCACCCAGAAATTACCACAGTGCATTTGGGACAACAGGATGGGTTTCTTTTGGTATTTCCAGAAATTTCACAGAACAATGTTAAGATGCCTTTAGACAGCCATGGGTGAAGTTATTTATGTCCATCTGCCCTTTCAAATCAAGCACAGTACATACCAGGTTTCCCTGAGAGTTGCCCATTATGGGCTGCCCAGTGACCCTTGACAGGAGAGGGACACTTCACATTGCAAGTGTGTCCTGTTCCCAGCTGGCCTCTTGTTCCACAGCCAAATGCATAGATCATTCCTGAAGAAGGCACAAAGGCTAAAGTGTGATGTCTGTAAGAGATGGGTACAGAGTTTGGGCCTTGTTTAACAATAAATTTAAAAAAACCCCAAAAAACCAAAAAACCCAAAACTAAACAAAAAAACCCTCCAAAACCAAACCAAATGCAGCCTAGAACTTATTTCTCCTAGTCCAGAAGCTGGTGCCAAGCAGCACCTTTACATGGGCACCAATGCTCAGTTTTTGCCACCTGATGGCACCAGTTTATGGGATGGAGTCCTTTGGGAGGAAAGGACAAAGAGCAGCTTGTGCAGACACACAGCTGGTATCAGGCTCACAGGATCAGCTTAGTCATTTGCTAAGCCTGTACATTCTGAAAGGCAACCACACAGCACCAGTGCTGCTAACTCACTTTTGATTAAAGAGGCTGGAAACGTGTGACCAAAGGGGCTTCTGCTCTGAAGTCGTGCTGAATTATTAAGTTGGGAAGGTATCTTTTACAGGTTAGAGTGCAGGGTACAACCCCAATTAAAAAACCATCTAGTTTAGAGGGTCTTAAAATTCTCATGAAAACTAAGATTTAAATTAATTTAGCTTTGATACTTTGAATGCAGGAGCAGGACTATTTCCCCCTATTTGCATGATTCAGTATCAGCATTAACCTGCACCAAAGAAAAGTCTCTGACTGCACACAGGACTCACCTGCCACAAGCAATCTGGGATACCTCACTGCCCATGAGCTCAAGAACTCTTCGGGGGTTCACCTCATCGTTCATGGAGTCATGGCCCAGCTGCCCACAGGAACCTGCACCGAAGGTGAACACCCCTCCACTCTGTTAGCAAACCAAACAGCAGAGTCTCCATTTAGGGACCCATAACCCAGCAGGGTCTCTCTGACTACAGTTTCAGTATGAGCCCAAAGCTTAGGCAGAGAATGATGGGGATTTTCAAAAGATTCAGAAAAGAAACTTGGGTTCTGCTAACGCAGCTTTCAAATAAGCTACCTAGCCACCCATCAGAAACTAACAGAATTACCTTCAGGTTATCTCTACACTAGACAAGCTCCTATAGAACTAGTTTTCTACAATGGTATTTTCCCCCACAGGAATCCCAAACTCAGTTAATTCATTTTACAGTGGAAAACACTGAAGCTCCAAATCAGGAAGCAACACCTACAAATTGGCAGAGCCAAGGCAAGAACTGAGCTGCTCTCTTTCAAACCCTAGCCCTGTCCTCTGGCCACTAAATTACACACTACTAGGAAGCAGAAGGTTAGGAACTGAAAACCTCTTGTAAACGTTGTGACTACTAATGTAAAATTTAAACACTCATTCATTTTAGCTTCCATCTTATTCTGATGCACAGTGTTACTTCTATTTTCCAACAAAACGCTGTTTTCATTCCTTTGGATGTGTGTTTGTTAATCTTCTTTCCTCCCAAAGCTAACATTTTTAAGTGATTCACCTGAGTTTTGCTATTTGCTGCTGTGGATTATTAACATCTTCAAAACCAGCAAAGGATCATGTTGGACACGAATCTCAGAATAAATAATGAGGCTATACTTCCCCACTTAGTTTCTTTTACTGGGGTCAGAAGGAATACAGTAAGTTGATCTGTGTTTTTCTACCACTACACAGAAAACCACTGTGAAACCATCAGGCAGGTGAGACAGTGGCCAGGGCTCCCAGGTCAGCATCTTTACCTTTGTCAGGACTGCTGTGTGCTCCTCTCCACAGCTGATGTAAACAACCTTCTGAGAGCGCAGCAGCTTCACGTGACACGGCGTCTCTCGGTCTGCAACAAAGCCACAGGAAATAAAGCAGCTGCTTCAGAAACACAAACCTGCATGTCCAAGAAAAGCACTGCCAGTCTGATTTTCACATGTGGTCCATGAGCACAAGGGAAACTTTAACAACTATGGTGAAAAAGGCCCCACGTGTCCTTGAGTACTTCACTGCCGCTTTTCCCCTCCAAGTCTTAAAAAGCTTGACTGACTCAAACAAAGTCGTCCAGAGCAAGAGTGCACATGTTGATTATCTTGTATAAATTCAACATGCACTTGCTGTTTGGGAGATACAATGAGTGCAGCCTAGATACACCCACCTTCAGCTTCATGCTCCATTTCAGATTCCTCAGGGATGACTGCAAATATTTGTTTCCAAAACCTTACTTAGACCTTTTCCATATAGAACAACCCTGACACGTGGGAGACATTTGTGCAAGACACATGGTAAGCTGAATCCCAATGTGTATTTAAATACTCAGCTTTCCTTCTCTTGTCATCCTTTAAGCAGAAGATCCTCCTACTTGCAAAGGCTAATCACTATCAACCACTAAGTGATGCTTTTCTCCTTCACTCTGCCATCCCTAATCATTTAAAGTCTGTCTCCCAGGGATGAATACAGTAAAAATAAAAGCTAAGCACTTCAAGGAGCAGTAGGCACCCCAAAACAATTAGATATTAAGGGGAGCAGCTGCTTATTCCATACCAACAAGAAGTCAGGCTCCCACCTACAGAAGCTGCCCATTTCTTAAGATTATAACAGTCACATTTCCATGAGTTTAGAATTGAGAGCCTATTTTTTATTTACTCTTTTCTGTATTTTAGCACTCTGATCTTTCTTTTCACAGGAATGACACTTCTCTTTACAGCATAATTGTTAATAATAACCATGCTGCAGAATACCCATGTTTGCAGACCTTGCTGTTCATGTTTGACAAGTATAATTCACACTGTTTTATCATGATTCACTTACCATAAATACCACATATTTACTACAATGCCAGGCACTGAGGGGGAAGCAGAATATGATCCCTGGCCAGCACCATCCCACAAGTTGATGCCTATTCTGTTCATTTAAGATTAGCCCCAT
Source organism: Urocynchramus pylzowi (assembly GCA_013397555.1). Taxonomy (NCBI): domain Eukaryota; kingdom Metazoa; phylum Chordata; class Aves; order Passeriformes; family Fringillidae; genus Urocynchramus; species Urocynchramus pylzowi. The sequence goes on along the minus strand of VZRH01002375.1, from coordinate 198,278 downwards.
GTCAGTGTAAGCCTCTCATATGTAAACTGCAGCTTTGTTTTAATTAGAAGCATTTATCTGCCAATCTACATGGAAAGGACACTGCTGCTCTTCTATTAGATCAGCCCTACTTTACAGACAGTACAAGGTATCTAGGAGCATGCTAGGTATCACATCTACACTCAGAAACTTGCCTAGGTACTTAAATCTGCTCAGGAATTATGCAGAAACCAATAAGGAGGTTGATTTGAAGCTCCAAAGAAAATCTTCCATTCACTTGAGTGTGTGAACAAGAAGCAGAAGAGATCTGGGCTTTTCAGACTAGCACCTGAGAAAACTACCATTGGCCCTATGTGTCTGGTAAACTGTGCAACAAATAAACTACACAACATTTTACAATACTGAGATATTCAGTGTTGCCATAATTTTGAACCATATAGATGCTCATCCATCAAAAATCATGTTGGGAAATGAGAAGATGCGTTCAGCTTGCTGTTCTGCAGGGAAAGCCTTTGCTCCAACCAACTTCAAACAAAATATGGGCAAAATATTTTTGAGAAGAGGCATGAGGACCTTCTTTGATATTTGCATGTTGACACTCACACTTGAAAGATCTCTCTTTTTAACCCTCCTCACTTAAATTAACACCCACAAGGGGGAAGAACATGTTTCTATTTCTACTAAGTATGAAAAGCCTGTAGAGACAGAGACTTTCTCTGCCCTCTCCTCCCAGGAGGAGCTGCTGAGTGTTATAGACCCACCCAGTAAAAACACACTGCCAATGCAACAAGAGACACTGGGCAAAGGAGTCTGTCCTTCTTTCACCTAGGAGCACAGTCTTCATACCTCGTTCATCACTTAGTCCCAGCTGTCCTGAGCTGTTCTTCCCCCAGCCAAACACAGCTCCTGAGAGAGAAAGGGCAAAACTGTGGGCTCCACCTGCAGCAACCTGAGCCAAAGGGATCCCATCTAGAGACTTGACACGCTGTGGACTGGCTTGGGAGGGACATTCTTTGCCCAAGCCCAGCTGACCATAGCTGTTCTGCCCCCATGTGAAGAACTGGCCATCTGAAACAAGGGAAGAAAGAGAATGGTGGGTGAAAGTTACTCTACAGAAAAGCAAGTTTGCCAAAATTAAAAAGAAACCATCCTGGAGGCTTCCCTGCCACCCAAGCCTCATGATGAAAATAAAAAAAGCAAAATCAAGAGAGACATTCTTTGCTAAAAAAAAAAAAAAGCATGGCCTGAAGCCACCAGGCAAATGAGCAGACAAGCAACTAAGTGCAAAATACAACTGCTGTAACAAACAGTGCAACAAAAACCAGTCCGCATTTCACATAAAAGAGTAACAGCCAAGGAAAATTTCAACACAAAGAAATTAATTACACACATTTTTCTAAATCAAGATGGAAAGCTTTCAAGCATTCCTGCCATCATTCACCAGTGAGACAGTGGGTGGTCTGTGTGCAATGTTTTCTTTCTTCACAGTATTGGCAAAGCTCTTCCTCAACATTCATGGTACCTGATCCATTTTATAGCATCCCATTTGGCCCAAAAGCAGTCAAAACATAGGATGTCCTTGACTTATTATGCAGAAATATGCAGTCTTGGACACTGTGCAAAATAACAGCACAAATTTTGGTAATTAGTAACAGATGTTACAGTACCTGCTGCCAGAGCCAGACAATGCCAATTTCCACAGGAAACCTGCAGTATCGTCTGTTGGTTCAACTTCTTTATCAACCTAAAGATGATGACACGATTTTAGAGTAAGTGTCCACAAATACAGTATCACCTTAGATAAAAATTATCATTTTCACTCAGATATTTGTTGTATATAGACACAAAATCCATGGTTTTGAGACTGAGGAACAGTGTCTTGAAGGCAATACAGATCCATATGTAATAGATGCAAATCTGTGAAGACCTCTAGACACTTGACTAGTAACTCAACTACATTTCCTGCTATAACACTGAATCCAACCATCTGGAAATGGTGAAAATAGCTGGTTCTTGGTGTCTCTTTCACTATTCTTTTTCAGGCACTGACATTTTTCATGCTGTTATGGGCCTAGCAGATCCAGTGAGTTACAGCACCAAACCCTCTTCAGTGCTTTGTACAGAAAATAGCATGTCAAAGGTTAAAGTTATTCCACAAAAATGTTATTTTTAAAATGGCAATATCACATTGCTATGTGAGCCTCTCTCTGCCTATTTTATGCAACCACATGCAAGTTAAGGACTGTCTTCCCACAGAGCTCTTCAGCTCAAACATTAATCTTTTGTCATTGAAACTCTTCCTTTAAATACCATTTTGACAATGACAACCATCCTAGAGATACATCCCAAACTTCTGCTCTGCACTGGATCTGCAGTGACAGACCAAATGAAAGACTGCATCTGCTGTCAACACAGCATGATAAAACACCTTGAAGTACAAACAGCATTTCTGTTTTTAAATACTTTTTCATGCAACTCTGTTTTCTGTGCAAAACACTGTGGCATTTTACATGGAGGAAGCTAAGCAAGCTCCCATTTTCTTTTCCATCCCTCAGCCATCTGTGGGCAGAAGGTCTGTTCTGCCCAAACCTCCTGAGAACTTGCAGGGTTCAGGGAGCAGCAATGAAAAACAGGAGGAACCTTGATCCCAACATGAGAAGGGCCCAACTCCTGCCACACTGAGCGAAAGTGAGCAACCCTTGACGAGCAAGCCTTGGTGAGCAAGCCTTGGTGAGCAAGCCTCCAAGGAGCTTCCCTGAGGAAAGCTGACCCAGGGAAATGCTTACCTTGGTACTGTCACGGCATCTTCTACGGTGGTGAGCCCCAGCTGCCCGTCGCTGCCGGCGCCCCAGGAGAAGAGCTGGCCCTGGTCGCTGAGGGCCAGGCTGTGCGACTCCCCGCAGGCCACGTGCACGATGTGCTGCCCGGCCAGCGCCCCGATTTGCTCTGAGGGAAACACAGGGACAACGGCTCCGGTCACGGCACTCATCTCACAGGGACGCACGGACGCCAGGGCTGCGCAAATCCGCACGCAACGCCCCTCGGGTGAGCGCCCTGATCCCCGACTTAGTTTTAGGACACGTCCTACAGGAGAAAAAGCACCAGGTTTACTGAAAACGTGTCACTGCTGAGCTCTTCTGAAAGCCTGGTTTGAAGATCACGGAAGGCAGGCAGGTATACGTGCCTCAAGCACAATGGCAGTCAGCCTCAGAGACACAGGAAAACTTGTCAGGTTATTCAGGAACAGATATCCCAGATTTGAAACCACTCAGTTTTGATTCAGGGATCACCCAACACTGAGAAGACAGCAGACCCTGTAAAACCTTCCACAGACCATATTTGACCTTCCACAGCTCTCATGTCCAATGAAAATGAGTCATCCACAAAGCTGGATGTCATCCACAACCCACACCTTGATTTATTGCTTGATGTGTATGTGTTACAACACCCTCCATGCTAACTTTGGGACAAGTTTGAACCTATCAACCTATTACCATCACTACCAAACACTCAAAAAAAAAAAAAAGTATCATAAAAAGGAAGCAAAATGAGATGAAGGAATAAAAATTTTAAATAAATCATCACTCAAGTCCTCTGGAAGACAACCCACAACTGACTTTTCATCATTACATCATGTTATGCAACTGAAGAAGGTTTGACAACTACTCTAAAAATGGCTACAAACAAATCTTCCTCATTACACAATTTTTACAAATGGGCATGAAAAAAAGTCTTGTTTTTCAGTAAAACACTGGAAATACCACACAACTGATGGCAAAGCTCCCTTCATGCCAGACAGAAGCAAAGTTGCTTTTCTTTCTTTTTTTTTTTTTTTTTTTTTTTTTTCCCTGAACAAATACAAGCGTTCCAGGTGGATGAAGAAAGATTTTACCCTATAAGCTACCAGGCAGTGATCAGTATTACTGAAATCTCAATTGCCTTGGACATGAGAGGAAAGGGTCATTACATGTCATTCCATAAAAATGACACCCCACATCACAGGCATCCAGAAATCATTAACACACTTAGCACCAAAACCTGCTTACCAATTAATCTACATGTCTTAAATGAGTGTAGAAAAAGGTACCTCTAGGAGGGTTTGTCTTCTGTGTCTGGGAATGAGAAAATGAGGAGAAAAATCCCTAATGGATGTTTTTGAAGAAAAAGGTGACAACTATTTAAGTATGTATTCTAGCTGAGGAAAATGCCACCTGAACATGTGCTTCATTTCACTCAAAATGCTTAATGGCAACTGAGGTGCAGTTTACAAGTAACATGCACACAAACATCTTAGGAAGGCTTGAGACTTGCCATCCAATAACACCCTTGGCCCTGCAGCTCTTTCCAGCAGCACTAATTTCACCCAGTCCCACTGCCAGCGCAGAGACACATCCAGGTTTGGATGTGGTAACTCAGTTTAGACACACAGCTTCCCACTTGGGCCCACAAGCACCCAACTATAGCACTGATTTGGCAGTCTGGTTCATGTTCATTTACATATATATATAAATGAGGGAACCTATTTTTATCTGAGAGCTCTAAACAACCAGCAGCTGTAAGGGCTGATCAAGGTCAATGACAGACAGCAGACAAGGTGTCCCAGCAGCACATGTGACTCTGGTCTCTTCCTCTCAGACACCCAGCAAGACAAACATTGCCTGCTGCACTGTGCCCAACATACCACCTAAGCTCAGGAAGGTGTGTTTCTGAAGGTCCAGAAATAAAGCTGCTGCTGGAGAGGATCACACCATCAAAAGGAGAGCAGGACAAAGCCATCCATTTCTCCAAGGAAAACCCTCTGATTTATGAGCCCACCACTTCACCACTCCACCCTTGCTGGAAGGGTACATTGAGACTTGGCTGTTAGCCAGAGCACCTGAGCTCCTTAAAGTGGTCCCAAAGTCACCAGCCAGCCCTGCTTCCAAAGCTGCTCCCTGCACACTGCCAAACACTCCAGGGGACATCATGAGTCCAACAAAGCAGCAAACATGGACAGCAAATATGGGATGCTGAGGCACCCACAGCAGACACTGTTTTGCTGCCTGCAGCCATGTCAAACACTTCCCTGGGAAAGCAGTATTTGCCACAGTAAGTCTTATTTCCTGCAGGAGCTAACCCTGAATCACTGAAGCACCTTGGGGAAGTGACAGAAGACTCCAGTGACCACAGATTAGCATCAGGAGCTGGAAGAGGCAGGATTCTGACTACAGCAGTACAGCAAATAGAGAAAGAGTACCTTGAGGTATGTGGCTGTGGCAAGGACTTCACACACTGGGACACTGAGAGGACACCCAACAGGCCTAGAAATCCGAGGTTGTTTCAGTCCCCTCTAGCTCCATTTGAAGTTTAATTTGGCAACACAAACGTGACCTTGCCCCACGTGCCATCCCAAGAGACAAATAAATACCAACTTGTTTTGAAAGGCTGCCCTGTGTCACTGAAAGCCTTCAGTGACTGCACTGCTCACCAGTGGAACAGAGGGCAGTCTCACCTGGACTCGCTGGATAACCACAGACAGAAAAAAACACATGCCTGTCTTGGAGATGAAGCTCTTTGGCTTTAGAAAGGTGCATGTATGGCCCATCTTACCACAATACATTCCTAAGACCCTGCCAATAGCAGTTTGCCTGAAAAGTCATGAATAAATGTAAATGCCAAATAGTTTTAAGTTTTATACACTCAGACATGTTTCTTTCCAGAGCTGGAAAAAAGCCAGCCTTCTCCTGGGATCACAGGCTGCCCAGGCAGTCCAACAAGGGTCCCAGCTCAATTTCAGTTGCCAAGTCACTGAATGTACCATCTCTCAGCTTACATGGGATATCAAAAACATCTAGCTGACAACTACTTATTTGTTGACCTCCCATCCCTCCCTCACGTCAAAATATTAGATGTTTTAGTGGCTGGCATACATTTAACTTCCAAAGCATCACAACACCATTATTCACTCCTTAGAGAAGATGTATCACTGCATTGAGATGAAGAGTACAAAAGGTGAAGCTTATTCTTAGTATTGTGTCTTGTGTAATTGATGAATAAAACCAGTCAAGTGGGGCTTAGCAGGCAAAATTATCTACAAAGCTAAGCAGAACAAAACCCTGAAAGCAACACGGAAGGGCTGAAGCAGTTATGCAATACAGTGTTTCAACACCTCATAAAACTTTAAAAAAAACAAACAAAAACTCCTAAGTTCTAAGAAGTAGACACTGCAATAATCTTTTCTTCCTGAAGCTGTCAGCTGTCCCAAAACAGCACCAATGCTTAGAAGGTCATTTATCAGTTCTTCAATCTGCTGGAGTTCCAGCTTTGATTTCTCTCTTCTGTCACTTTAACTTGTGGATCTCAACAGAAATAGGTATATCAACATTTGACTTTTTCTGGCTTTAACCCTGTTAGATCTTTTCATAAAATGCACTGGAGTGAAGAATGAGGCAAAATGTCTTCAGGACAGCCCATCTGTGAATGGTGACAGGCCTGCTTCCCAGGACTGCTCTTGTGTTTTCTTGCTTTGCAAGGACATTCCAGAAAAGTTGAGGATAAGTGGAGTATGTTTCTATAACTCAACTTCCTGACAATCAGTGCATTTAGCCTGAAGGTTTCAGAATGGCAGTATGGCTGGGACAAAAATTAAAATCCTTGACAAGGCCACCATCAGTCCATAGCTTCCCTATTTATAAAACAGGGCCCATGCTTTGCCCCTGCATCTTTGGAAAGCTACACAGGATCTTCAGTGTCTGCAACTGCTAGAAGCACAAAGCACTCACTTAGACTGCTCTAATTAGAATGCACAGGCAATGAATGATTAATTAGCTTTCGTACTACTAGTAATTTTATCAGAGAGTTGGTACACCCTGTCTATGTATAGCTTCCAGCTGCTCACAAGACAGGCTTTTGCTAGAAGATGGGGCAAAATCCTTCAGCCATATGTGTACCAGGATGTACAGGAACAGCACCAGATGGCTTCTACTGCCTGGAAACTATAGAGAAACCATCAGCCCTGAGGTTACACCTTCAGTGGCAAAATCTGCATTTCTGGTCAGAAGAAGCTGTGTCTTGGAAGCATTTCAATTGATTTCAGTCTGCTTGGACATCTGGTCAAAACTCTTCATTGCCTCCCCAGCTTGACAATAAGCAACTGAGAGCATCTGCTCTTCTTTGTTGTTGGTGTCTGCAAGAAAAATGGTCACAGAGTCTCAAAAATACGTGTCTTACTAGCTTGCCCAGAAAAGAGATGGTGGTGGAAACACAGGGAACAGAGAAACAGGTAAGCTAAGGTAAGAAATTCCTCTAGTTTAAATGCTAGCAGCTTGCAAGTCTGAGGACAGATGAGCCAATTTCTTTGCACTGCCATGCTTGTTAATACAGTCCACACCCACACTGAGGATGTGTGAGCATTGTGCAACCCAGATGTAAAAATCACAAGTGTGAGATACAATGTTTCAATGCACAAGGCAGCTGAATATTCAATCAGACACCAAGAGTGACCTAAATTTCACCTGTATAATCATTCTGTTCTCTGAGTACTGAAAAGCCTTAATTCTTACAGGAAAGGATCAGAGTTCTCCCCTTTTGGAGATGAATTGCACCAACACATTAAACCATCTAACAAGGTGACACTAACAGCATTAGCACTTAGGGAAGCCTGATTCAACAGCCAAAAATCCCATAAAAATCTGCTACTGCCTTCAACAAGCACCACAAGAAAATCAGAAAACATCATAGCCCAAACTGATCAGTCACCACCATTTTACTAAGCCACTGTACAAAAAGCAAGTAAGCAACAGTGGACCTACCAAATGCCCTGACAAGATTTTTACACATTAATCAGTAAATTTCACCTGACTCCCCAGTCTCCAATGGCATATCCCAAAGATGTTTCTGCATGTGGATATCATAGCTCTACTTCTAGGCTGTGATGAGCTTCATGATTTCAGTCCTATTGAAGCAGCTGAACATTAAAACATGTCTAAGTGGTTTAAAGAAACTGGAAAAAGAGAAAACCAATGTGCAACAACCAAAATGCTTGCAATTGAAAGTCACTAAGAGAGAAGATATCTCACTCCCCTTACAAAAGTTCCTCCTTTTTTTGTCAGCATAACTTCCATGTCCTAGCTATTCACTGTTTTTATCAGTATTATCAGTAAAATACCAGCTATTTACCCAGTACAGCACAAGAACACCCACCAGTTTTTCCAGAAAACATTATCCCCAGTGGAAGTGTGATTCTGCCACTTGGAAACTGGTAACTGGGGAGGGGGAAATCATGGTCTTTGCCCAAGGCCTTTTTCCCCCTTCCCCTCTCCCTTAAAGCTCTCAAGAAGGGCCCTCTGATTTCCCTCTGTCCACTTTCAACTCTGACCACCTAGGCATCCCACACTCCAGCTGTCATGGGAAACATCTGGAGCCCTGGAATGGGACGAAGAAATCAGACTCTACAAACCACTTAAACTGAACACAGACTTTGCAAAGCTGTCATGTGCTTTTTGAAAACATAATCTAACCCAGCCAGCTAAAACTGCTCCTGTGTCTTCACTCACACCACCTCTGCAGGCTGTGGTTTGTCAGCAGTTAAATCAGAGGAAGGTGCACAGGGAGGAGTCCAGGGCTGTTGGACAGTTTCACCAACACACCTTGGTGACTCTACAGTCTTTGGCACGGCCAGACAGATGAGACACACAACACGTAGACAGCTGGAGCCGCCTGCCTGACACCAGCCCTGCAATTCCACCTTCCTGCTCTTCACAGAGCGTCTCTGAGCATGCATTACACGCTTGTTGCATCTTGTGCTCAGATTACGTGACACTATTGCACACAAGGGTGTGACAAACACTGTGCTCTGCACCTGCACAGCACCAGACTACAAGAGCAAACCCCATGGGGAGACCACATCCCCGCCATATGACAGCTATCCTCGCTATCTGCCTGCTGCTCTCACCTACAAATGCCTGCACACCTTATGCCCAAACCTCTCTTAGCGTGGGGCAAAAACTCTGAAGAATGAGCAAGCAATGTTTACATCAAAATGTAACATCCTCTGACTTTCAACACCTTAAGTTTACTATATCCATCGAGAAGGCTGGGTTTTACAAGCCCACTTTGCAAATCTTGAGGTGTTCCTTTCCTGAACTTTGCGAATGGTGCTAGGCTTGCAGCAGAAAGCAGAGCAGTAGGAAGAAAAGCCTGATCAGAGAGACAGAAAACAGCAGCACTGAAGCTGATAAGACTGATAATTCACTTACAAGGGAGGAAATGTAAACAGAGAGTAGACTCACTGAACGAAAAGTAAGTGTGGGGGGAAGACAGCAAAGGAGAGAGGACAGAACAAAGCAGGTGACACCCCCCAGAACATGGTTGATCACAGGGGTAGCAACAGGGTCCATAGGTCAATGTTGAGAAGTTCCAAGTAACTAAAGATTCTGCAGTTGCCTTTCATCCAGAGACACTAGAGATTCTCATCTAGATGATGGTTTACCTGCATGACACATGTGGTACTGCTCACTCATTTATTTAGCATGGCTACTTCAGAGTCTTAAAATCTGAGAGAGGCTGGCTCAGTTATTAACACTGCCTTCACTTTATAAGGCTGTTTCTGGTCATGTCAAGGCAGGAATGCAAGAGCAAGAAGTGAGAGATCACCGTGACATCCCAGGGTGTCACATCACGTATGCTTTGCCAGCTACTCCCCCTCACAGCTGTGAGCAGACACTCACCCTGAGAAAGAAAAGCCCTTGCTCAGGCACAGACAGGAAGCCCTCCCCACTCTGCTGCCTTTTGTCTAGGGGACACAGCCTCTCTGAGGAGCTATAGATGCAGACTGGCATGGGCACAGACAGCTGGAGCAGGCTCCTGGAAAGGGCTGCTCAGGCACAGAGGGCTCCAGTCTGGCAAGCATCAGTCAGCAGAGGGAAGAATCCACCTTCAGACCCTGGAGGTAAACTAGTAAGGATAGTTCTTTCAAAGAAATAATCCACCATGAGTCGCTACAGAAACACAGAGAAAACTTCAGAAAACACAGAGAGAGCCTGTTTTCCTCCTCAGGTTATGGCAGGGAGCTGTAAAGGTGGTCATTCAGCCAGGCTTGCTGGCCACTGGCAGGCAGCACAGAAGCTGCTGGTCCATGACTACTGAGAACCCCCAAGGTCCACCATGTACATCCCAGCAAACCCCACAGCTCCAGGGCAGCAAGTCCAAGGTGGGCAGGATCCACTAAACCTTGGCATGACATGAGGATGGATACCAGAAGTGTAAGGGGGAATTAGGGAAATGGGTGCCTAGATGCCAGATTTGATGGTCTGGTACCACACACTGCAAAGCTGTGACATTTGAGAGGCAGGCCCAGGCTTTGATTCAGTAGTACGATTTCTTTTTAAGTAGTACGATTAAACAGTACGATTTGCTCCTCACCCTGTTCCCATCTATTTCAATTCTGCAGTGGCTTGCATGGGAGCAAGACAAAGCCATATTTCTGAAAAGCCACACCTGCACAGTGCACACTCAGTAGAGCACCTCTGCCCTTGCTTTCAAGGGCATTCCCATCAGCTTCACAAATATTGCTTGAAAATACGCTACTGCAAACAAGCATGGTGACTGGAAAAAGGGAGGCAAAGGATGCAGTCCTATTAAACATTTAAAAAAATGTATTAATTTTATCTCCTGGGCATTCTGAGAAAAGATATGAGCATCTGTAGATTCCTTTTTGGTGAGTTTTTATAGGTAGGCAGCTGTTTAAAAGGCAGGTCAGGGGTTGAAGAGAGTGAGCATGCCTTACCAGCTCTTTTCAGCTACCAAAAATACTTGATTTCTAACAAGAAGTTTTACACAGATCTTGCACAAGACAAAAAGAATTATTTACAATACAGGTTAAGGAAGAATATTGGGCTGCCTGAAGATAACTAAGCCAAAATCAACAGCCACCAAGCTACTCAAATCTCTCCTAGAAGCTGTGACTCTCAGCCATACTTACTCAGCTTAATAAAGTCATCACTTTTGTCTAACACAAACAACTGTTCTGACAACAAAAAGGCTGGGGCATTCAGAAAACATGCATGTATCACCTCCAGCTTCTTCCCTGCCCTCTCCTTTAACTCACCACCCACAGCTACCCAACCCATTTTATCCTGAACACAGGAAAGGGGCCAGTCATTAGTGTCACACACCGTGCCAAGGTTTCCTGCTCCTTCCAAGCCTGGCAGGCAGACAGCCTTAATTTCATTTGCAGGCTTTTATTTCAGCTGCACCTTCAGAAAGCCTCTGAAGAGTATGCATGGTACAGGAGTGACAAGTAACAAATACCACAGAGGTAAGTCCAAGTTCAGGTTGCCAAACTGCCCTACAAACCCCCAGTCAGAAGGCAAAAAGCTGGTCATTCTTACTGCAGCTCTGCCTTTTGAGGTAAAGAAGCATTAAAACTGTCTTTCATGTCCTCTGTAACAACAGATCACACTGACTGTAAAAAAACTAGTATCTTGCTTCCCTGGGCTCATCCTTGTTTCTACCTCTCAGCAAAATGAAATCAAGAGAGGAATCTGGTGGTTCTAATAATACATGTGTGTTTAGAGACAAGACTTCAGAGTTGCACCTGAGAACACCTTACAGCCATTTTAGGAGCTGAGTAGATTTCTTTACTGTCAAGAAATCAGATTTTTACTTGTTTAGGCCCTCCTAAAGAGCCTTCTCTCTCCTCAGTGTAAGTTCTCCTAGTCCTACAGTCTCAGAAAATACTGGCACAAGTCAGTTCACATGATCAAGACCACACAAATTTTAAAACAACTTCCACTATAAATATCTGGCATATTCAAATTCCTCAGCCAATTCAACACAACACAGGCATATTTAAGGTATCTCAGGGAAAGCACTTCCTTCTCATTCAACCAAATACCAATTGTTTCTAAATTAAGTTAATTCTAAATACTGACATCGAATTTTAAAATCATTCTGAAGCCCAAATGGCATCAATTCAGCTGAAACTGACTCTCCATAAAGCAAATCCACTGCAGCCACTGGTGAAGGCACAGCAACCTGAAATAGCTCGGTCAGATCCTGGGATCTCTCAAAGGAGCAAGAGGGATGAGTACAAATGAACATACCTGACTTCTGCAAGGGGTTACCAGTTTAATTACATTTTTTTTTTTTTAAAACAAACCACATTTACAACGAGTGCTGAAACATAAACACACACCAGCTCTTCGTCTGCAACCTGCTCACTACAAACACAAGCCCTGCCACCTCTCCTCCAGAGCAACCAGGACCTCGTGGTTGACTTCTCACCCACCAGGAAGAGGCTAAAACAGGAAGATCCACACAGACTGTCCTTCCAAGCAGGTGGCACATCTGAATTCTCAGCTGCTCAGGGGTTCATGATTAACAAGCCTGCTGCCCTGACCTGAACACAGAGCTCTCTGCTGCTGTAATCCTGTGCTGAGGCTCAGGACGAGTGGCTAACACTTGAAAAGAAAGGCCACTCAGTTCAGGGAAATCCAGAAGGTCTGGATCACCTAGGTTAGTTCACTTGCTTGTTTTGGTAGGTTTTTTTCCTGCTTTTTGAAAGAGAATGAACACTATGATGGTATTTCTATCAGCAGCTATGAGCAGACAGATTTCACAATGCACAGAAAGGCAGTGGTCCCCTGCAAATTTGCATCCAGATAGGGAATTTTGTAAAAAATCATAGGTTTGTCTGCTGTATCTTACCAGATAAAAGGTTTGAGGCAAATTTGGCTTGAGACATTGTTCTGGAACTCTCTTAAGACACTAGTTACCAAAGCCCAGGTTTTCTCACTAGCAGAAGTCAAATTAAGTCCAAATGACTTGAACAGAACAAATCCTTAGAGCCAAAAACAAGTTTCACATCTCAGACTCAGAGCAGGTTTTTAAAGCTTTACAAACTACTAATAACCAGCTAGTTGTTTCACACTCCTCCATAATTCCACCCAGATCCCAAAAGAGCCTTTACCTTAGGTACCTCAGCCTGTCTTTAGTTCTCCAGCATGCACACTCAGATAAAACACTTATGTAAGAAGCATCACAGGGAGCCAAGACATCATGGCAGACCTGAAGAAAATCAATCCAAGTGAAATTAGAGGACTGAAAAAGGCGAAGTTTAGATATACTTATGAAAAATATTTTTTTTTCCTAAAACTACTGCAGTACAAAATTATTGCTTTCCATTAGAGACATACTGTATGTTATCATCTGATAAATTTCAGGAGATCAATGCAAACTCAGACTAATTTTGCAAAACAGTGGGTTCAATACTTCATTACCAAAATTGCCAAGTTGCTTCTCCTAAGAGATGGTCAGAGACTCTGGAGACTTTAAGGGCAGAACAACACAAGTGAAAATTAGGGCAGGTGAGACAGAAGCTTTATTAATCATGGACATGGTGAAAGAATGCTGGAACAGCATTCCTCCCCCTCTGCATCCCTGCCAAGTGATTGCAGAGACACAAACTACAGAATGATTCGAGGAGGAAAAGGAAAAAAAAGAGGTGAGGAAAAACAATCATGTAAGTATTAACAAAGCCAGATATCCACCCCTAAGAGGGGTGGACTCTTCAAGTACCTCACTAATCACCACAATTCGAAGCAAAAATGAATTAGTAAACAGTGTGACAGTGTGAGAAAATGGCTTGTGGTAGAGCCATGGGAGTGCCACACCTGGTATCATCCTGGTATAATCAAATGGAGAGAGTCTGAAACACTTAGAAGCAGTTAGCTTTTAGTCAAAAGGCACGTTATTTTAGTTAGGCTAAGCTTCTTATGCATCCTAAATATTAATTTTAGCACCTCCACGTAAAATCCAGAGGAAAGGGCAATTCCAGAAAATAAACCTCTACTGACTTATGCTCTTTCAGTGACATGCACTCCCCCAGTAATTTCTGTTCCCTGTAGAGGGGAGGCATAAGAATCACTTTGCCAGCTGCTATCCCCCTCTCCACATTACATCCACAAGGTCAGCAGATGTGACCATAAACACAGCTTTTAATTAACACGTTTTCTTTCATTTCAAAAGGTGCCCTCTAAAGGGCTCCTCCAAGAAGAATTGGTGAAACAATTCTGTGCCACTGTTTAACATTTTCATGAGCAGCATGAATGAGAAGCAAAATTGAATAGTGAGAAATAAAAGGGAGTTTTTCCTCTTAGGGAAGACCTAGGCAGCAGGAAGGGGATCGCCCCACCCCTAGGAAGTCAATGCAGCCTTCACAAGGCTCAAAACCCCCTGCACACTTTCATGTCTCCATGTTACTCTCAAACACAACCAAGGCACGCTGTAAATCCCTGAAAAGCATTTCTGAAGTCCAGAGGAGGCTCCCCAGGGGCTGCCTGAAAGGGACAATCAGTATTGTGTCACAGCCTCCTGCATCAGGAGATGGAGCTCACTTCCAGAGCTGGGCAGAGGTCCCACTTCCAGCTGCCCTCACAGGCTTGACAGGATGAAGCCACAGGGCAGGAAAACCAAAAGACCTCAGCCCACACTGCCCTGTCCAGCAGAGGCTGGAGAGATGCAGCTCCAGGACTCCCAGTTTCTGGCATTTCTCCCATTCTCTACCGCAGACTCCTCCTGACAGTCTTCTCTATCATTTCCAAGCTCAGGACCCCATGATCCACACATGCATCTTCATCACCTATCAGGCATTCATTCACAGGCCCACAACAATGGAAAACAGAAAAGATCATTTTCAACAGGCCTTTCTACACAGAAGATAAAAGGTTGCCTTTATCCCATGCAGAGGAAGTGGGGGTAAAAGAGGAAGGCTTGATTCTTCTTGTTCCCATTTGCAAATGAAAACTAAGAAATTCAGTTCCCAGTGCTGCAAGACAAAGCACAGAGGAGTGTGTGATGGGGCTCTCCCCCAGTTTACTGGTACCATAAAGGCTGCTGTGACTGTTCACTGTAAGCTAAAAAGAGCAGCTGTCCCTTGCTTTACAGCACATCCCTCCCACCTGCCCCAGCCAGCAGAAATCCCACTGGAGCTACAGCCAGTAATGCTATGTTGAAACACCATTTCCCTGGGATGGCCACAGGCCCCTCAGAGAGCAGCACTGCAGAACCTTTTTCAGAAAAAAAATAAACCTGTAGGATAACAGGGACGTGGTTTCACATCTTGGTAATAGACTCTAATTTAAGGGGTAGAAGGGCACTTGGGATCAAACACAAAGAACCTTTCATTTCTATTTCAATATCTCAGGCTGGCCCTCTTCTACAGGTCTAGCTGAAAGCAGGATTACCTAGCTGAGAGAGGTCTACACTTCAGCATTCAGGATTCATGAAGTCCATTTCCAGCTCTGATCTACTTGCTGCGAATCCTCCCTTTTCATCAGCAGTTTACGCTTGCTTAATTTTATGGGTAAAACAGCAGCGTAGCCCGAAGATGTTTCTCAGAGAATCTTTGCAGTACTCAAAACAGCACTGAATTTCTGGGGCCTCTGCACTAGTCTTGAGCTAGCTGGGTGATGTGCAGGATGGAATATCCTCAGCAGTCTGAGCTGAATATTCACTAGGCTTGGCTTCCTTTCACCAAGCATCTCATTTATTCCACGGCTTAAATTTACAAGTCCACAGAAGACGTGCACAGAGAGGACTTAAGCACTCCTGCTATTCCCAATCTCTTTCAGTAATTGTATAGAAACTACTTGTAGGAAAAGCAAGAGAGGGCAGATTCAAGGTGAACTCCTCTAATCCAGCACCCAACACCTGCCCCACGTATTCTGAGAGAAAGAGACAAAAGACACTGACAGAAGAAAGGAGCAATAGGGTCAGAGAGGTCAGATTTGCACAGATTTGAACTGAGGCTATTTTGCATACACCCTCTCTCTCTATCATGCAGTAATAGGTGACACTAGAGAAGACCTAAGCCCTACAGAGGGTAGCTTGCAGTTTGAGGAATTTTTGCTCTAATTACCCACAGCACAGGACTTTTCTATTATTCTATTACTATTCAGGAAACAGAAATACCTGTATCTTTACCACGCGCCAAAACCAAGAAGTTAATGGAAGGTAAATTGGAAAGCAAACATTCGAAAGAGTCCGGAAGAAAGGTTTCAGGGTTTCTTCCAAGAACAGCTTACAATTAAACCACTCCTTCTCCCTGGGAAGGAGAGGCAGTAGTTGCCTGTGGTTCAGCACTCATGAGTTCTGTCCGTCAGAACACAATGAGAAAGATGCAAAGTGAGTCTGGGGAAAACAGTACTAAAGTGACCTTCTTTCAGATTAAAAAAGCATAAAGGAGTGAAGGCACAAGTTGACAAGGGGCTCTGGAAGGGGGAAACAAAATTCACAAACCCTCTTGGCCAAACACAAATTTGTTCTCCACAATTCTACTCAACATAGATCCACTTGTACTCTTTGGTGTGAGAAAATTCCCAGCAACAGCTGAATAAGAGTGGGCACAACAATGCAGTGCAATTGGAAAGACAAAGCAGAAGACGCTCGTGACTCATGGGCCTCTCCTCCTTTTTATAAAAAGACAACATAATGCCAGATAACAAAATCTGCCCTGAGACCATCTGCACTCGCCTCTGTTTTGATGCATCTCCCAGGCAAAGTGAGCAGACCTGTCTCCTCACCCGTGCTGCTCAGCTTTAGCTTTCCAGAGCCAGCTAGTGTTTTTCAGCATCACCACTGTGTTATGTGACACGATTATCAGCTCTGCTGGCTGCTCCAGCTCTACAGCAATCAGCACAAAGCAGCTTTCATAACGTTCTCAGCCCACCAGCCTCAAGACAGTTTGAAGTGCATATAAAAAGCAGACTTACCTGGCTTGCTTCCTTCGCAGTCATGCCCCAGTTGACCTTTGGTGTTCAAGCCACAGGTATATACCTCCCCATCTTCCAACAGGAACACAGAGTGGCTTCCTCCACATGCCACCTCCTTGACATTTCTATCGTGGATGAACCCATACACCTGTGGTTCAGGAATGATGACCTGGAGGTTGCTACCTATCCCAGGCTGTCCATAAGACGAGTAGCCCCAGCATAGCATTTTCTCTCTTTTCAGCAAATCATGTATCCTTCCTGGGCAAGAGAGATAGGGGAATGAGTGTGAATGAAGCAAGTACACCACAAATAATCCTACAGAGATCCAGCTGTTCACAGCAGGAGGTGGAAACAACCAGAAAAGGCATTTCCTGCATGACTGTCAGGTTTGTGAACAGTCAGTAAACCATTACAGAGACAAAGAGTAATCAAGACAGCTCAGCTGTGGTACTGAATCAGCACCTTCATGCCTTGGCCATCTCCATCTGTGAGGCAGGAGAAATGCTCTGAAACGCGGGACTCTGCAAAACTCTGCTTCAAAAACCAAATATCAAACAATGCCCCAAACCAACTATAATGCTATTCAGACTAACAGGTCCAAATCTTAACTTTTAAGTATCATATTTGAGACCACTTCTACGTAAATCTTTAAAAATTACCTCCAAGGTGGTCAGACTAGCCCTAAACAGAATGACACAGGTATTTTTGGTGAACTGGCGAATGAAGAAATGTGTTATTTCTGATAAACACAGATTAAAGAGTATTTTGCTCAACTGAACAGTCTTGCAACCCAAATTTGTGCATGCACACACACAGAGACACACACTGCACACACACACACCCCTGAACTGCGGCAAGAATTACACAAGAAGCAGCAGTTCACGTGGAGCAGCACATTGACAGCTTGGCCCTGACAGCAATGGACAGGTCACGTTGCTGCAACTTGCAGCAGTCAGGAGTTATCTTCTGTGCTGTGCTCAGTGAAAGTCAGGGATTTCAGAGTGGGGTAACATGGGAAGGGAAAAAATATAGCAGTATAAAAGGTTCAAGAATTACTTGGCTTGAACTTGAAAAAGACAACAGGATGCTAATGCATAAGAGCTGGGGGAAGAAAACAGTATTCCATAAGAAGCATGTGAAAAATTTTAGTAATACTCCTTTGTTACTCCTAATCTCAATAGGTTTAGGTTATTTGTTAAGCATGCTATACCAATAAGACATTGAGGACTCCTCTGATTGAACCAGAAACTAGAAAAAGCTTTCTTTTTTTTTTTTTTTTTTTGCAAAGGGAAGGAAGGAGTAAGATTAGAAAATGAAAGATCTGAGACATCAAGTCTTAGGACACATCATGCCAAGTTTTAGCTAAGGCAATTTGCTGCAGCAGCATTTACTAACACAGCACAAGATAGAAAAGCAAAGGGTAACCCCTGCAGTGCCAAAGATTACTTCTCCCACTCTGAGCAGACAGGAAACACATGCATTTGGTTTGTTTCCAAAACCTGGTGCTAATTCGAGCTCTAGGTATTAGCAATAAAGCCTTTCCTAATCTAAGCCCTAAGACACAGGTGTTCATTCATCTCTTACCCTTTGCCTGTCAGCTGTGGTCACTCCCACTGAAGCACGACTGAGCTGGAAGGGGAAGGAAGAGGATTGGATTTTCCAGTTAGTACTTCATCAGTGGTGCAATTTCCAACCAGAAACTCTTTACCAGGATCTCTTATTAGGTGCTTTAAAGTAATGCAGGACCCCGTTTATCTCTAGCAGCCCTTCTTCCTTTGCAGCAGTGTAATTCAACCCATTCACATCCACACGTGCTTATCACTGGCCAGCTCAAAAGCACACAGAGGAAGAAGCAGGAGCCTTTAACAAGGCTCTGCCTGGTTAAAAAAGCAGGAGCGTACAAGGTTCACAGAATCAGAATCACAGATTTGTTTGTGTTCTGCCTGGTTAAATCAGTCATGGTGTACACTCTGTATTTGGTTGCCCTAAGCACAAAAGCCTGATGGAAGACACCCTCTATGCTGGCTACGCTAAGAATAGGAATGCCGTGGGACATAAGAAAATTGAAGTGTGTGCATGTGCTTTAAATGTGCTTTAAACAGCTACATTTAGAGCGAACTTCATGTTCTATCACACCACCAAAAAAACCCAAACTAAAAATGCATGAGCAACACCCTGAAGGTGGCAGGGAATCGTTTCAAAACTGACACTGGAACAGCAGAAATCTGGGACTGCCATTTCTTTCAGCCTGTGTGTTACAAAGACACAGGCAGCACTCCTGAAGATCCAAGGATCAAGTTCCCTGCTAAGATAAATAGATACCACGTCTAAGGTGAAAAGATTTCACCAGTATATGACCTGAACTACAATGACACTGTACCACACGAGCTAAGTATTAATTTGGGGTATCTTCTAAAAGGGTACCCCAACAGTCTGCTCCCTATAGACTACAGTCATCTTCCCTAGTGCTAGTTTCTTTTAAAAATGCTAAAAAGACATTAACTACTTTCCCTGTGTTCATATTCCACACAAAAATTTGCTGCTAATGGGTAAGGGAATATAACGTGATTGGTAAGAGATGGGTTTTTCCTCCAGTTAAGACACTACTTGAAACAGGAGTTCAGCTCCCAGTAATCCATATAAACACTAGGGTGATATTTCAGAGTTCAGCCCTCCATTCATGCTACAGGCCAGATTT
This sequence comes from Urocynchramus pylzowi, assembly GCA_013397555.1. Taxonomy (NCBI): domain Eukaryota; kingdom Metazoa; phylum Chordata; class Aves; order Passeriformes; family Fringillidae; genus Urocynchramus; species Urocynchramus pylzowi. Next base: position 178,850 of record VZRH01002375.1, on the reverse strand, counting down.
TCTGAAGCTTCTCATATTTAACTATCCCTATACTGACACAGAAAATCTGGTTTTCACTAGTTTTTTAAAATCATCTCTATCGACTACACCATCTCTATCCACCCCCATCTTCCAACATTTTGCCAATAAATCTCTGTGCAGCTCAGTTTCACAGAAAGAGACCAACACTTTCCAGTGGAGAGCAGTGCAAAAAACACAGCCACTCACAATTTGAGTGTACAGGCACAGCTAAATATTTCAAATGGCCTGGTGAATTTACTTATGTTGAAGACATTTTTAAAACCACGACTTTTAAGACTGTTTTTTCCTCTTCTAAAAAAAAAACCGCTAGAGGTCTTAATACATTGTATGTTCAAGTAGGAGTTGTGTCCCAGAAACACAACGAGACTTTAAATGACAATTTCACACTCTGTTTCCAATCCGGTTAAAGCAGTTACTCTTCTTTGACAGTAGCAGAGGAAGTAAGAGTGCATGTGCCACTGCAAACTACCTCTACAAACTGCATACCTTCCTCATACTAAAACAATGACATAAGAAGGTTCTAGCTTAGGCAAGCACTAACAGACATGTGCCTGCACATACACATGTATACATTAAATATATGATTTATAGTCACTTATCTGAAATTTTATGTAAGTGATTAATATTCCTAGTGCCCAGCTCAATAGACCTTAAAAAAGCTGAATTTTTATCTTCAGAGGGCAAATCCTTAGGGGAGAGGTTTTTCTTAAATGCATCGGTTAGGGATTAAAGTTCAGAGTTCCTTTTAAAAATTGGATTGCAAAAAGCACAAGAACTGCAATACCCAACCACATAACCTATTCCTGTTCTTCAGAAATCCCAACACAGCCAGCTTGGTATTCATGTTTCAGAGATATGAACAGATGCAATGCAGTAAAGCCAGGCATTTGCAGAGATTCCCCACATATAAAAAAGAGGGGGGAAGATATAACACCACATCCTCAGACCCTGACATTCCAGGAATAATTCATCATTAAAACAGTGAAGGACATACATAGCATAGCTCGAGGTAGGAAAAACTCACACTGTGAGGAATATTTTGAGGAAATCTATTGTGGGTGGAAGACTCACCCTCTGGTATAATAAGGTTCTGTTGACATACTAAGTATATATCATTTGGTGAAAAAACAGCCCCAGTGGTTTGGTAAAATAATAACACTGCATGTATGATCATGACAGGATGTATTTTGTCTTTTTTCTTTTCCTCTCTCTTTTTAAAAGCTCTCATGTCATGCAGAGTATCTCCTCAAAATCGCACAAACATATTCTAAAGCCATTTCTACCCTGTGCTCTTTCTGGGAAAGTCACCTAAGTAAATATCACTATTGCAACAAACAACACTCAAGGCTCGATGCTCTCTAAACAAAGAGATCTGCCAACTGGCAGGGCATGAATAAACAAGTTTTTCCTCCCCTCTTGTTTGTGAGATTTCAGATAACGAACGTGTTTCTTCTACCAGCATTGCTCAACAATGACGGAATTTACTGCCCCTTTCTGCCACCAAGACCACTTTCTTCTTCTTTTTGCCTCTGTTTCAGTCCAGCTCCATGTCCAATGTAAAGCAGGTTACAGAGCAAGAGAATACAAGGTGTACCAGCAAATGAGTTAAAGCACGAGCAGAGTATTTCTACTGCACAGCCGCATGCCCTCAGATGGAGATGCCCCCACAGAAAACATAAAAATAGATACCTAAAATCAAATATGACCCCCCCCCCGCCATCACCTCCATTTTGCAATCCCAGTAACAACACC
>VZRH01002375.1:149984-167581 GCA_013397555.1 Urocynchramus pylzowi | reverse complement strand
CCGCGCACCGCCGGCACTGCCACCGGCACCGGGAGCAAAGCTCGGCCTCGGGCTCCGGCTCCGGCTCAGAATCGGGCTCAGACTCGGGCTCGGGCTCCGGCTCAGCGCGGGCGCAGCCCCTGGAGCCATCACTGCTGCGCTTCCTGGTGTGCCCGCTCTCCAAACGGCCTCTGAGGTGAGGATGGGGCGGGGGAGCTGCGCCCGAGCCCTGGGCAAACCCAGGTTAGTCACTGCTCCTCATGTTTTCGCTTGGATCTTTCTCCCCCCCTCCACGACTTGGCTGCCCAGGTACGAAGAAGCTACGAACGAGCTCATTAACGAGGAGCTGGGCATCGCGTACCCCATCATCGACGGCATCCCGAACATGGTTCCGGAGGCTGCCAGGAGGACGCACAAGAAGCCGCCGGCCGAGGGCTCGGAGCAGCCGTGAGGCGCCGCCGGGCCGGCGGTAACGGGGCCTGATGGCCGCAGCAGGGCTGCTGCCCTCCCTGCCCACGCTGACTGTGCTCGTTCCCCTCCTGTCCCTGGCAGGCCTGTTCTACTCGGCCAGCGTAGACGAAAACTTCCCCCAGGGCTGCACCAGCACAACCAGCCTGTGTTTCTACAGCCTCCTCCTTCCTGTTACAGTACCAGTTTATGTGTTCTTTCACCTGTGGACCTGGATGGGGATTAAGCTTTTTAGGCACAACTAGTGCGATGCCTTTGCTAACCCCTGGGCTTCTCTAAATCAACGTAATTTGTTAAATCTCATCAAGTATTGCAGTTCATTTGAGAGTTTCCTTCTGGTACTGGCTGGCATCTTTTCCTGGTAGGATCTGGAACTGTATGAAGCAGCAGCCCATTGTTAACTACTGCTAATGCAGATGAAGAGTAGGAGTAATAAGAAACATTAATTCCCTCTGTTCCATCTTTTCAAGAGTGCTGTGCATTTGTAGTGGCACTAATTAAAACCGTAGTTTTCATGAGGAAGAACTGTATCCTGACTGAATAAACGAAATTAAAATTAAAACACGCAATGATGTGAATCTCTGTTTGAGAGCTTTGGGGGTTTTAAACCAGATGTGTGTACTGAAATATGTTTGTCTCACTGTCAGAAGAGCAAAAATTAAAATAAATCGGGCTGATGTTTAACAGCAAAACTTGAAATGAGTCAAATGAAGACATTTCTTTCTTGGATGATACCCATGTCTGTACATGCAGTACCTGCAGATCTTTTCTTTCTAGGGCCATGATGAGAGTGCCACATGTCAAGTTCTCAGTATTGTCTGAAAAACTTTCTAACAGGACACAGCTATGAAGGGGGCAGGTCAATGCTACAGTGAAGGTTTCTTTTGTATGTTTTGCTTTTGGTAGTTTGTATCTGCAAGACAAAAGACATTCATGTCCTTCACCTGGTGAAAAATGCAGAAATTAAGCATGACCGAGTCATAAATGCTGCACCAGGCTGTAAATGCTGTGGGATACTAACAGTGCAGCTATATTTTTCAGGCTGCTGCTGGGTAAATAATACTGTGATGCACAGTGTGAAAGGCAGTGTTCACGAGGTGAGCCCAAAGGCTGACTTGAGCTCAGGGCAGCTGTTCGTCAGAGCTTGTACAATAGGTGGAGACTCGAAATCTAGAGGGCAGTACAGAGCACACTCTCACTGCCTCTGTAAATAAATGCCTCTCTCAAATAGTAAGGTGCAGTGAGGAACCAGAAAGGAAACGTAGCTCTGGAAGTCATTGTGAATCTTCTCCTAAGTAAATGGGAAAGAAAAGCTTTGACAGCTCTGGTTGGCAAGAAGGCTCACTTGGAAAGCACCAGGGCACCAAGGTCCGTGGTTCCTGTGGCACAGGCGTGGTGCCAGACTTTGTGTTAGTGACAGGTGGGGCACATGGTCCCTGAGCTGAACTCTGCTCCGGGCGAGTGTCCTGTTCCCACGTCAGCCAGCTAATGGCTTTTGCAGGGCAGGGCCAGCATCGCGATTCCTGCGGGAAACGCAACTGCCACAACCTTCGGATCTGTGTGGAAGCCACAGACTAAAGGCATGTGGAGACAGCAGCATTGTAATCAGGTGCTCATCTCTGGCCAGCACTATCCTTTCTTTCCCTTCAGACAGCATCTCTGTGAGAGAAACGTAATTTTGTGGCTGTGTTGCTTGCTGACCCCTCAGGCTGCTTCCCCAGGCACTGGGGTTTTAATGGACTGCTAGAAAGTCTCAAAAGTCAGTCTAGCAGCAACAAGACTGGACTTTGACAACTGAGCAATTCTATTCCATTACCCCAAAGCAACCTCACAGTAAATAGCACTGCCACTTGCATTTAACTTATGCCAACAAAGCTGCCTGGAATAAGGATGTAAAATACTGCCTCCAGATTTACTCTACACTATCTATGGAACATGGTTTATAATAATTTGAGGAGCAGTTCTTTCGCTCTATGCTCAGAGGGTACTGAAACCCTTGTACCAATATACAATAACACTGAAAATCAAGGAATACTGCAGCAAGGTACTTAGAGCTAACAAGTAATACAATTTCGTACCTTACCTTTAACATCTTACGGAAATCTTGGTTTGAAGCAGACTTTAAATTTTTCCATATGTCTTGGAGAAGGCATTGTCTTCTGACACAAAAATTCCATGCCTCAGGGGTCCATATAAAGGGTATCTGAATAAGGGGTATCCGAGGATTGAAGTAATAGTCTGTTAGCAGCGTGTTTATCTCTTCTGATTGGTAACAAAATTGGTTGTACTTACAATAGGGACCTTGGCCAGAGCCCTGCATTCTGTAATATGAAGGTATATCTTGTTTTTCCTGTCAAAGATGCATGGGTACTCGGCCAGCTTCTGTAGGACTATCTGAAAGGACAAGGAAGAAAGGAAGGAAAAGACATGCTGATTTTCCCATGTGAAACCAGAGGTCTGGGACTTGTCTGCAGACTGAACTGCGGCAAACTTCTGTGTCTCTGAAATGAGACCTTGTGTGCATGAGCACTGAACTAACAGAGGTTCACATCCTAAAAACAGCTCCTACACACTCCTGTGACTGAGAAGCAGAGAGAGGCATCTAACCTCTCTGTGCAGACAGACACTCGTCTATAGTAGTGCCTCAAGAACAAAACAGACAGAGTGATTTTAACAGCATCTTCCATAATTCAGCTAAACCAAAATGTCCTGGATACTCAGGTTATGTTATATTGTTTTTAAAAACTGCTGGGTTTATTATATGTAATACCAAAAATAGATACTGGTCTAAAAATAATCTAATTTAAAGTGTTACACCTCCAGTGTGATAAGGCACCAGCTTCAGGTAATGTCCTAATTGGCTTTTGATTCTATGCTGTTGCTCAAACCTCCTGCTCCACTCTGGTTAATTGGTACAAATTTGGTACATTAGCAAACAAAAGTTTATGAAGGAATTAGGCAGTCGCCCTACAAATTCCAGTCAATTTGCATGAAAGCTTACTACTATGCACATTTCCATTTCATACTGCTTCCTCTGACACTGACTGCATTTGGTAGCTAATTTTCACTCTGTGTCATCAAGAAATGCCACAGATTATTTTTTATTACCACAGTTTTAAGATGTAAGTACACTGAAATGCTCAATAGAATGTCTAAATAAAAGTTTAAAGACACCTCAAAATATTTCTCTTAATTAAACGTAATAAAATCTAGAGTAACACAAAGCATAGCAACCATCCCTCGTGCTGCTATTTCACAGTGATTACTAGTTCAAAGCAAACAGAGCTGTTTAAGATGCTGGAGGGCAGCTCCAACTCTCAGAACCAGGGATCATCTCAGGAAAAGCAATTGTAGCTGCTGGAACATTGGGATAGTAAAGGGCTTGCATAATTTAGAGCTTTGGAGGACTAGGGAAAATGAAATGCCTTTGAGATGTGCTGGGTTAGTCTCTGGAGTTGACTTCCATATATATATATATATTATATATATATATAAACTATTTAAATAAAAGAAAAAGGAGAGTTTTGCACTGCTGTAAGTTTTATACTTACTACTATATTGAAGAATGAACATATGTTGATAATCTCTCCCACTTCATGTACATGGAAGATGCTTTCATGTACTCTGAAACCAGTTCTGGAGTTCACCTGCATTGAAACACGCAATATATCAGCAGCAGAACCAGTGAGCTGTGTCTGTCTGGCAGGACAGGACTGACAGGGCTTTCTTCAGAAAGGGTTCTGGGACCCTGCACAGAAGTTACAGGATAAAAGTGGTCAAGAAGCACAGTGCTCCACAGTGAGAAGTCTTAGAAAGCCATGTATAAACTAGCAGGAAAGCAATTTTCATCTACAGTTAAGATCCCTTAACAGGACTCCATCAGAAAAAGTGTATTTCCCTTGGAGTGTCTTTCATGTTTCTGCAGTTCCCTATTCATGTTCTGCTTGTTGCCTGGAAAAGATACTTGCAGGGGGACTGAACATTTAAAGCTCCAAATCATGTAGTCACTTACAGAGGAGTGGGCCTGCTGCATTTTTTAGTTTATTTATCTGCATAAATACAAATTTGAGGGTCTAAACTTTGAGGCCCAATTCTGCATTCTCATCCAAAAGGATATTCAAGTCTGAACAAAATTTAACAAGTCTCTCTGATTTATACTGTGTGCTCGAGCTCTTAACTTCCATAAACTTTGAACATCTCCACAGGAGGAAGTATGGTTGTCCAGAAGAACACAGTTACTGCTTCCTTTGTTCCCCTTGTTCGTGTAGAGCTACAGAGGTTCTAATGCTGCTGTCCCAGAGAATTTGTCAGGTTAATGGGCTCTTAAAGCATCACAGAGCATTACTCTGGCAGCCACAATGTGCCAAGCAGATAGGCTGTCTTTTAAATGCTCTGAGCAGTTACTGGGGTGAGGGATCTCACCAGCAGAAAGGGGAATGGGCATGTTACATAGAGGACCCCACATCCAAAGCTGTGTAGGCATCAATGGATGCATTCCTGACACCAGTGAAAGCATTCTTCCCCCTGCCAGGGCTATGATATGCTTTAGCTCTTCATTTCTACAGGGGTCAGTTTGGCACAACTCGAGCAGGATTTCTTCAAAACTGTGCTGGTATAGAGCCAAACAGATTCCTGAAGCAGTGTCAAAGCCAGAGAATTCAACAAGTGAGAAGTATTAAAATACTCTAGGCTCCATTGAGACACCCTGTCTAATCAGGATCCAAGCACCTTCTCACCTGGTAAAGCGTTTGCAGTATTTGCAGAGGCCCAGTTTCAACTGGGTTCAGGTTGAAGAGTCGGCTTGGCCCCATGGCCATGAACTCCTGGACAAATGAGAACATAATTTCCTGGGAAGCCCTCTGATACAGAATGACCAGCTCCTTGAAAAAGGATGTTTCTAGATTTGACCATAGGCATTCTGTAAAGAAAACAGTGAGTGAGGTCACAGGGAATATACAGATCACTGCTATTTGTGGATGAAGCTGCTTTTTCTCTTTTTATCAAATTGAAAAAAAAAGTTTAAGCTTGTACTACAAAAATTATTAAACCTCAAACAGAATTTTTAAAACTCTTGTGCCTTGCTGCATAGTCCCCATGTTTCTATGTCTGCCAAAAGCAATTATTTCAAGCTCTGGAATACATTACATCAGTGATAATAACACTTGTTCTGCAGCAGAAAATGACCAAGCATTTAAATCATTCAGTTCTACCATCATAAAACCCTACCAAGAGTTTGCAGGCCCTCTGGCTGGAGCTTCATGATGGCTTCAGCCAGAATGATCAGAGATAGGATAGAGTGTTCATTCTTCTCCTGCAGAAGAACAGGCAAGATCAAGTAGACTCTGAAATTTTCAGGTGAGATGGGAGAGGAAGACAGCAATGGCAGCAAATTCCTAATCTCCTTTTGCACCTTCAGAGGGAAAAAAAAAATAAAAAGAGACAAGGGTTAAAATGCAATTATGTTTTGCCAAAGTAATTAGGTTGGCATGAAATTCCTAAGTTTCATGCACAAATCCACATCTCCTCAGTATCTGTGTAGTGAGCATCCTTATATCAAATCCTTACCTCCTGGTAGACTGTTTGGTTTTTACTGATCTTCTCATAAAAGCGTTTCACTTCTGACATGTCTATACCTGAGACTTCTTTGGAAGTTTTGAAATGTTTGTCTCTATCACAACATAAAAAAAAAAAAGAACACTAAATAATTTTTCTAATGAATAATGAAGCATTGTAATATCAGAAAATACTTGGAAAGTTCAGCCCCAGCTCCGAATTTTATGTGTTCTAAGATAGACAACACAAGCCACTGTTTTGTGACTTGATTAACATCCTGTCCTTTCTGTCTTGTGTGGCTGTGAACTATTAATGGTAGACTCCTGTTTTTCACCCTAAAATGACTTCCACTTCAGTGCCAGAAGGAGCTATTAAGGATCCTTTGAGAGCTGTAATATTGCCTGGGGGGATTATCATCATCTGCCCAATATCAATAAAGGATAATCTTCTAAAATGTGAGTTTCTCTAGCACATTTTAGTAGGACCAGGGCTATACAAATCTTAATATTAGCTTGAGCTTTGAAAAATAAAGTCTTGCTTCTTGCAAATTCAGATAAAACAAATCTTTTCTACATATGTGACCTAAAATAACACTTTCTGGTCAGTTTGCAAGCAGTCAATGTACTCTGTTATGTCTAAGTCAGTGCATGCTACCTTTTGTCCAGGAAGCTTCCATTGATGCAAGCCTCAGATGAAAAGATCAGTCTGATATGCCTGATAGTAAAAAAACCAAAAAGTCAGTCATTTCAACTTCAGGTTTTTAACTCTGAAAGAACAAAAAACATGTACAAGGGTGTCTGCACCTGACCACACAAAACTTTTCTTAGCACCACTTCCCTGTCAGTGTTGCAGAAGATGTTGTACTCAAAAAGTTACTGATCTTTGACAAGCCACCTCTGCTCTCCTGGGCCTTGTAAGGGAACCTGCTCAAGGTTCTGTCCCATGCCAGCCAGTGCTCCATTCTGGTGAGTGTTATCATGGAGATTCTTCTCCTCACAGGTCAGAACATTAGCTGCTTTTGTTTGTAATGCAAAATAAAAGGCACTGCAACATGGGAGGGAGGAGAATCCCCTCCACAGACAGGAGCCATCAGGCTATCAATTTACTGCTGCACAAAAGCTGGGTTCCCAGAACCTGAAGGGACATCCCAGTATTCCTGGTTCTGTTCTTACTGAAGCAGCTCTTTTATCAAGCAATTTGCTGTCAGGCCCTTCCTACTGAGATCTGGAAAGAACCCACTCTTCCACCCTCTTAATCACTACTTTTCACATGATCCAAACCATTCTAAAAGTGGTCAGGAAAACATTTAGTTCCAAGTTAGCCAAGCTTTCAAAATGCTCAAAACCAGCAGCTGGAGCCAGACTTTCCCAAAGAAAATAACCTCCCATATAAAACCTTGAAATACTGTGACTGTAAGGCACCCCACCGTGGTATATACATATTGCTCTTGAAAATGAGTAATTAAAGAAGTGATCACTAATTTTTAAATGCTGGTGCCAGCAGCATTAGGCTTTTTGTACAAAGCCTTGGTCTGCAGGCAGGGTCTTTCGCTGATTTAACTTGTCAGCTCCTCATCAACTTTGTGCCAAGGCACAAGATTGAACAACAGTTCCTACAATAGCCTCCAAAGAATAATAATTTTTAGAGAAAATCATTCATCAGGGAAAAAAACACAAACAAACCCAAACAGCAGGTTTCTGATTTACCTATTTATACTCTCACAACGTTTAGAATTAGAAATCCATTCATCCACTTCTTTATCCTCCAGAGTGGCAATCCCATTTAAATATGAATTCTGTGTGAAATACATGAAAATATTGACAAAATTTAAATTGTAGCAGATGAGATTATTTTTTCTATCCAGTCATTACAAGAAGATTTCAGCCTAAGTATGAACAAATTAAGGGTCATCCAGCATGATCCAGATGCATTAACCACAGAACATATATAACTGCAATACAAGTTAGTCTGTAGGTAAAGCACAGAAAAAACTGCGATAGACATTTATAAAACTGAAGTGCTACAAGTACGGTGGAAAATCCAAATGTTTCTAGCAGTAATGTGGAAAGTGGTAAAATCATTCTGATCAAATGTGCACATACCTTGTTCCCCTCCTTGCAATGGGCAAAACTTTGGCATACTCCTGCAGTAATTTTAATCCCCTTTTTTGATGCACCCTTTTCTGTGAAAGAGCAAAAAGATTGTTGTAGGAACATTTGAAGAGACAGTCACTCTCTTCAGAGAGTTAAATACACAAAAGTGGAACAACAAAAAAACCCTTCAGATAGTAGTTATCTGTTGAAAGTTTGATTCCATGAGGCCATTACCCATGATAATCAAGCAGCAAATGGAATAACTCCTGGTAGAATGTGTTGGGATGGCCAAGCAAGGATAAGACATAATGTTTGCCTTTCAGTGTAAACATGAAATCGAGAAAGCAAACATCTCCATGGAAGAAACAAATACAGATTGTATACATCTGCAATGGTCATTACTCTGGCAGGATTTTCCAGTATTCATTGGTGAATTGATGGGAAGTGGTATCAACTGATTGGGATTCCTCTCATCTTCCAGTTGTCCTTCATCACCAGAACCAAAGAAATAGAATTTGTCCAAGGAACGAACATAGACCAGGGTGTATTGGCTGCTCAGGGGAAAAAAAAAAAGTCATAATAAGCAAAAACCACAGGGCAAAACAGAATAAAATTTACAAATACATTTTCAGAGTGTACACCTGAAGCTTGTCTTTAAAAGTCCTGACAGTCCAGATAAAGAATCCCTTTAACCACAGTGTTACAACTCTTCATTGCATAAATATTCAGCAATAAAGACACATATGGACACAGATTTCCTGTACTATCCTCTAATGTTTGTGATTTACCTCGGTTCCACATACTGAAATAGTTACACCATTCTTGCTTCACACCCTTCTGTTTTCAAATGTGCAGCTTCTGTGCTGCTGAGGCTGATACCAAGCCCAGGAGACTTTTTCTGGCCCAGTTCCAGAAGAGCAAAGTGAAACTGGGTAATTATCATCGCTCTTCAATTCTTATTAAGAACCTACCAGTTTGTCAATCTGGTTGGGAATTCAGTGACTTTCCTGATGCAGGCTTTTGACAGTCCTTTGCCCTTTGCAACCCAGTACAAATCCAGTATATTGTTTATTCAAGAAGAAAAAGAGCAAGGGCTTCTCTGGTGGTTTTTGCAGCTCTCTCGCACTGCTCACCAGGGACTGAGGGTGCTGCTCTCACTGGGGCTCTGGCAGGAGGGTGGCTTATACTTGAACAGTGGATGGACACTCTGACAGTGCTGACCTATTGTGATACAGGGATTTGAACATCTTGGTGACCCCCTTCCCTACTGTTCTTCAGTGATTCCCCAAAGGCATTGACCTTAGAAGGAAAGTCATTGGCATTTCCCACCTGCCACAGGCAATGTGTGAAACCCTTGCTCCCCACAGCTCAGCCACCACACGAGGCAGGAGTTCATTCCGGGTGGAGTTGTGACCCAGCTGGCCAGACCCTCCTGCTCCAAAGGTGCACACCAGCCCCTCCTTGAAATGAAGGAACAAACAGGATCACTGCATTATTGACAACAATCAAATGGTCACAGCCAAGAATGAGGGCCAGCAAAACACAACATGTTATGTGGGGCTTGATTCAAAACATCCCTGATTCAAACATGAGGAGGGTTCACTTTGCATCAAGTCAGACCACACACTGTAAAAGCCAAATAATTTAGCTCCAGAGAAAAGCAATTTAACTCCTGAGAATAACTCCCTGTTGCTTAAGAATTTTACTTGTATGAGTAAACCCTAGTGAATCAGATGTCATTCACATCTTCTGAAGTCCCCAGTGTACTATAAAAAAAAATCATAAAGTACTGGGAATTGAACTGCGCCTCTTTGCCTCAGGACTCCCATTCACCATATCCCTGCCAAAGGTAGCATGCAGGTGACAGGAATATGAGAAAAGACCAGTTTTCCCAATGGCTTAGATAATATCTCTTGGGGATTGTCTTCAGGCTTAGGTGGAAGCAGGCATTACCATCCCAATTTCTCCATGCTTTCTCTTTTCATCTCTCTTTTAGCAGTGTATCTTTTCTCACAAGGTGAGGTCTCAGATGCTGACTTTCCATTTCAGACTCACCTTGGAGAGAACTGCAGTATGATCTGCCCCACATGAGATAAATACAGTCTTCCAGTGCTCTAAAGCTCCAACATATGTTGGGTAGTCCCTGTCTGGAAAAAAGATAATACTGCTAAATTGAAAGAGTACTGGAGGGTCTCATAAACAGAAAAAAAAAATAGAAGAGAGGAGGATTAAGTGTATTTCAGCCATCTCTCACAGCAATTAATGTAATTACAGCTTGAGTTTGGGTTGTTTTCCCTCCAGTATAACATAGTCTTTCTCATAATGTTCTGTGTTTTTCATATTACTTTATTTTCATTTACTTTGGTCTGAAACAAAATGCAGTACTTCCCTATCTGCTTGCCAAATGGTACTTGGCTTCAAAATATCTAATTCTCAAGGGTGTGGACACATTCAGATTAGATGTTCTGTCTGTCTAGGGCAACTCTTTTCTAGCATTCTAAGTTTGAAGACAAGAGGTGATTTAAATTCTTCTCTCACTTTGTGTTTACAGAGAATTAAAGAAGATTAAAATATATAAAATGAGTTTCTTTCATGCAAGACTTCCTGGAGAGGAAACAGGAGTGGAAACAGATCTGTAAGACCTCAGAGGTTTTAAGAGCCCACACTATCCAGTTAGCCACATAAAATGATTCCAAGTTCTCTATAGAAAAACAACCACTAAATACACCATTCCTGCATGCCTTTCCTGGTCAGGAAACAAAGAACATATACAGATATACTTCCTTCAAAAGACTTTACTGCCCACTGCTGCTCCACAGGAGCTTGACAATACTGAGGAGCAATTTAGTGAGCTCACTGACCAGGAAAACACCCTCCTGGTGCTCTCCTTCCTTACCTTTTGTGTCTCCAAGTCCCAGCTGTCCAAAACTGTTCTTTCCCCAGGAGTACACAGCTCCAGAGAGTGACACGGTGGTGCTGTGAGCTCCTCCAGCAGCAATTTGAGCAAGTGGGATGCCCTTTAGTCTTTCCACCAGCTGTGGTTCAGGAGTAAGCATGGTTTGGCTCCCCACTCCAAGCTGTCCGTGGGTGTTCTGGCCCCAGGTGAAGAGCTCACCCCCTTCACACACAGAACAGAAGAAAACAGCTCAGCCTCACTGCTTCCCTTGAGTATTTGCACTTTGGGAGTAAGAACAAAACTCAGTGTTGTTTTCAGGGACCTAGCTCCAAGACAAGAAGATCATGTGTGGCCAAATTTGTTTTCTTCTGACCTGTTTGGGACAGTCCCATGTTGCCATGTGACTCATCACAGCAAGAATAAAGGCCCCTAAAAAGTCATACTTGCAAGAAGTTCCCTACCAAAAAGGTGTTGCAACTCAAGAATGAGCAGATCTGGTGACTGCAGAGTAGGGCAGCCACATCTGCTCTCCACAACACACCTTTGTGGAGGGGCAGTGCTCAGGAACTGGAGAGAGACAGAGAGAGATGCAGGTCCCTGGGCGCTGGGAGGAAGGAGCAGCACTGACAGCCAGTGCACTTTGTGTCCCCAACTGCTCATTAGTCTATAATGGTGTCACCAACTACTGCAAGTAGTGCAAACACTGCCTTTTCAGAGCAAGCCTGACTCCTGTTTGGAGGAAAAGTGTTCTTGAAAGAGGCTACCTCTGGAGAGTGCCATGGCATGCTGGTCCCCACATGCTATTTGAACAATATTTCGGTTTCCCAGTTCTTTCACCAGCCTGCAAAAATAAAGGAAAAAAAAATCCAAATAAATAGATGCTATGCTGTGAGACAAAGTAAAGGACAAAGATTGTTTGCTCACCAAACCCTGTCACTTTTAGCAGGAAGTATGTGGAAAAATATAGGTCACCCTTCTCTTATGCTGACCTGCTGTAGCCGGGCTAACTGATTTCACTGTGGTTTGCTCCACGAGAAGCTGGAAAAGAATCATGCTCAGCCTGATTCTGTTATCTTGCCCTGGGCAAGAAATATCACACAGCAAACTGCTGGGCCATTTGTAGATGATGGTTACCCTGACAGCTTCATCAGAAGGTGGTAAGGTTCAGACATGCTTGTGTCTTTCACCTGCAGTTTTCCCAAGCCATGGGTGATTTGCAAGGCATCTGCATTGCTCTGGTATGTTCTACTGACCCTTACTAAGTTTGAGAGAAACCTGTCTCATGTGCATCCCAAGCAGCTCAGATTTTGGTATCATCCTCAAAATCTGTGCACTTCTGGCTGGGTTAAAAAAGGAGATAATACTAGGGAAGTATGTGTTCCAGTTCCCTCTCCACAACAGGAATGTGCCGCAAACTCTTGGATGTTACCTTGGGGAAAAGTAGGCTGCATTTTCTGACCATTGCCATCCATACCTCCATCCTGTGAAAGCTTCTTACCTTGTATTGGGGCAGTTTCCTGAAGCTTTAGCCCAGTGCTCAGAAAGCTTCCCATTCGGGGAGAGAGTGAGCTTATGTGTTGCATCGTGGTTTGAGCAGCGCACCTCCTCATTCCTCTGCGACTGAGCGCGCTCTGCAGGACAACACGGGCAGACACGACAGTCCCGCTATGGCAGCAGGCCCCTTAGCCACCTCAGCCCCCTTCCCAAGATCTCAGTTGTCGGAATCCAAGACATTCCTCCCCGTGCCCCAAACCCCGGACAGGGGTCTGGGCAGCCCTGGCAGGAAGCCAAAAACACTTGGGGCTTTGATTTCAGCCCGTGGGACAAATTACCAACCTTATATGAGGAGTCACAAGTCACAAAAGTTTAGACAGCACAGTAGCAGTAGTTAGAGGTTGAAAGGAGAAAATTTGGGATTTGGTGCAGGGGGGTTTAAAACCCTAAGATGGAGGGATTGGGGCGTGCCCTATCTTTCTTCCTTCTTCTTCCTAACATCCATCTTTTAGGTGATGCTGGCATTTTTAGATTGGTTCAGAGTAGAAAGTCACTGTCTAACATAGGTGTTAGGGATTGGCACACAATTGTAAATATCTAATACGTAGTTCATAGCATAAAAGACAGCACCAGCCCCCTTGGGGGGCAGTGCGCCTTGGACTGACCTGCTAGCCAGAGCTCGGTGGGTCAGACAGAAAATATTTTAGATAAGAGACAATAAACATCACTGAGAACACGAGCAGGAGACTCCTGACTCCTTCTTGGACAGCTGGGTTGGGAAAAGCGGCTTCCACCAACATCTGGGGTCATCTCCAGCAGAGAAGACCCCGACACTCAGTGTGCTGCTGCTTTCAGCAAGAGCTTCTGCTTCTCAGGAGAAAGTGAGACAAGTGTGTGTGTCTTATTTTCTCAGGCCCCTTAGGGTTTCAGTGACCTGCCTACCCACTGGTTTGTTTCATGCTAGATGACTCCACACTGAAGGACCTTTCTCCTTCTCTTAGGCTGCTGTGCCACCAGCTCCCAAGACAACCAGTGAAACATCAGCAGAAGCACAGTCTGTTGCTCTCGTACACCTGTGGAGAGTGTCTGACGGAAACAAAGCACTTCCTGAGGCATCCGGCCACCCCAGACTTGTCACAGTCTTGGGGATAGGATACCTTCAAGTCAAGCATTTTACAAAGTGCTGGAGAAGCAATGATAGGAAATTCCCTCACTGCCTCTTTACAGCAGAAGGAAGCACCTCCTTGTCTACAGCTGAGGGGCTGCAGATACTCTCCCGACCTAGAGGCACCAGGGACTCAGTAACTCGCATGTAGCTCTGCTCCAGCACAAGTGTCTGAGACCCAGGATGTCCCAGGATGTCCAAGAGTGAAAGGCGCACATCAGCAAGGTCTGCCCTAATTTACCTAACACCCTAACACCTCTGGAGACTCGCTGCCCACCCTCCTCACACATCAGACATGGAACTAGAGAGGAAACCCCCTGTCTATTTCCCGGCACGTTCTCCCTCCTCCCAGTCCCGCCGCTCCGAGAGCTGCGCTCTGGGACACGTTTAAGCGCCTGACGCCCCGTCCCGAGGGGCCGCACCGCAGATTGCTGCGGTTCCAGCGCTTCCCCCGGCACGGACCCATCCCGGGGCTCTCCCAGCGCCCTCCCGAGCTGCCGCCCCCGCCGCCCCGTACCTCCCGTGCCGCGCCCCCGGCCCCGCTGCCGCCGCCGTCCCGCCGCCATCCCTCGGCCGCCGACAGCTCGGGAGTGCCCGGGCAGCGCCGGGAACGCCGCGCCGGGGAAATGGAAACCGAAACTCATCAGGGGCTGCGGCAGCGGGAGGAGGAGCGGGAGGGATTCCCGATACCTGGGAGCCCGGAGCTGGGAAACTCTGACTCCTGCGGCGAAAAGGCGTGGGCTAGTGGGCTCCGGTGGGCTCCCGGCTCTGCTCAGCCTGCTGCTGCTGCCCGGGTGGGAGGAGAGGGCAAAGCAGAAGGCGGTGGAGGGATGCCGGGGTCTTCCATGTGCAGAATGCGCCTTTTGACTTTATTATTCACTTCGGATTGTGACCGGTGTTGTGGAGAGTCGAGAGACCTACTCTGCTGCTCAGCTGTATCCCAGCTAAGAGCCCACGCAAACCCAGAGGGGCTGCTCGGCTGGGGGAAGTCAAAGCTCAAGTGAAACGCTCGGTTTGGAAATATATCAACATCTAAAAGCCATCTGCTTCCATTCTCATATAGTCTCTGCTAAATCTCCCCCACCTTCAAAGACCCTGTGAGCTTCCTCCATCCCAGAAAGACCACCCTGACTGCCTCACCTCCCACTCTGTCTCACTGGAGTGATGCATGCAGGACAATATTGATGATGAAATAAGGAATACCCGTGTGAATGATAAAACAGATCAAAACACATAAGATCACTTTTGTTGTATTCATAACAGCTGCTACTGATTAATTAAATTCAATCTGTTTATGAGAATTTTCTGCTGCTGAATACAAAGAGATTTTGGCTGGGCGCTCTACAAAAGTCCCAAGAAACACAACATGAATCTACAGATTTACACTGATGTCCTCTGAAATTTAGTGGAAAATCCATTACTGAGACAGCAGGAGCATCTAATGTAATGTATTTGAATGGAGCAGCCTGTGGTGCACAAAGAGGCACCCGGAGGTCCCTCAGGTGAAGAAAAAAGGATGTGGAGGAGCCATGGAAGCTGAGGCTGGGGCTCACAGTAAGTGACTTCTGCCCAGGGAGGAGCACCCCAGCCCTATCTATCCCAGTCACTTCCCTACGTGCACTTTGTGGATCATATCTCCTTCTGCAATATGTAGGAAAGTCTCGAGAGCAAGAAATACCGAGCTAGAACAGTGATGCCAAAGCATCAGCCGGGAAGGGACACTAGAGGTCCTTCTGCACCGAAGCATGAAGTCCTCCCTGTGAGGAAAAACTGCTCCTAGCACTGCTTCCTGCCTGGCACGGAAAGAAAGAGATTCGAGGGGAAGAAAGGAAAGGAAAGGAAACGTGTTGATGTCATCTTTTCAGAGCTACAGTCTTCCTCCCTCCAAGTGGACTTGCTGACAGTGATTTCATGTCAGAAAGGCTCGCTCTGGTAAGCAGGTTCATTACACTCCCTGTGGTTCTCTGCCCAAGAGTATCTGGGCTCGTGATACGCTGATGAACAGAAATCTAGGGGCATGTGAGGGACATGTGTGGCAACTGGCAGGAGACAGCAAGAAGAGGTGAACTGTGCAAAATATTTTTGGTAGCTAGAGCTGACAGATGTGTCCATCTGTACATTTCAGCCCTTTCCATTTACATTTCAGTCCTTTAGTGAATTGCCCATAAAACCCAAACCAAAGCAAAACACAGCACAGCAACAACCAAAACGTGTAAAACTCCTCGAGTGTGGGGTAATGCTTGCTTATGAGGGCAGCCCTTCTCCCAGGAGAACAGCACGGAGCACTTCCAGAGTGAGAGGAATGCAGATATCCAAGGACATGTATGCAGATACCATGGTCCCAGGAGAAATGGAGGAATGTCTCATGCTGAGCCCCAGGGAGCCAAGGAAGCACATGGAAGGAGCCTGTTCCCACAGTGTCAGCAGCTGAACAGGCATGAGTGGGTCAATGCCTCCAGAGCAGATTTGGGAGCATGGGGGACTTGCAGCCCCTCTCAGCTGGCCTCAGTCACAGCTCCAGCTGCTCTCTCCATGGGAAGGGACACAGTGATCTGGGGGCTACCCAGCAGGGCTCAGCCACTGGCAACCCGAACCAGACAGTGCCAAATCCCTCAGTATCACAGCATGGGACACCAACTAACTCTGTCCTTCTCCTTCCCAGAGTGCCAAAGCAGCACCCACTGCGCAGGCCCGGGCAGAACCAAGGCTGAACATTATCTCGGCCTGGACTGCCCTGCAGGAGACAGGCAGGCATGAGGGCAGGGAATGTGCTGGGATGCTGCCCCTCTGCCTGAGGGGTTTACCAGCACAGTGGTGCTTTAGGTTTGGCACTTTCAGGACACTCTTTTGACAGCAACATTGCCCAGTGCTGCCTGAGGAACATTCCAAGTTTCTGCTGGTGGCAACAGCCCCCCACTCTAGGAGACTGTTCAGGAGCCATTCCAGGGCAGGAGCCACAAGCTAAGGTAAAAGAAGGCAGCAGAAAGCAATGTTGTCCCAAGAATGGACAGGAGAAACCAGACAGCTCTCCTTTTACTTCCTTGCCTCCACTCCTGAAGGAACCTGACAGGCTCACCAGCACCTCTGCAGCCCCCATACAGCCAGTGGATGTGAGCTGAGCATGGGTGGGTGGCAAGAATCATAGACTCATCAATGTTGGAAGAGACCTTTAGGATCATCAAGATCAACCATTCACCCAACACTACCACTGTAACCCCTAAACCACTAAATTATCACCCAGCACCAGATCCACATGCCTTTTAAACACCTCAAGGGACGGTGACTCCACCAGCTCCCAGGGTAACCAGCTCCAGTGCCTCACCACCCTAACAGTGAAAAACATTTCAATATCTAGTCTGAATTTCCTATGCCTCAGCTTAAAGCCTTTTCCTCTCATTCTCTCACTGCAGGCACGGCAGAAGAGACAGATCCCCCACCTCACTACGGCCTCCTTTCAGGGAGTTATAGAGAGTGACGAGGTGCCCTCTGAACCTCCTAAACAAACCCGGCTCCCTCAGCCCCTCCTCATAAGACACGCTCGAGAGAGACCTCTCACGAGCCTCGCTGCCCTTCTCTGGACATGCTCCAGCCCCTCAATGTCCTTCTTGTAGTTAGTGGCCCAGAACTGAACACAGCGCTCCAGGTGCCGACTACAGGGGGACAATCTCTACCCTGACCCTTCTGGCCACACTTTCTGGCCCAGGCCAGGATGCCATTGGCCTTCTTGGCCGCCTGGGCACGGCTGGCTCGCGTTCAGCCGGCTGTCAGCCCGCTCCCGCGGGTCTCTTTCTGCTGGAAGCAGAAGGGAGAACAGAGAGCGGGACAGCCGGGAGGGACCGCGCTCGAAGGGCTCAGCCGGCGGTCCGGAGTGTCCGGCGGCCGCGGGATGGCGGCGGTGCCCCGCTGCCGTGGCCGTGGCCGTGGCCGTGACCGGGGCCGGGGCCGGGGC
>VZRH01002375.1:118139-149831 GCA_013397555.1 Urocynchramus pylzowi | reverse complement strand
CGGCTCCCCCCGCCGCCGGCCCGCCCGGCGTGTGCCTCTGCAAGAGCCGCTACCCGGTGTGCGGCAGCGACGGGCTGACGTACGGCAGCGGCTGCCAGCTCCGCGCCGCCAGCCTGCGCGCACAGAGCCGCGGCGAGCCCGCCATCAGCCAGCGCAGCAAGGGAGCCTGCGAGCAAGGTGCGGGGCACGGAGCGGGCGGGCGGGGTGCGGGACGGGGGATGTCCGCTCTGCTGCTCGGTTTCACGGGGGAAACGCCGCGCCTCCCGAGCGCTCCTCCTTGCCGGTTTATCCCATCGGGGCGCTTCTTTGTAAAATGGACGTGATTTCAGACCCACCTTAAATGGACTGGAGAGTCCCAGCCGGATGGCGCTGCCTAAACTTGGAGTAATGCTTCGGACCGGGCGCAGAAACGCAGAGGAACTTGGGCACTCCCTGTTGGCTTCCAGCGGTGCTGGAACTACTCGCCCTCACTTTTCATACTTTGCCTGGAGCTTGCAATTTGGGCTGCTATGAGATGGAGCAAAAGGGGTGAGCTATCCAGGGGGGTGTTCTGCCCAGGATGGTTGCAAGCAGAGAGGAAAGGAAATGATTAAATGGATGTGAAAGCCACAGAAATTCGGAGCCAACATTCACTGGCTTGCTCTGCTTCGAAATGAAAACAAACAGGGACTTTCCTGTGAGCTGCACGTAGCGGTTTGCACTTGCAGCATTTTTGAGCCGGAGCTTGATTCATCCCAAGCTTTTTCTTAGGGATGGTGCTCAAGGAAGAAATTGTTCTGCTGTGGAGCTTCTACTCGAAATGCTGGCCTCTGAGAGTAGTTTTTCTGGGCGGGAGGGAGGAGTAATACATAGCATGCAAACCATATACTAAACATCTCAAGGACAAGATTGCAGCGCCAGTGCTGTTTTGGTGGAGGAGTGTTCTCATAAACACAGTATCTGCGGGTCACAACCTCCACCTCCTCCTTCTCTTGCTTCTCATAACTGAGGCCAAGTATGTTGCAAAAAAAAATGTTTCTGAAACTCCCAAGGCAGGCATGAAAGACTGGGTGAGGATTGGGTTATGCACTTTGATGTTGCCCATTAAATGCCCTGTGTGGCTTTTCACAAACCTTGTCCGAAACATTAGGCTTACATATTAGCCAGAAACAGTGTGGTACAGTATTAACTCTTGGAGGGAAGGAATTTTAGCCTTCAGGGCAATGTGGAATGAGATGAGAATGGCTTCAGTCTGTGCCTGTGTCTAATATTTGGAAAGAGCCTTTCCTGCCCAGTGGCTTCAGGAGTCCTAAAATGCGTGCTGCTTCTTGGCTCTGCCAGCCCAGACAAGTGAGCAGATGGGTTTGAAAGGTGTCACGCTTCAGGTGCGCACTTGAGAAGAAGGCTGTGTTCTCACTTGTCTTGCCCAAAGTAATATGAGAGTTCATTGCAAAACAGGTACTGATACTTCTAAGATACTGTCCCAACCCTTGGCTGCACTTCCTGGTGTCTGTCCCAGTCTGGATGCTGGTTTGACCTGGTGGGGCTTTGATCCAGACTATGGAGACAGAGTTTGATGAGGTCGATGCAAACATGAGCCACTGGCAGGGAATGTGGAAGGTCACTGACCTGACAGCCTCCAACAGGTCCCACAAGACTTTTTCTGTCCTCTATCCTCACAGCAGCAGCTTTGCCGAGGAAGGGTCTCAGAGTGGGACAGCCATTCCATGCACAAACTGCATCCCTTCCTTGGAGGTCTCTTCAGGTGTGCAGATCAGCAGCAAGACACCTTTGCGGGCTGTTACCTGTTCAAGAATTTCACTGGAGCATGTGGTGCAGAGCAACTGGCAAAATGTTCTGTCCTCCATCATTCAGGGGACCCATTCTTCTTTTGGCTTCTGCTGCTGGGAGAGCTCTGGGGACCCCACATATCGGGGAAGGGAGCAGGATAGACGTGGGCTGCTCAGCAGTGGTGTCACTACTGACCCTTCAGAGATTTCCTTCAGCTGCATGAACCTTCCTTGTGCTGTGGGCCTTCTGGAGATATGCACTGCTCTGTGGCTTGCAGAAGAGGCAGGGATTCATCCAACAACCGTGCTAGACAGCTGGAAGTATTTCTCTATCCCTCAGGGCCTCCAGGCAGTTAGGAGCATTGGGTGGGAAGGGCGGGGAGTTGTAATCTTCACATGGATTTTGAAACACTGACAGGAGAGAACATCCCTCCCATTCGCCTGACAGGATAGAGCCTTTTCCAGTGTTTTTCCAGAGAGGAGATGACACTTTTCTAGGTCTCTAGAAGGACCTGAATACTGTGGTAGTCAAATAGTGGAAGTTCTGGTTTTTGCCATTTCCCACCAGGAACAGATGTGATCTCCTTAAGGCACTGTCTAGGGTGGGATCCAGCACAGGGAGACCACAAAAAAGCAGGATCAGTTATTTTTGTCACAGTTTTTTCACAGAAACAAGTCCCTGGGTGACAGAGCACTTGGGCTTCCTGATTGTGGAAGATGGGCTCTGAGGTGTCTGCATGCCCTTACACGTCCTTTCAGTCCTTACTTTCAAGATAGTATCTAAGAAGAGATGCAGAAACATGTTTTCAGCAGTGAGTCCTAACTGTGTTTGATTGCTCTTGGGATTTTTAAAACTTTTTTGTTCAAATGGAGCTGGAGGAGGAAGACTTGTTTTGCACATCCTGTTGGATATTTCTTTGATGTTAAATAGCAAAAGGAATGAGCACGTTCTCAGCCCTGCAGAATTCGCCTTGACCTTGTCCTTGATTGTTTCCCAGACCTCTCAGATGGGATGTCTGTGTTTTGTACAGAAATCATGAAGCCATGCAGAAAAAGGTAATTCTTAAATAAATAAAAAACTTCCTGCTGGAGGGCAAAGGAAGACAGTTGAGAAGAGTTTGAAAGGACGGAAATAACCCTTGCTCTACCTGCACTTGGCAGATGGAGGGGTCCAGCTGGTCCTTTCTGGTGTGGGATTTATGTGGGCAGGACTGTTGGGGATGTCTGGAAAAAGGCATCCTACTTGATTGCCAACTCCTTGAAGTGGCCTGGCTGCTCTTGGTGCTGGGCCAGCAGAAGAAGCTGCCTGGCTTTTTGCTCTGGGGGAGCAGGCAGTGATGCCACGGTGCTCCCTGCTGGCTGGGCTCCTGCTCTGCCTCACACTTGCACTCAGAGCTGGCCCTGGGTTTGCCCTGCTCCCTGTCAGGGTACCACTACCTGCATCCCATCTCTACCTGTGTGTCCCAGCAGCCTCTTTGTAGCTAATCACAGTGCCGAGGATGCAGGTGGTGGATGCTGTGAGGTTTTCCATCTGCTTTCCAACATTGCCTTTAAACAGATTGTCTCTTTGCTCTCTGCATATGAAAATGCAGCTCAGGTCTGCCTCCAGGTCTTGCAGGCAGGGCAGGTCCAGACACAAAGCAGAAGCCTGCTGGTGGGGCAGGTACAGGCGGTCTGGGGTGCCTGCTCTGGTGGCCCCCTTGGTAGGAGGGGAGGCTGCTCTGACAGCTGGGGAGCTGCCCTCTGTCACTGCTGCCACACAGCTGTGCACAGATGTTCAGACGTGCCTCTTAAGGAGTTGGTGGCTTCAGGAATGTAGGCTGAAATTCAATTTGCAATGCACACACTGGGGCTGTTTGCAGCCAGCTAGGAGCAGGGGCAGGAGGACTGTGGCACCGACTGCCATGCAAAGCCAGCTGGCATAAAGAATTAGGGTTGCATGGCTCAGCTCAAGCCAGGCAGAAAAATAACCTCAAAGCACCAAGCCCCATAAAAAAAAAGTTATCAGGATTCCTGATGATGATCTCCGAGTTGAAAAATACCAGGAACTGACTTGTTGCCTAGCCAATGCAGGAAGGGACAAATACCCCAGAGTCTTTCTTATCATTAGCTACCAGCAAATACCTGCTTTGAGAGACATGACTGCTGGAAATACTTCCAAAGTTGCCTCTTTATGTGGTTTGAAGTCCCTAATGCTTGTTCCAACAGGGTTGGGGTGTCCAGGTTGTTTTGCCGTTGTCAGTCAAGACTTTCTCTTTGTGTTATGCTCCCTTCTCTCTTGGTGGAAGCCAAACTCTTATACTTGCTCGAATGCAGTGTACCACAAAGCAGCTCTCAGCAGACTTCAGAGGACAATGTTTCACTCTCAGGGGAACTGGTGCTGCATTGTACCTACCTACAAAGACCTCCTGGGGGTAGAAACTCAGGGCCTCTCTGTGTGAAGGGTAAATTTGCTGGCTTGCCAAGCAGTCTGCTTTATTTCTTTTCATCTGAATGTGGTTTAAAACTCTGTGGCTCCATGAAAGTGTTTTTCCAGCCCTGGGAACATGCAGGGCTTTTCCTTATGATTATGAGGGCTGACAGGATCCCTCCCACAGATGAAAGCAGAACCAGAAGAGATTCTTTTACAAGTGACCGTAACCTGCACTAAACTTGTCTAAATCTCACCAGCAAGGAGATCCCAGTCACTGGAGCTATGCTGTCCCCTCAGAGAGGGATCTTTTTGGCTTCCCAGAAGCCCAGACAGCATCCTTCATGGTAGGGGTTTTTTGCTAAGGTGCCACACACCAGCTCTGGGGCTCAGAAGAAGGTGGATGTGAGGTTTCTTGGCTGTCCACAGGGTTAAAAAAACAGGCTGGTGGATGTAGGATTGTAGCTGCCAGGCTCTTGTGGAGACTGGCAGCCCTAGGGGCAGATATATCTCCCCTCCAAATTCCTGCCAATTTACCTCATCAGTGGTTTTGCTTTGCTGATGCTTCACTGTTCCATAAGGTTCATCTGTGCTGCAAACAAAGAAGTGCCAGGTTCCCACAGGTCAACTTCAAAACAAGAAACATGAATTACATCTGTTGGCTCATTCCATCCAAATTCAGCTGTTGAGGCTTTGCCAGAAATATCATAGTTTTGAGGGTGGTTTGTTTTATTTTTTTAATCCACCGCCAGAGTAGAGCAAAAACAGGAGTTTGGGAAAAAAAAGCTTGTGGGAAATGGCAGACTGCTGTTATCACTGAGATTAGCTCATCTTCTTCTGATACAGCTGCCTAAAGTACAAAGGCCCCCAGCTCTAGACACCACAAAACATAGAACATAGCCAGGCACATTTTGCAAGAAATTCTTCTGGATTTGTTAACAAGAGGCTCAGATTGCTTTAGCTCTTTCCTTCCATTCTTCATTTTCTGGATTTTAAGGGACTTAGAAGAATATACACATTTCATGAGTGGTCTTGTCTTTGCTGGGGAAAGATTTAGAAAAGTTTTTGCTAAGTTATCTTGGTTGGAAATGAGCCAAGTTCCCTGATTCTCCTGAAAATCTGGAGTTTCTTCGTCAGGTGGGAGTGGGGTCTTGCAGCAGTGGCCTGCTACCTTCTGGCTTCCACTGCAAAGGAAAACATTTTGTTTTTATTTTATATTTACAAATTTTGTTGCATTTGTAGGTGGATCTTTCCATTTCCATTTTTGTGCTGCATCCTGAGAGTCTGTGGGAGAGCACTCTGGGGTGAATCCCATCAGGGCCCACAGACTTGTGAGTGCCTCACTGGCAGAGCAGGCAGAGAATCATTTCCTCATGGATTATGGGGGCTCTGCTCAGCTCCCCATCACCAGCTTCCAACTCTGGGAGATGGGTATCCTGAGGACAACTGGCCCTGATATTTAAGACAAAGAAGGTATTAAGTGCCTGTGCCTTTTTCTCATCCCCTGTCACTGCACTACCCTCTGCATTCAACCAATGATGGAGACACTCCTTGACCCTCCTTTTGCTGCCAAAATGTATTCGTAGAAACTTTCTTTGTTGTCTTTAACTGTAGCAGCCAAATCAAATTCTAGTTGGGCTTTGGCCTTTATAATTTTCTCCCTACATGACCTCACAACATCCTTATAGTTTTCCCACGTTACCTGACCCTTCATCCAGAGATTATAGATTCTCCTTTTTTTTTCATAAATTCCAGCCTACATTCTCTGTTTAATGAGGCTGGTCTTTTCCCCTGGTCTTTCTACACCTGGGGACAGTCTGCTCTTGAATATTTAATAATTCCTTTTATAAAACACATTCAGACTTCCTGGACTGTTGTGTTTCATGACTAACTCCTCAACACTGCTGTTCATTGCTCTCAGTGTTCATAAATACTGGTAATTTAAAATTCATATGTAACTTTGGGGGCTTCCACTGTTGTAGCACAGGTCATAAATTCCTCCTTAAAAGGCATTCCACTATTTGAAAAGGTTTTGGTTCATTGGAGCTTGAGTTTTTATGGTTACTGTGCTAAAAGCTACTATGGAAGTTGTTTAATATATTACTTGTCAGAATCCTAGAGAGCAACAGTATACCAGGGACTATGCAAAAGCTTCACTGCTCTGGAGGATCCTGTATTTCACCTGTGTTTTCATTCTCAATCATCACAGCATACCCAAATTCACTAGGAAAGAATGACTACTGATCAGCAAATTCCACCCTATGTTTGTTTTTTCTGTTGCTGGAAAGGCATGCTGTGTTTTAAAAAAAATGTGTTTAATCCTTTGTTGGGCTGAGGTTGACTGAGGTTAGAACTAAATAGGAGATTACCACGTAACAAGTCTAATCAGGTCGGATTTTTGAAAGCCCTGCTTGCTTTTCCATGCATAAATGCTGCCATGCCTTTTTTCTGTCTCCGTTTTCACATTCTTTCCAGGCTTTAGCTCATGGAAGTAGATGATCTTTAAGGTTCCTTTCAACCCACACCATTTTCTGATTCTACAATATGAAGGTCATGCACAAGGTCTCTGAAGGCAGCGTTCCCAAACCACGGTAGAGCAGCAGGGCTGGGATTTCCAGCGGCACTGGTGTGCACCACACTGAGCCCAGTGCTGTGGAAAGCAGGAGTGCTCCATGGCACAGTGATGGTGGCCCAGGGCCCTTCCTCACTGAGCTGGCTCAGGCTCAAGTCTGCAGGGCTTGGGCCAAAGCTGTGTTCGTGTGTGCAGCCTTTCCAGGGCCTGCTGAAGTCTGGGGGGAGTGTCCAAACAGACACAGCATCCAACACTCGCTTCCCTCTGTGACTCCTTAGTCTCTTCAAAGACAGCTTACAGGAGGACGAGAGATGCCTTCAGAAGAAGGTAACAGAGGAGACTTCTACGTCTGCCAGAAAGCTGCAGGCAGCTTTGGGAGTGGGAAAGGCTGGGAGCTGCCTGCACTTCCCGTCTGCTGCCGCCTCTCACAGGGCACTGATCTGGGAGGGAGCAGCTGAGGCCATGACTGGATGTTGCTTATGGAAGGTTTCCCTTTTTCCATATAAAGTAATTTTGAAGGGAAATTACTTTACCAGGAATTTAGTGGAGTGGGTTTATTTTCAGACTTGCAATAGCTTGTGAGTGTGAGCAGTGTTCAGCTTTTGCTTGGGTTTGTCCTCCTGGGGAGTGTTCCCAGCCTGTGTGTGACCTGGGCTGTGGCAGGGCAGTGCAGTGCTGACTGGGAGCCAGGCTGACACCCACGTAAGCTTCAGCCTGTGGGACATGGCTTTGTGTGTTCATGGTCTGGGCATCCACGCACTCCCAGGACATAGCCCACAGTGCTTAATGTCCACCTGAATTTTGCCCTTAGTCACATACCTGTAGGCCCCTTGATCTTAGCAAAAAAGTTACTGCTCTGCTTGCTGTGTGGTTTTTATTTGATGGTGTGTGTGAACACCAGAGGAAGATTGGTGAGGAGCTGCTAACCCTCAGCTGTGAGTGACCATCCAGGATCAGTGAGGGACAAGTGGGTGGGCTGGGAGATGCCAGGTCTCTGCCAGCTGAGGCTGGGCACAGAAGGGGTGCCTGGTGTAGGAGGGGTGTCAGGAAGAGATGCCAAGTAATATCCTCATCGAGGACACCAGAGGCTCTGCTGTGCACGTTGCTGTGGCAGAAAAGCAACTACATGTAACAATGGGAACTCCTTTCCAGCTGCTGTTTTTGACATAACACAGGCTGTCAGTTCCCTGCAAGCTGCAGAAAAAGTGTTTTCAGGCTCTGTCCCAGGGTGAATGAGCTCTGGGGCTCTGTAAGAAGCGCCTTCCTGGGCCAGGGAGAGCTATTTGTTTTACAAACAATGGGCAGAGCACGGAGGAAATGCTTGAAGTGCCTGTGGAGAGCAGCTAATCTCCATCAACAGCCTGGGCTGTCATCTTGGTTAAGGAGCTCATGTGCAGTCAGGGAGCATCTGTACCTCCACAATGTCCCTGGCAGGACAGCGGGGACCACTCAACCACCAAGGTGGTGGTGACCATTTTTATGGGCAGGTGCAGCCCTCAGGTCCTCAGCCTGAAGGAAGCTGATGGAGAAACCATCCCCTCTGTGGGCAGTGCTGCCAGTAGAGCAGCAAGGCCTCTGAGGTGCAGGCTGTAGGATGCTGGTGGGGGAACTCCTTGCTGGCAAGAATCAGGACATCTGCTCTGTACAAGGTAGGCTTCTTTCCAGTCCTGGCTTTGCTCCCTTCACAAGAACTCCTGAAGCAAGAGGGGCACTTGGAGGAGGAAATGTCCTCACATCTTCTGAAGTGCTCCGCCATCCTCTGCCTCTCCTGCTGTGTCAAGTTGCTGTATCATCTGTCCATCTCTCTCCACTTTGAGGGCTCAGCATGAGTGGGACCAGCACAGGCAGCAAGCAGGTTCACTGCCATGCACCTGGGTGTCAGCTCACTGTGGTGAGAGTTTAGCTACTGCTGTGGGCAGTTGTGATTTGACTTTAAATCTGATGACTTCTTGGCCTTTCTCATTTATTTTTAGTGGCGGAAGAAGCTCAGCTCTAGAGTTTTGGCTGTATGGATTTAAGTCAAATGTCCAGAGAGAGCAGAGTGACTTTTCCCATGACACTTGCTGCATCTCTCAGGATGTGTATTCCCTCCTGGTCTCAGAGCTGTGGCAGATACAGGCAGAGGCCTGTGGATGCTTCCAGCTCATTTTGCAGCCAAATGCAGAACGTCATGTTCTGCCTGGTTGGATCAGGATGTACATCCCGAACTCAGAACAAGCTTGTAACAGCCAAGCTCTCACTGTGCTGTGACTGCTGTGCCAAGCCAGACAGGGCTTTGCTGTGAAGCTGTGCAGGCAATTCCCCTGTCCAAGAAGGTAAACAATTTCTCCTCATCCAGGAGGTGGGTAGAAATTCCTTGTCTCTTTTCCGCTGATGGCAATTGCTGCTGAAAAATCGTGGTGAGACCTGTTCATCCTGGCAGGGTGAATAAACACCTCTGGGCAAGTGGGTGCCTGAACCCTTGGCACAGGGGGAAACTCGGCAGTAACCAAGACTGAGACACCTCAGGCAGTGGATTTAGTGGTGTGCTGAATGCTGCCAGTTCCCAGCCAGGGGAGAATTGAGCCAGATCCTGGAAGAGCACAACAATGCCTTAACATCCACCTGGCTCTTAATGTAAGAGTCAGGATCAGGATCTCTCCTTTTCTGTGGTGAGAGGTGGTGATTTTTCCTTGTGTTTTTCCTGCCTCATGGAAGAACCCCAGTGATAGGATGGTGTCATACAGGGGCAGACATAGCCCTGGCAGCTGGGGACAAATCCCAAGCTCTGCTTTAGGAAAGCCAATTTGCATGTGGAGGGCTGGACAGCAGAATAACAACAGCAGCAGCAGCAGCAGGCTTTGCTGGGTGCATATCAGCTGGAGGTCCCACACAGAGCATGGGTCCAGGCAAGCTGCCTGGGGACATTGTGTCACATCAAAGCTTCCAAGCACCTTATTGTCCCTATTGTTTAAGGGATACCAGAAAAAAGAACAGCTGGGCTGTGCAGGAAATGCTGCACTGGGTAAGGGGAGCAGAGTGCATGACCTGAGGTGGCCCCATCCTGCAGATAGCAATGGGCTGGCCACTGTAGGGTACTCAGGGGAGAAAACCTTCAGCAGGGTGTTGAAATGCTGCTTAAATCCTCTTCTCAGCTGAGAGACTCATCTCTGTGCTGATGAAGAGCACCTGGGTTGTGGTGTCTGCCAGGAAACCAGCCTGTGCTGACTATTAGGTGTGGTTTCAACCATGGCCCAGGGCTACACATAAAACTTTGCTTCTCCACAGCTGCCTCCTGTTAAAAATCAGAACTGGGATACTTCTGTAACAGAGAATGTTGAGTGCAGCCACCCCTAGTCTCTAAGCAGCTTCCCACCAGAAGGCTGTGTACAGTCATTCCTGGAAAGAGAAGTCTCGAAAGAGAAGAGCAAACATTTCTCTGGGTTTGCACCAGCTGCTCAGGAGCAGGGAACCACCTCAGCATCTCTTGGGCTAAAATTGAAGCATGGTTGATAGTAGTGTGGATCTGCCCCCAGATCATGAGGAGGAAGAAGACAGCAGTTTTCTGCTGGAAGATGGTTCAGTGCCATGCACTTGAAACCTGCACCCCACTGTCTGCAACAGGGTAGAGTGCACATGCAGGGCTAAAATCAGTGCAAATTCAGGACCCCATAAGGAGAATCAGGACCCATATCGGCCCCTCTTTTATAGGACTGGGAATGAGCTGTGTGTGGTCTATGAGCCAGTAAAACCAGGAGCTTCTGTCAGGCTGGCTCTGGAGTACCTGTCTGCATAGGAAATGCCTTCTCCTGATGGAGTGTAATGGGAGCTTTAGTTTCCTGTTACTGCCTGCATCTTCAGAACAGAAGGGGGAAAGCTGTTTGTGGTGTTCTTAGAGCTATCAATAACTGGAAATAAACACTCTATGCTCCTTTGGTCTGCACTTCCTATTGCAGGGAATTAATAGCTGCGTTTTACAAAACAGCCTCACTAAAGAGGGATTGAACAGAAACGGCCTTTCTTCCCTTCCTGGGATATGGGGTTATGCCTCCAGCATTTCCCAGCCTGAGGGATAAACATCTCCAGCCAGATCTGCAAAACAACCCTGCTCTGATCTGCTTTAGAAGCAACTCTCTATTTAACCAGGAATTGGAGCTCTCTGGAGAAAAACAGAGCTCTGCATTCACCTTCTCCCTTCCCAGATCTCGCCCATGGAGAGCTCTGCCACCACCCAGCCAGCCTTCTTTGGCTGAGCATTGCACACAGGTAAAACAGGAACGGCATAACATGGAATTCTGCTAGCCCACATTGAAATCATGCTGGGAGAAATGATGCTGCAAAGTTGAGCAAGCTCTTCATGGCATGATAGAGTGAGTGGGATGCACCCTGTCTCCTGGGGGTCCTTTCCTCCATGCCTTGGTCACTGCATGGTAAGCAGAGCCAGCAGTTGGTACAGTTCTGCTCAGCCCCTGAGATAACAGAATATAAACAGTATTTCACTTCTCACCTCAACCTTGCAAGGAGGAGGACTCATCACCTGAACTGCTCAACACCTGAGTTTTCACCTGGGGCAAGCAGCCATCGGTCTGGGTAGCGCAAGGCTGGGTGTGTGTGTTGTGTCACTTTGGAGAGAGAAGTGTTGTGATGTGGGATCAGTCCAGTGAACTTTGCTCCTAGCAGGGATCACCTTCACCTCATCCTCAAAACCGTGACTGGCTCCCACTTAAAAGGCTTAGCATGGAGGCAGGCTTGCAGTCACCTGGGACTTAAAAGCTTTTCTCCCTTTTTGCAGGACCCTCCATTGTGACTCCTCCTAAGGACATCTGGAATGTGACAGGAGCACAAATCTACCTGAGCTGTGAAGTCATTGGCATCCCGACCCCTGTCCTTATCTGGAACAAGGTAAGGGCCCTGCTAGGAGCTCTTACAGCACAGCAAACCTGAGGTGGCTGAAAGTGCCTGGTAAGCACACAGGCCATAGCAGATCTCTGTAGAACTACACCTCTTTGATGAGTTCTATCATCTCTGCAGTTCTGTCCACCCCCACACATCTGGTTTTGCTTAGTTTTTAGACATTATTTAGAAAATAAACTCTTGTTGATCCCGAGCCAGGACAGGATTTGTGTTTCTCTTGGTAGCGCCTGGTATTCGGAGCATGTGGGGAATGTCCCTTGACCTGCCTTCACCTTCACCCTGCTGGCAGCAGTGACTCTGAGGTGGCTAGACATCGCCCACGTTGGGAACAGGAACCACATGGGGCAGTCATTTAGCTCCAGTAGCCAGCAGCATGTTGATTTTGGCAGCTCTAATAACATCTGGCTTAGGACGGGGGCCAGTGTTGAATGGAGAGGATCCTGGCCATAGGGCTGAGAGGCACTGCATGGCTCCTGCAGCCTCCTCAAGTGCCACAGGTTTGTGCACACTTGTGAAGGGTCTTAAAATTAAGCTGAAACGTTACTATGTAAGGATACTATGGAGAAAAAAAACTAGATTGGCCCGAAATTTGCTGTAAGACAGCAAGCTTTATTCGTAGGGGTTCAAGAGCAGACTGTCAGGTGAGCATACAGTGTGGGCTTGTTGACTCAGACAGCATGTTCTGCTTGTTTATGAGTAGCTGCTGAGTTTACACTGACTGTCAGTGCTGTTCTGCTTTTCATGCCTCTTCCTCATGGCTGAGAGACTGCTTGACCTGGTGGTGACAAGGGCTGAGCACCACTTATCTCGTGCTGTGCTCTGGGCTCAGACGCAGGGAAAGACTGCAGTGCTGCTTTCCCACTGATGCTGTGCCTACCAGGAGGGACTGCCTGGTTTGCTGCAGCAGAAACAGGCATGGCTTAGCATCCCCTTGGGAACACACACACAAGTTTTGTGAGGCCAGATCAGCACAGGGCATGCTGGCACACCCCACTGCCCAGCACCATCCGTCCCAGAAAGCTGGGCCACTCTGTTGCTGCTGAGGTGAGGGGAAGCCAGCCTCAGGGCTGAGGCACTGGGGTGGTGTGAGCACTACACAGAGGATAAGGTGAAACTCGGACACTAGAAATACACTGCTGCTGCACAAAACACATTCATGTATATCTAATGTTGATGTGTGTGCAGCTATGGCTCAGCATGCAGTTCCAGCATAAGTTAGCCCCAAAGTTCTTACCCCTTCCTGCCCCTCTGTTTAGATAATTCGAGGACAATATGGTGTCCAGAGGATGGAGCTTCTGCCTGGGGACCGGGAGAACTTGGCTATCCAGACCCGTGGGGGCCCTGAGAAACACGAGGTGACTGGCTGGGTGCTGGTAAGTACTCTGTGTGTGCTCAGAGCTGCACAGGCAGCAGAGTGCAGCTTGCAAACTGCTCATGCACAAAGAACAGTGCAGCAGACAAATGGCAACAGACAGGGAGGGCACTTAGAGGAAAACGGCCTGTGTGAGTTAGAGGTGAAGGGTAAGGGTGGCTGCTGGTTCCAGTCTTACCTGGTGCATGCACCACCCCTTCCTCTGTCTGTCAGGCAGCACTTTGAAGTGTGCATACCCCCTGCAAAATCAGAGGGGGAATAGAGGGGAGGACAGGGTTTGACACAACAAAGCTGTTGTCAGTCTGTAAGATACCTGAAAATACAATCACCTCTGCCAGTGCACGAGATGCTCACTGGGGGAGGGGGGTGTGTTTATTCCCTTAGATATCTCCTCTGAGCAAAGAGGATGCTGGGGAATATGAGTGCCATGCATCAAATGCCAAAGGAGAGGCAACAGCTTCTGCGAAAATCCATGTTGTGGAAACTCTGCATGAAATAGCCCTGATCAAAGGTTGGTAAGTGTGGCTGAACACTCAGCAGCACTCTCCCCTAACAGTTTATTGTCATTTGATACAAAATAACCACCTCTGTTTAATGCTTTCAAAAAAAACCCCAACAAACCCTCCCTCCCCCTGCTACTAGAAATACCAGTTTAACTTGCAGCTTTTTGCATTTGACAGAACATTCCAGCAAATCTTAGCTGCTAGAGTTCTCAAGGGATTGTTAAATAACCTCCCACATGCTGTAAAGTACTGGAAATACCAAATTAACGTTAAGAAACACCTTCTGGGTTTTTTATAGAGCAATTTCCAATGGGTTTCCAGCCCTACATTTGTATCATCCTTTCAGTGTTGTCTGGATGCTTTCAAACCTGCTCCTCTCTCCTGGGAGCAGTATTGGCACAGCAGACATTCCAATTCCTGCCATGTTCTCTGCATGCTGGGATGTGAAACCTCAAAAGATTTGCCACAGCACATCCTCTTTGCTAGGCTGTGTGCAAAGCTGGTGGCAAACCCTCATCCCAGCTGCAGAGGATGGCTCAGTACCACAGCCACAGGATATGCTTAGGAAAAATCTGGAGAGCCAGAACAGTAACTGTAACCCTGCCAGAAGCAGAGGGACAGGGAGTAAAGCACCTGGCTAGAGAATACTGTGCTGCCCAAATCCCCTATTGGACATATCCTTAGTTTTAATCCCCTAGCTTTATCCAAACTATATAGTCTTGACTTTTTGTGTCCTTATGACTCTGAAGAGCTAAAATACTTCCCTTAGAAGAATGTTAGCAGCACCTGGCACTGAAGTGAGTGCTTACAATGAATCCAAATATCATGCACAGGAGCTTTGCTAATGGTTTTAAGGTAGCCTCTAATCCCTTTTCAAACATCTTATTTATGGATGTGAATGAAATTGAGTTTTACTGAGCTGTGCCACTAACAGCAAGCTTATACCCCAGAACAGTTTGTCTCTTGCACACACCCAGCACATGCTACAGCTGGTTCTTTTCAGCTGTAGGAAAGTTCTAAGGCATCTGGAGACAAGTGATAAGTAAATGTTGACTGCCACTTTAAAGGAAATTGATAAATTTAATAGAACAAACTGCCAGATATCATAGCTACACTGTGAGCATCTGTGTGCCATGTCCAGGTGATCTCAGCACAGAAAAACGTGTCTATTATCACCCCCTGCAGCAGGGAGGGAAGGAAAGAAGGCAGGAAGGAAGGAGGGGTCAGGTCTCATCCTCAGCCAAGAGATCCCAAAGCTGTTGCCAAAGTTGCAATATTCCCCCTTGGAAAAGGACAGAGTGTAACATGTTTTTGTTTTTCCACAGATGATGGTGCAGAGCTGTGATGTGAGGACTTTCACTTACGCACAGTTTTAAATTAGTATTTTGGAAAGCTGCAAGCTCTGGCTTTTTCTAGCTGACTAATCAGTCCCTCTTAACTCCCTTTTTCTTTGAGTCCCAATTTGCTTGCACACTTCTTTCACAGATATACAAATAGATTCACAAGCTCGATTACAAATTTTAATTCTATTTACAGGAAATAAACATACTTTTGAACAGCATACAGCTGATGAGTAAAACTAATTTTGAATGCAACGTATACAAAATGAAACAAAACCTGAGCACCTGAGTCTCATAATTAAAAAAAAAAAAGCCCTTTTAAGGCTAAACACTCATCATACGAGGTGCAATACTCATAGACATCAGTTCCTGGAAGAGGAGTTTGCAGGCGTAGGGCATTCGAACCAAGGATATCTGGGAAGAGATTGCAAAAGTCTTGTGATAAACACTCATAAAGCATCAACTTCCACATCCTCTACATAAATAACTTTGTTGAGTTTTTGGCTTAAAAGCAAATCTGAAGTTATGCATGAAAGCATTTAATGAGAATTGCTCACAGACAGTACCAAGGCAAGAAGGAAGCTGAGACTGTCTGTAGGGGCTACACAGCAGCTCTCCAGAACACGTTTTTAATGTAAAAATGCAGCCAAGGGCTCTGATCCTAAACAAGAACCATTTAATAGAACATGTGCATAGCATAGTGTGCCTGAGGTGCATAAATGCAGGTAAGGTTTCCAGCACACAACACTCTTTAACCCCAGTGCCATTGTTCAGAGTTGCAGCAGTCAGCCCTTGGCACAAGAACAAGCCTGTTCAAGGCTACTATTTTTATCTCTGCTACCCCTGTCCCTTGACATACTTCTGTAACCAAGCATGCACTGCAGAGCTTTTATTAAATTAAAAAAACCCACCAAAGTGCAGCACAAAAGACCTCCTGTGGGGACCCAGCTCTGCAAGCATAAATATCTTCATGGGACAGTCACATGGGCGATGCCTCTAAATTCCTGTGATTCTGAGTTTTACTTGTAAAAATAAGTTCTCAAGCATTAAAAGTCTCTGAAAACTCTGCACTGTACAACACTTGAGCAGCATTTCCTGCTAAGTGACAAGCCAACACTGTGAAATTAATAAGGAAGCATCCAAATTGACTACAATGCTATAAACACTTAAAACAGTTATGAAACTAAAATAGCAATTGTTCTGGTGCTTCTTTAAATATTTACTTCCCTATCCTCCTGCTTCACTCAAGTGGCATTTCCTCCTGCCCACAAGGAGAAACAATGGCTGATGAAAACCACACGCACCTGAGTTTTATTACGGCATCCGCGGCATTCGTAGGTGTGAGTCCTCGTGTTTGCAATTGCCATGATGCCACAGAGGTTACACACGTGCACCTGGTATGGGTCTGAAGCTTCAAACAATCTTTCTCTCAAGAACTGGGCTGCTCCGTGAGCAATCTGGCAATCTCGTTCCATTTCTCCAAAGCGGAGGCCACCATCACTAAAAGGAAGAGAAAAACCCCTCAGCTTTTGAGTTCACTGGCAAAATAATCAGTTCTTGTTGGTGGAACAAGTATCTGCATGGCAAGGCAGGAGGAAAGCTGTGCATTAATTTTCCTCTAATACCACAGAATAAAACTGTGAAAACAGAAATTAGTAACTGCTGATGAGCATTTCTACATGTGGTGTCTGACAGCCACAGCACAACCATACAGCAAAATGAAATGTACAATTAAGTCATCCTCTGCTTATCTGTGGTGGGTTTAACCTTGGCTGTCTGCCAGATGTCCACCAAACAGCTCTCTGGTCCCCACCATGTCAACAGGACATGGGGAGAAAGTAAGATGGAAAAGCTCATGAGTGGAGATAAAACCAGGGAGATTGCTTATCAATTACCACCCCAGACAAAACAGACTCAGCATGGGGAAAATGAGATTATCACCTATTAAAAATGGAGTAGGATGATGAGAAACAAAACTAAAAAGTTCACCTCCCCAACCTTCTTCCCAGGTTTACTTCACTCCTTCATTCCCAACTCCTTCCTCCTTTTCCTGAGATGAGTGGGAGAATGGGGATTGCTGTCAGTGCATCACAGCTCCTCCTGGCTGCTCCCTTCTCCTTACAATTTTTTCCTGCTCCAGCATATGGCCCCTTCCATGGGATAGTCCTTCACAAACTGTTCCAGCATGGGCCCTTCCCACGGGGTAGAATCCTTCAGGAACAGACTGCAGCAGCAGGGGTCCCCTACAGATCATACCTCCTACCAGGAGCCTGCTCCAGCGTGGGCTTTCCACAGGCTGCAGGGCAGTTCCTGTTGCATTTCCTCACTCCTCTCTCACAGTTGCTGCACAGCATTTTTTACCCTTTCTTAAATATACTCTCACAGAGGTGCCACCAGCACCACTGCTGGGCTCAGCTCTGGCCAGCACTGGGGCTGCCAGGGCCAGCTGTAAGTGGCTGTGTCCAGCATGGGGCAAGCCCTGGTCCTTTCACACAAAGGCCATCCCAGCAGTACCTCCTGCTACCAAAACCTTGGCACCTGCACCCAATACAAGACCTTAAGCCAAACACATGAAAAAATGGCTGGCTATTGTGGATGAGCTAATTAAGCTGCAAAACAGAAGCAACTACTTGTTCAGGGCTAAAATCTGGATAGAAAAACCAAACACCATAAAGAAATGAACAGGATCCTTACCGAGATCTGCCTTCCATGGGCTGTCTGTTAAGGATCTGGATTGGCCCTCGTGCTCGAGAATGGATTTTGTCATCCACCATGTGCTTCAAGCGCTGGTAATAGGTAGGACCAATGAAGATCTGGGATGTGATTTTTCGACCAGTGAAGCCATTGTAGAGGACCTGAAGAAGTCAATGCAATCATAAGCCTTACTACCCATCAAAGGTGTATTAAAAAAATTACAGTGGATTGATACTTTGATTATACCTCATTTCCTCTTAGATGATAACCATAATCTGATAAAAGGTTGGAAATCTTTTGCACGTTGACAGCATCATTAAAAGGTGTAGCATCACCAATTTCTCCCTTGTTTGCAGACACCTACAGAGAAGAGATTTGGAAAAGTTTGTCAGGTTTCTGAAGGACTAGTTAGACCATATTTAGCTATTTCAAACAGTAGTAACTCTTAATACTGGAATTTGAGATTCCATGCCAATGGTAGTACCCTATCTCACTGTGTTTATCTGCCACATGTTTTAAAAAATACACACTATAAACAATTTTGCCTCTCCTTATTCTAGGTCAGGGGAAAATGTCTGGAACAAAAGCAACAGAGGAGAGAGCACACTGTAGGTAGGGCCTGACCTTCTCATAAAATTTACAGGACTGTACATCTTCCCTAAGAAACCTCCTTTTGCTATCAAATAACTGGAGAGCAATCATTTTTAAGTGAATTAATACCTACTAGGTAGTGTTTATCTTTACCAAAAAAAAAAAAAAAAAAGCAAAGCTCAAAGCATACAGCAGTCCCCACCAAATTTTAATTCATATTGTTGAGACATTCAGTATAGAAGACTGTTCTTACCTTGCCCTGAAGAC
Organism: Urocynchramus pylzowi; assembly: GCA_013397555.1. Taxonomy (NCBI): domain Eukaryota; kingdom Metazoa; phylum Chordata; class Aves; order Passeriformes; family Fringillidae; genus Urocynchramus; species Urocynchramus pylzowi. The sequence continues at coordinate 131,420 of VZRH01002375.1, read as the reverse complement.
ACTCAATCAAGTGACCAATGGTCATGCGGGAAGGGATGGCATGGGGGTTGATAATGATATCAGGTGTGATGCCTTCACATGTAAAGGGCATATCCTAGAACAGGGAAACACACAATCAGTTCCTTCCAGAACAATCATGTTTAGGAAAAGTATGTGTCTGGATCCCAATTAAGTCTTTTAAAGAATTTAAAAGGCATTGAAATATGTAAAAAGCAGCTGTGTATCCTTCTAAAAATATTTTAGCTACATTTAAGTCAATATTGCACCTGAGTAGATATTCCATAGACAATTCACTTAAGACCGTTCCAATGCTAAGATAATCACAGGTAAAATCAGAAGAAGAAGAAAAAATAAATGACTACCTCTTGCCTGTACTGGATCCCACAGGTTCCCTTCTGACCATGTCTGCTAGCGAATTTATCTCCAATTTGAGGAATTCTTACAGAACGTACCTGTAAGCCACAGGAAAACATGCAATTGGTAACTTAAATACAGACCAAAGATCCTTAAATCTGAAAGCACAAACGTCAGTGCTCACCCTAATCTTGCAGAATTTGTACCCTTCCTGGTTGAGGGTTACCATGACCTGATCTACAATCCCAGTCTCACTGGTCCGCAGGAAGGTGCTGCAGTCCCTCTTGGTGAAGCGCCTGTTGGTGCTTTCCAGCTCATCTTCGTTTTCTGGCAGTGTGACTGTTTTGCCAATGATGACATCATCCCCAGACACACGTACCCCAGGGGCTATCAAACCATCATCATCAAGTTTGTCATAGATTGCATGTCTCATACCTTGGGGGGAAGAAGGAACCAAAAAAGTAGACTCGCAAATTTTTCAACATACTGCCTCTTGATGTTCTGCTGTAATTCAACAAGTCTGCTTGCAACTTCAGACAACTGCTAAAATATCTAATGTAAGTATCTCAATTGATACAGTAATTTCTATATAATACAGAAATGTCTGTATTAATATATCCCAAAATGAAGACTGAATCAGTTCAACACTACCTTGCCCACAAAACCTTAATTTAAAAACACTACCTTACCTTGGCAAGTTTCACGTGTAGGCTTCTCAAAAACTTCCTCTTGGTCGTACCCTTTCTTAGACTCCTGCTCTTTGTATGAGCGATAGAACACAGACCTGAAATGAAGTGATGAAGTCTTCTCCAGTGAAGCCAGCATAATTTTCCCCCCATATCTCATTTTCACATATTAGGCTACTGTTACTAATGACAACCAAACCCAAATAATGAGTGCATGCCACACAACCTTTCCTCTGATTCCCTGTTAATCTGACCTTCACTGAGGGCAAAACAAAAAAAAACCAATCCACCACACAGAGAAGTTTCAGAGGGCATTATGATGGTCACTTTGCAGATACTGCCAAAGTACCTAAGATAACAGGCTAATTTTTGATGAACTGCAAAGATTTTTGTATCTGCTTGACACCACAGAAGTAGTTATTATTCCTAGTGATAATTCACATCTCCAGCATATCATTCTCATATTACTTTCCTCCTTATGCACGCAATTTTGCAAACTTTTTTAGACTTCTACTGCTACTTTGCAATGCCACACTCAGTACAACTGATCTGCAGTGAAAAACTTTCAATTTAATATAAAGTTCTTTCTGGTGCTTTAAGGGTTTTTGTTTGCTGCCTCAGTTGCCAGCACACCAAAGTGCTTTCAGATACTATAATGCATGAAGTCACATCAGCCACCAGCTGTGCCAACAGCAGTTCCTTCTAAGGAGAGGAACATTCCAATCCTAACTGGTAGCAACTGTCTCACTAATAACGACAAGACTATGCAAAAATGCTGCAACATTGTTCTGGTAACTGGCAAGACTTATATGAAAATACACCAGGGAAGAGTCCAAATGTTTTTTCATTAAACTGTCATACAAAGGACCCTAAACAGAATAAAGATCAAAATGGAAGATCAAGAAGATAAAGGGGGCAGTCAAGTTTCATGGTGTTCTGCTAAGATACACATTCACTATTTTCACTGTTTTGCTCCCTCTATCCCCATTAAAAAAAAAATTAAAAAGCTTCTCAAGTTGGAAAGATCTGGAGAACGCCATCTTCTGGAATAAAATGAACTTTTCTTGAGCCTCTGGACAACTCAGGATAGCTTTTTTTTTTAAATTCCAAGCAGTTAAAAAATTTACAAAATCTTACCTGAAAAAGCCTCTGTCAACAGCAGAACGGTTCATAATGACAGAGTCTTCCTGGTTATAGCCTGTGTATGATGCAATGGCTACAATTGAGTTGATACCTACAATATGCAGAGAAAATATTTTGAAAGAATGCACACATGCCCAGACAGACACTATTTTAACTCAAAGTAGACTGTACTCTCTACAGTGAAGCTGTTCTGCCCTTCCTCAGATAAAATCTACATCCCACACACAAAAACATGCAGTATCAGAAAATGCAACTCTGGGTAGAAAAGAGAGTTAAGAGTGACCACTTGTGAAAAACCTATCAAACATCAATATAGAAAATGCATTTTTTCAGTGAGATTTTAGCAGGGTTTTTTTGGGTAAAGTAGTTTCAGTTGCAACACTACCAACAAATTTTTTGCAGTCTAGGTGTCCAACTACAATCTAACACATAACCTATACTTATTTCTTAAACTGCAGACATTTGCTAAGTGTTCAGGTACTCTACACACACTTGTGACATGTTTGAAACAAAACAGAAGAGCAGTATTTTTGTTCCATGAACATGAACTGACAACGCACCTGCTGGTAACTCTCTGAACCTCAAGTACTCCATGGAGCGTGTTGTTACCAGGGGCTTCTGGGGATAATACAGCACATGGGCCAGCGTATCCATACGGACATGGAAGTTGGTGATGTAGACTCCCATGGCCTGTTTACCCATAGCAGACTGGTACGTGTTCCTGGGAGACTTGACAGACAAAGGGAAGACCAATAATTATGTACATAAAGTTCCTTACACACACCCACACCCGTGGGTTTTCTATCAGCTTTAAAAGCAGGATGTCAGCAGAGGTGCACTGACCTGGTTGTGATCAGGGAAAGGGATAATCGATGCACACACTCCCAGGATCATGGACGGGTGAATCTCACAGTGTGTGTATGTTGAACAATATGCCACACCTTTCTCTTGCAAGTCATCTGGAGTCATTGCCAGCATCACAGTCTCTTCTTCCAGGGTGTCAATGTACTCTACTACACCACTGGCCACAAGATCCTGCCAACTGAACAACCAATAACTCAATTAACACCTAAAATGGGTCTCTTCAGCAGTGACAAGAACAAGGACTTCCCCGGCTTATTACCACTACCACCACTGCCTCGGTGTGATTAAAAAAACTGATTGAACTACCAGGCAGAGAAAGCATCTTTGTGCTGTACACAGCCATAAACACTCCTCTCTCTAACCTGAGGAAACATGCACCTTCCAAGATGGAAAATGACACCTTCAGTTGAATTTCAGGAATGTATCTCACCTGTAATTGTTATACTCTCGTTCCTTCAGTTGGTCAATGTGCCTTTTCTTCAGCAGCAACTTCTGTTTCTCTACAATCAAAAGGGGCCGACAAATTCTGCCTGCATCAGTGTAGATGCGGATTTCTCGCTCACGAATATCTCTAATCATGGAGACCTGGGCAACACAGCAGCATCTCATGAGTACAAAGTCTCAACTTGGAATCAGAACTACAGAACACAAAACAGGACAATCAAATTCCCTAAAGCAAAGACTTTCCAGGCACTATCAGAAGCACAGAACAAAGAGTAACATTCCTACAAACAGGCGCGTTTCAGAAGATTATTTTCAACGGTTTTGTCTTTCAACTGGATCCTCTTTAAAAACAAACAACCCCTGCTAAAAAAACCAACCCCACAACCAAGCAACAAATCATACCCAAACAATCATATAATAATAAAAAAAAAATCAAATGCATCAAAGGCAAAAACCTCCCCAAAAAAACCACAAAACAAACCCAACAGGAAGTATATTCAGAAAGAGACTTGGAAATAATGCTACTTGAAACTTGCACAGTAGTATCAAGGCATTATCCTCTCTTGACTAAAAGGACACCCAGACTCTAGATGTAAAGATTTATACCTCTGACACAATGATGTCCATCTGACGACGAAGCTTCCTTAGGGTATTCATCAGCTGCTCCGGATCTTTGTGTATTCCTACCCAGCAGCCATTAACAAATATTTTGGTAGCACTAGAAAGGGGAAACACAAACAAATAATCATTAAAAATATCCCACCCCACCAAATAACCCTCAAACCCTTGAAGTGTTGTGCAGGACACAGCTTAAGTCTGTTTAAAGAGTTTTATTTGCACATACTCAGCTATTGCTGCTGGAGATATTTCTTCTAGGTTTTCCATACTCCACTCTTCCAAGAACTCCAGAATTGGGGATGGCTGAGACCCCACAGAAATGTAAGCCATCAGGGCTAAGTTCTTCACAAGTCCTACTGCATGACCCTAGCAGAAACACAAAGTTAACTTGCATTTTCAAATCAAGAGGTGCCCCCAAGAAGATTCAAGAATTTCAACTTAACCCCTCAAGGAACACAAAACATGCTTTCAACCACTGAGTTAGCTATAAAGCTAAATATTTGCGTCAGCATTATTAAAAAAGTGCAAGGGATCATTACAAGTACCAAGGCTACAAAATGACCATGAGGGAGAGGCAGTTAGTACACAAATCCTGCTTTCATTACCTCAGGGGTCTCAGCAGGGCAAACCATTCCCCACAGGGTGTTGTGCAGCTGCCGGGGCTTGGCCAGTTTTCCATCTCTCCCAATCGGAGAATTCAGGCGTCTCAGGTGGGAAAGTGTGGATGCAAAAGTCAGGCGGTTCAACACCTGCACGGAGGAAGGAGTTCAGTCAGTCAAAGCTGTATAAGTGTGCTGCTGACAGGCATCATGACACACTAGCACAAAGGATCAATGCCCTCTAGAAATGATGTGCTTAAAAAGAACTAAAACATTTTAGTTCAAACATTTTTGATTTTTGTTAGCTACACTTTTTAGCTCACCTCCACTAACCTCACACTATCCCTCAAATCTCAAGCTCCTAACTAGTGTTGTAGTGGCAGAAGTTCCCAGAGCATGCTTTTACCATATCAAAACCCTGGCCTAATAAAGTCAGTGCTCCTCATCATTTGCCATGGAATACAGAACTTTTATATTATAAGGGGTCACTCAAGTTTTTTTTAACTGCCTGTGAAGCACTGGAAGTAACTAAAGGAAAGAAATCCATCCTCCTGGATGATTCCCTGGGACTAGGAATTTACACAAAAGTGTATGACCTAAGAAAAAAATCTTTACAAGAGTTACACCAACTGTTTAGCAGTGAATGCAACAGCCAAATCAAACAAACCATGACAAAAAAAACCCCTAAACCACACACCTATGAAGATCCAACTGTTTGGATCTTCATCTGTGTCACCTAAGGAAATTTCCTTTTAAAATATTTCTGTTTAACATACAACATGCATGGCTGCTAAGTAATGCTAAACTCTTCCATGAGAACAGTTTTACCATAAGAACTGTAAACCTGACAAAACTCTTATTGTACCTGAGATACTCCTGCTCTGGCCTGATGAGCTTTCTTCTGGTCACCCCAGTTTCCAGTTGCCAACGAATACTTCAAACCATCTGAAATAATTCTCGTTTTAATTGCCAACTCCAAGTTGAAATCCTTCCCTCTGTCAATGAACTTTTGTGCATATATTCTCACTTCCTTCAGCAAATTCTTGAACATTCTGTAGAAGAAAGACACCGAGAAATCTGATTAAACAGTGCTGTGCAATTCAGCCTACTCAGGGCTATTTGAAAAAAATGTCACTGGCCTCCTGAAAAGAAGCAATTTGTAACCAGGGTGAGGGGGCAGAGGGGAATAAAGCAAATGCAACTGTTTGTAAACATGCACAAAATATGCTTCAAAACAATTCAATGCTGGCCACCTACTGTTATAGGAAACTCAACCACTCCATGAAAAAGTCATAATTAGACAGAAGCTGTGTTGCCCAAGACTGGCTCTCTGACACAATAGAATCAGCCTGACTTGGAAGCACAGAGTTGGCAATGTCTCTACCATGAAAGAAAATGTGTATGTGATAGTTACCCTCTGAACAGGAAAGCCAAGAGTGGCCCAGCAAGATCCAGTCTTTTGTTGCCATAATGATCTCTGTCATCCAGCTCTCTTCTTCCCAGTGCTGCTAGCAACAGTCTGTGCACCATATACCTAAGCAAATAAGACAGTTTATGTTTTAAACTGACAGCAGACATGCACAACAAAGATTACATGTTTTCATAGATAAGTCAGTGAATTCTTTCCTAAAAGCTGTCCATTCTAGATCTTTAGGATACCACTGCCCTAAAATAAACCTCCTCGGCACATCCTTAGAGGTGGATGACCCACAGAAAGTTCAGGCTAAGGACAGGGAGAAGAAAATATTTACATCATGACAGTCATGCCTCTTCTGCTAAATATCTGCCCTGCATTGTAATACAGGATCTACTTAGCACATGCAGTCAGGCATAAAATCACAACTCTCCTGATGCTACAGTTCATCTGCATACCAGTAAGCAGTGATCAAGACAATGTGCTACGGGATTTGAAGAGTGGTTTACATTACAGTCAGCTTATCAGTACTTATCTAAATCTTAGTTATCAATTTCTAGATGTGATCCATGCAACTGGATATCAAAAAGTCATTTAGCACTATCATCATATTTAACTTAAGATCCAAAATATGTTTGAGGCTCATTTTGTTCCTTTACTTTTTTCCTAGTTTATCAAAATTTGCATTTTCTCAGCCTCAAAAATATACCAGTGCCCCAAGGTTTATCACAGAGTATCCAGAAGAGTGAGGTTAAACCAAACTTCCATTCAAGGCATTTTTCCAATCATATACATGAGTAAAAAATACCCATTAGCAGCTGTGAGACAGAGTTCTGACATACCCCAGAAAATAGGCCTTTTTGGTTTCACAGAAGTCACTGACACCAACATGTGGGAGCATTTCTTTCTGCAAGACTTCTTTGGCATACTTGATTCTCTTTTCTTTGGTGACACCTGGCTTGGCACCTCTTGAGCCAATGAAGTTTAGGGCAACATTTTGCTCCTGAATGACAAATGCTTCATCCAGAGAAGGTTTGACCTAAGGCAAAAAAATCCAGCAAAATCCTGTAGCAACCAGTGCCTGTTGGGGCTGAAGGAAACTACACAGTAGTTTGTTAATAATTCTTTTCAGGATCTGCTAATTATTGATCCAGGTCTGGCACTAGAAAATAGAAATGAAGCATGCAGGAAGAACACAAACAATAGTTCAAACTTCAGAAAATAGTTCTCATTCAAGTTCATTCTAGGTCTGAGGCTGTTTCAGGTATAATCAAGATTTTACAGTTAAAGTTAACAACAGCAGGAGAAGACCCTAAATCTCCAAAAACATATTAACTCTTAAAGATTTCCACTGTGCTCTGTCCTCTTAATGCACTCATTAGAATAGATTCAGGCAGAGAACTTTCAACATTTCTAATACAGAACCCACAAAAATAGTAAATGAATTACAACAGGAAAATGAACAACACTTAAAGTGATGACTACCTCCACTGACACACTGCCAAATGTGAGAACAGGACATAATTTAATATGTATTACCATTTCCATCATTTCTGGGTCTTCAAAATCATAAATGATGTGCTCTAGAATGTCCCTGTCGGACACAAAGCCGAGTGCACGGAAGACAATGATGATGGGCACCTCTTGTTTGATATATGGCAGAGTTGCTACAATGCGCTGGCCGATGGCACTCTTCTTTGCACCCTGTAAAGATGGGGGAAAGCAGGGCTTGGGCTTAAATCATCCTGCCTTTCAATTAAAGTCTCTAAAATCATCCTGCCTTTAAGTAAAAGTCTCCCTCTGGATTTGGATGATACAACACAAGCATATTTATTCCAGCACCACAGGAAAATACGGCTCCTCAGCAGGCCAACTAAGGAGCTACTCTGCAACCTTACTCCAGCAATGACTTTTTATTTTAAAAACATTTCAAGCTTTAGAAGCCTGTGAAAACTCGTAAGGTTTTTGCTGATACAAAGGAATATAAATACTACTCATTCACCCATATGCATAATTTCTCTCCCTCAAGATTGCCAAGAGCAATCCTATCCACCTTCAGTGTTCCTTCTGTCAGGCTTAAACTCAATTTTTCTAACCCACTGTGCAAGTAATTATTCAAGTATCTGCTCCCCTTCTCCAAGAGGAAATGCTGTGGGATGCACAGGAAATCAGGAGTGCCTCAGACATCAGGAGTGACAATACTGTAAAGCTTCTATTTAAGTTGCTCTTGGAAAATTTCAAAACATCAGTACAATACTAAATGAGTACTGTCACCTTTTGCTTTAGAAGTAGCACTTACTTACCCTCACAGATGGCACAATTAGATCTTAATTATGAATTAATATGTAAAATACATCTCAACACTGCTTGGACATCAGCAAAGTCAGGATTCCTGGTCTTTTATTTATTCTTTGTGAAAAAACAGGACACAGCTTGTCTGAATTTTCTAAAAACTCATGTGTAGTAATTTAAAAATAATTTTTAGCCTTGCCCTAAAACCTGCCACAAATTGAGTCTTCATTTCAATCCTCAAATTATTTATGATAGAGACAAGCACAATGTGTGACAAACAAATTTTCATTTACTTTAATCTTATTTACACCTTAGCATCAGAAGAAATTTCTTCTCAAAATCCCAAAAGCAAATGACACAAAGAGACAGGACAGTAACAAAACTCCTGAATCAATCTCTGGGGTTATTACTGCCTAGTCATACCTGTCCACCTCTGGCCAGCATGCTGACCCATATAGTACTTGTTGGTCGAGAGGAGTTTTCCAGACAAGACCTACACTCTCCTGTGTAGGCATATTTTGAATCTTTCTTTGCAAACACATACACTGTGTTTGTAGCCATTTTCTCCTGAGCAATCAGAACCTGAGTGAAAAACAAGAGCACCAGTAAATAACTGACAAAAGAGAATACTGAAAGTAACACTCACACTGTTTCTACTATTCCTTCAGGTGCCTTAACTTTAGGAGCACTGCACAGCATCAAGTCAACTGTATTTTAAAAGCACAGACTTAAACAAAATATAAGCTAGTTAAGATGAAATAGTCCAAACAAGAGACTCAGGAACTCAGTTGTCTTTTATCACTTATCACAAATGCTGGCTGTGCCGAGACATTTCACACACTGATAAAGAAAGCATTTCACTATCTGTTTTTCCAAGGCCAATCCACTACACAGGCAAATTTAAATGCCAGCTCAACAATCAAAGCCAGAATTTTCTTTTCCCCAAGAAGAAATAAAAAATTCTGATTATTTTGCTGTGTTTGCCCGGGTTATCAGTTAGACAATACTGTCAGTTTCACTGGTGAGGCACTAACAGGGTGTGGATATGATTTTCTGAAGCTGCTTCCACAGCAATGGAGGCAAGAATCTTTTCTTAAAACGAAATGCATCTACATAGCTGTGAACAAGCTGGAGGACACACCGAGTGAGGAACTGCCTCATTTCAGAGTGCATGCTGCTCTGCAATGCTGGAGAAGGAAATAAAAATATCTAGAGCACTTACTGGCAAACAGTTCACAAAAGGCAAAGCAGTTCACAAAACCAAAGAAGGGAAGAACTGAAGATGGGAAACGTGCCTCAAAGAAGAAAAGGTGGCATGAGAAAGCCCTAACAGATGACTAAATGCCCATCTTTCTGCAAGATCAGGAGCTCCCACAGTATCTCTGGTACACTGGAATAAGAGTGTTTGTGCTACTGGCAAAACATATGGGAACAAGTAACAGAACTTCCAGTGTCTGTAAAGATGGCCGTGCAAGGTATATCCCTTACCTTCTCTGACCCATTAATGATGAAGTAGCCACCAGGATCCAGCGGGCACTCGTTCAGCTCACAAAGATCACGGTCCGTTAAGCCATTCAGCAAACAGTACGTGGAACGCAGCATGATAGGAATTTTTCCTATAAAGGTTTTCTGATGCTGGGTCTGCAATTGGTCCTCCCCTTCTTTAATAACTGTTTTAGTTATATCCACATACAAGGGGGCAGAATACCTACAGAATAAAAACACCACTGTGTCACCTGTCAGTTCCTACCTTTCTGTACAACCCTGAGCAATGGAGGCAGTTACTCAAGCTCTCACCGGTGTACTAAGCATTATTACCAAATCACCAATCACCATCTGCTTTTAACAACTAGACATGGAAGTTTAAAGAAAGCACCAATTATTACATTTTCAAGACACTACTATATTACAAAAGGCTATGAATTAATAAGGCAGAGGCAGTTCTTCCTAGTGTTTATCCACCACAGAGTTGGCTCTTACGTAAGGTTTCTCAGTCTGGCTTCATTTGGCATCATAGGTGAGGGTGCTCCGTCTCTTTCCCAATGTGTAGGTTTGGAGAGATAGATTTGTTCAAACTTCAACAGATACCGGGGCTGGAAAACAAGAATATATTTACTTGTAACAGAAGAAACATCTCTCCTATTAGCAACCAGAACTGTTACTGCAGAGAACAGCCACTACCAATAAATGAAAACACAGCAAGTTGGGTAACACCAGTTCCTAGGAAGATTCTATAGAACAAGTAAACAAAGACTTGAGGTTTTGGACAACTATCTGATTTTTAAAATGCACAAAAGCTTCCTACAACAGGAGGTGGCAGACCCTTGTTGCAAATGTTTTGTAGGTAAAAAAAAAATCTCAATCTTTATGTGAAGAAACACCTTTTCCTGGATTTGCAGCAACAGCCACGTACAGTACCATTTCCCAAGTTCACATGGAAGCTATCTTAAGAATATGTTTACCATCCTTCTTCTCTCTGAGCATGGTTGCTAAACCCTCTCATGTGCTCTAAACTGCCTTCAAAATCTGAGACTGAGAAGCAGAGGGAGACAGAAACAAAGAAAATCAAGTTCTTCCCAATACACACAGTTTCCTTAAATTAGTCCAGCATCTTCAAATGTTGTGAGAGACTGCCTGCAAGTGGCTCTGAAGGAAAAAGCAAGTTTTCTTTTTCTCATCTCTAAACCTATTCCTAAAAACTTGCATTTAATAAATGAGAATAAGACACTAACCTCTGTGATTTGAGGAAGTAAAATACTAGCCTTTGGGCAGAAAGAAGCCCAGCACAAACCATTCTTGTGACCAGGCACAGCACAAGCATCAGCTGCAGAACTGCACAAGTAGAGAATTCTGCCACAATATACACAGAATAACTGAGAAAATACTAAGAATTAGTGAGCTAAAGGCTTATGAACTATTTGCCCAGCAAAGAAACCAAAAGACATCTCAGTTATTCTCTACAGGATAGTTGTTTGCCTGCAAAAAATGCAAAGGAACAGGAAAACCACGTAACAAATTCATTGCTCTAGTGCCCTAAAGTTTCTTTAAATCCCTATAGGGAAGCATCAAGGTGGTGACTGACAGCAAGGCAATGGCTCATCACCATTTACACTTATGGAGCAGGGATCAAACTACACAAGGGACACAGGTGAAAGCACCAGAAGGACTGCAGAAGGTGCACAGTCATTGTAGAGGAGCCATCACGGGGTGCAGGATCAAGACAATCTGTCCTCTTTGGAACATGGTGCCAAGGGAAGAACATGAACAACAGCACCCCTTGGAAACCTGAACCTAACTTGAGCCTAACTTGAGTCAAAGCTAAGAGAGAAGTTTTCAGCCATAAGCCTTGCCAGGGTAAAGCTGCTAGAAATCCAAAATCTCACCAAAAAAAGGCTTGCTCTTGGCTACCTGGCCTGCTCTACTAAATCTCTGTTCATGCAGTTTTGCAGAGGAACTGACAATATGAGCTGCAGCAGCCACTTGTTCTTGGTCATGGCTCAACTCAAACAGCAAAACAGGGGTTGAATAAAACAAATGAAAAATTACTTTGAATTGTAAAAACACATAATCTCTGCCAAGGTTCTCCACTTACTGGCTCTTCCACTTCTCCTGAGGCATGCTGGGCTTCAGCTTGTAAATCAATTGGTGGAGCATCTTCAACAATTCTCTGCACAGACATCTGAATAAACTCATCAAAGGAATCCAACTGCTGCCTGACTAAACCCTTTTCATCAAAATAGGAGCTAAAAAAAAAAAAGCAGGTTAATAAGAAATCTTAATTTAATTAATGTACTTCACACACCAACAAACTTGATATATTTATTACCAAAACTCCACAAGCCATGAAATACAGTGCAGAATCAAAGACACTCACTTAACCCAAGGCATGAGTTTCAAACACAGATGCTCCTCACAAATGTTTAATAATTCCCTCCCTGCCTGAAGACACAGACACTTTGGAGTGACAGACTTTCTGCCACCTTTTGGCTAAGCCACGACTGCATGCACAGTGAGTGCCTCAAATTTCCCTTCAACTGGAAGAGAAACGTGATGACAGACCTCACTGAAAGTGGCTGCAGCTCAAGTTTTCAATAACACTTGTAAATTACTTTGCTTAACTAATTTTCCAAGCTGCAGTAAACTAGGAGCATGCCCCCAAATCCAAGTAATAGTATTGAGAACGTTTAGCTTGGATCCCCTCTGTTCCAGACACGCAGTTCCTGCACACTCATATTTTGCTAGCAAAATGGTGAAAACCACCAAAATGGTGAAAACAACCAAGTACTGATTTCCTAATGCCAGCAACAGCAGCGAGATTAGTGGCCAAACCCATGAACTTGATACAGAACCAAACCCACCCCTGCTTCTTAACCCCTGCCGACAGCCCTTTGTTTCTCCTAAAATCCCTCCTGCTCCGAACGTGCTGCAGCACGCAGCTGAGAGTAAGCAAGCCTGCAGCTCCCAGGCGTGTTCCCGGGAGCAAGCTGGATGTCACCTGCAAGCTGGATGCCACCTGAGAGCCCGCGTGCGGAAGGGACAAGGACAGGGACTGCAGCAGGTCACCTAATGACAATCCAGCAGGCCTCCTGCCACAGGTCGGGCGTGATTTCATCATCGTCTTCATCATATTGCATATCTGTGGGGAAGCACAACGCGTGAGTCAGTGTCCCCCCTCGCCCGGCTCAGGGCCCCTCCGGTACCCCGGGAGAGCCCACCGCATCCCCGCCATCTCCCGGCTCCCGCGGGCCCCGGCGCGCCCAGCGCCGTCCCCGGCCGGGACGGGCGAGAGGAAAAGGCGAGGAGAAAGAGACGGAGATCCCCTCACCTTCGTCCGCGTCGTACATGGTGGCGGCGGGAGGAGCGGCGG
>VZRH01002375.1:94091-117391 GCA_013397555.1 Urocynchramus pylzowi | reverse complement strand
CTGCCCGCCGACTGCCGCGGGCACCTGGGGCGGCTGCGGCAGCGGGTGGCGGCGGCCTGCGCCCGGGCCGGGCTGCGGGGAGCCGCGCTGGTGGATATCCGCCTGGTGAGCGCCAAGACCGGCTACGGCATGGAGGGGCTGGTCAGCCGGCTGCAGCGCTCCTGGAAGTGCGCCGGCGACGTCTACCTGCTGGGCGCCACCAACTCCGGCAAGTCCACGCTCTTCAACACCCTGCTGCGCTCCGACTACTGCAAGTCCCGCGCCCCCGACATCATCGACAGGGCCACCGTGTCCCCGTGGCCAGGTCAGGGCGCCGCTCGGCCCTTTGTAGCACGGGTGGTGTGGGGTGTGCGGAAAACAGTGAGCTGTGCGCCTCTGGGCTGCTCTTCGCCACCCCTGTAGCAGGAGAACCTGTCACCAGAGCGGTACCTGCCACCCTGAGCACCTCCATGGTGGGCAGCAAGCTCCAGAGGTGTGCTTCAAATTGTCACCTGCGAGGAGTGGCTGAAGTGCTTAACCCAGAGAAAAGGGGGTTTGGGAGACCTTATCACTCTCTGCATCTACCCAAAGGAAGTTGTAGCCAGGTGGGAGTCAGTCTCTTCTCTGAGGCAGCCAGTGGCAGGAGAAGGGGACACAGCCTTAGGATGCACTAGGGCAGCTTTAGGTTGGACACTAGCAGGCATTTCTTCACCAAAAGGGTAATTACACATTGGAATGGATTGCTTAGGGAGATGATGGAGTTGCTGTGCCTGAATGTGGCCCTCAGTGCCATGGTCTAGTCAACGTGGTGATGATCTCAGAGGTCTTTTCCAGCTTGATTGATTCGGTGACTCCTCCTCACAGGGGGCAGCAGGAGTGGGATGCATGTGCTGAGGGTACTGCACATCCTGTAGTGCTGAGAGGCTCAGTAAACCAGAGTGGGTCTGTGTGCCTCCCTGCCAGTTAGGATGGCACCTGATGTGCATGCCTTGCCTGTCCCTATCCATCAGAGGTGCCCTCCAGTCTGGAGAGGCCGGGATGTGGAGTGGTGAGCACCTGTAGGACAAACTAAACTGTCTGGAGTTGAGACTTGTCTGGGGTGTACTAAGTCAGCCTTGCCACCACTCGGCTTTGAGACCCTTTTATTCAAACTGAAGGTGAGAACAGGTCTTAAGCAGCTGGATGGCTTGGTTTTGCTTCCCCAAGTTGGGAGGCTGGTACTTCATAGGAGCAGCTGTAGTTCCACCTCTTATTTTGTGTCACTGGGTTTCACCAAAAAGTTAGAGAAGCAGTTTTCTTGTAATCTTGTTCCTCAGAGCTGAAATGTATCAGGTAGTCAGAAACCCAGAAGTGCCTTCTGTTTGTTTTTGCAGGAACAACATTGGACCTGTTGAAATTTCCAATTATTAACCCTACGTGTGACAGGATATTCCGAAGGCAGGAGAGGCTGAAAGAAGAGGCAACAAAAACAGAAGATCAGCTAAGCAGTGAAGAAAAAAAGTACCTTAATCAACTTAAAAAGCAAGGTTACCTAGTGGGTGAGTAAATGTGTTAGCTTTCTGCCCCTAATGAAAGCACTGCATTACACAAAGGTGAAGTTATTTTCGCCAGTGTTTGCTCCCAGATCAATGGGGGCAAGACCTCTGTCTCCCTCATAAGCAGCATCCTTAGTGCTTTTGAGTACCTGACAGCTGCTGTAGTAGCAGGTTCCAATGTGCAATGCATCTTCTGTCTGAACAAGGCTGGCAAATTCTGATAGCTTAGTAGTTTGCAAGGATATCGTATTGCAAGTATGAGCCATCTCTTGTTCCCGAATAAAGACAATAAGTTTAATTTTAAATAATCACGTTTGGGCTCCATGCTACAGGGGTTGTACATCATTTTAGTATGTATTCAAAAGAGGGGTTTGCCAGAAGATAGCTCTGGTTTTCAGATAATTCGGTTTTTGGCAGCCTGAGGCACTGAAAATAGAAGGCAGCCTGCTTTACCATAAATTGGAAATAACGAAATGTCTGTGATCTGGTCCCTGCTGAGATTTTGGGGCATGAGGAGTGCTAAGAAAGAATTATAGAAGGGATTTCTTATCATTGTGGCTTTTGAACGCACAAATTTCTAGCTACATAGTGTCTTTATCACCTTTATACTACTGATGTGCATCTCTTTTAAGCCATGAAAGGGACAGAATTGATTTGATTGAAGGAAAGCAAGTTAATAAGTAAATTACCAGGAAAACCTTTCATTTTAATCCAGGAAGAGTTGGAAGAACATTTCAGCAGCAGAAGTCTAGTGCTGAGATTGACTTTGACCCTGACATGCTCTCCTACAGCATGGATGAAGATCCTGCAGATTCCCCTAAGAAGTTTGAGGAAAGGGAGGAGTTCACTCACAACGAAGTAAAGGATGCTCGGTGGTGTTTTGACACTCCAGGAATTGTAAAGGAAGACTGTGTAAGTACTCTGTGGTGCTGTGTTTTGGGGTGGCAGGGTTTGGGAGAACTGTTCTGCCTTAGCTGTGCCTGTGGGAGACTGCTTCTGCTATATTCTTGGCATTGAAATTCTCTTAGCTTGGGAATTGTATTAAGATAAGATATACTCCAGAGGGGTTCATGTGGTAATGCTGTTGCATTTCTGAGTAGTGCAATACTGCCAGCTTTGCAAAGGAGCTGCAGGACTGCATCACCAAGCTTCCACAACCTCTGAACCAAGGGAAGTAAGCAAGAGTGCTCTTAGGAAGTTCACAGCATCACCCACTGGAGCTGGCACTCTAGCTCACCCAGCCTACAGAAGAAGGTGGAGCTTAGGAGGATAACCAGAGTTGTATGGCCAAACTGCATCTTGGAGAAAGCACTCTCCTGGAGCTAGGAGATCTGCAGTGTTACTGCTACTGGCTCCAATACGTCAGGCCTTTGTCAGTACAGCAGTGTCCTACTGAAGCCAGTGCTGACAAAGTGGCTTTGACAAACGTGTCTAAAACAGGCATGTTTTGATTTTTTTTGTCTTTTTTAATACCCATGCAGAACTGCAGGTCATCTTTTGAGGAAGATTTAATAGTACAGGCAGACAGGAAGGTTCTGAAGAGAATGAAGTGCAAGGACTGTGCTGAGACTTTACAGCTGAAGTACAGGTGCTGCTTTCATGAGCACTAGAAGACTCCTGGTTTTCTAGTGATGTATTTGTCAGACCATAACCTGCTTTACTAACCTGCACTTAGGTCTTTGATAGCCAATGTAAAGAGTGGCATCAGCTAAGAGACCTGATTTGGTAACTTGAGATTGTATGTGTTCTTCCCTTCTTCTGGAGTTGAATACATGTGGAAAATACTTCCTGCATCCAGAAAAGGTTGCTTCTGTTTCTGGTTCTGATTATCCTCGCACTCTCCTTTGGAGAGCCCCACGCCAAGTTTCAGATCAAATTCTGTTCCTGCAGTCAATGTTCAATCTGAGAGGAGGACAAACAGATTGTCTGTGGCAGATTTTGGTAGGGGAGATTCTTCCTGTTTCTCACTTACCGTTTGGACCAGAATTTAACTGTTGTGTCAGATGTTCTTGACATTGCTTTGATTGGTCTTTTTCTTCTATCAATATAATGCCAATACTAACTTAGTTGTTCCCATTGAAACATGTGGAATGAGTTGTGACAATTTATTTTGCAGGTTTTGAATCTCCTGACAGAGAAGGAAGTAAAGCTGGTTTTGCCATCACATGCCATTGTTCCACGGACCTTCATTCTCAAGCCAGGAATGGTCTTGTTTTTAGCAGCCTTGGGACGTATAGACTTCTTAGAGGTAAAGGAAGAAAGGATTTTGGGAGCAGCTGCTTCATCTCTTACTGTAGTACCAGCCATAAAAGGTTTTCTGGGTAGCTTTCCCAGACTCTTTCATTGCTGCTTTGGAGATGATTAATCAGTTACTGAATCACTGCATGAAGTCAGAATGCCTTGGGATGGGTAGTTGAAAGGTTTGTTACTTTGTACCAGCATGCAGTATTACATAGTGTATAATGGGAACTGCTTTTGAATGCTGACAAACATCTTCAGTTTAATGTGCTTCCCATGACATACAGAGAGGCATGAGGGAGGGAGGAGAATGTCAGAATTAACTGGGAAAATAGGTGGGTTTCCTCATTTCTGTGTTTTGTGAAAGCTGCCTACTTAGAGAGAAGAGCATAGACATTTTTCTTTCCTGCCAGACCTCTGAAGAACTTGCCCGAGGAAGCAATTAATTGTATGTGTATTTTAGTTTCTGTAAAAAGTATTTTCTGCTGCCAATAATTTCTTCCATTTATTAAAAATCCCATGCCATACACCTTTATTGAACTGTATGGAGTTGACCTCCCATGATGCTTCCTCCATAAGGGACAGTTTCTTTCATAAGAACATTAGACATTATCATAAGTCTTCGGTCATTTTCTCAGTAGCTTGCCCTGTTCTAGGGGTGTGTATGGCTATTTCTTTGTTTCAGTTTGCTCTCCAAGATCATCACAGAAATGTTGAATTAGTACTTTGCTAAGGACACTCTTGACCCACTGGAAGAAAATAAGAAAGGCGGAGGGGGCAGGGTTCTGTAAAGTAAAAAAATGTATGGCAGGAGCACACATTAATGTATCAGTCTTGTGTATCTATATCTTCTTGGGATCTTGGAGGACAGTTGTGCTCATGACAGAAGCTCCTGCCTCACCTTAGACCTTTGAACTTGAAGGATTTCCTGCACTTATTTCTGGGTGCCAGCAGTGTTTGGAGAGGTCTCTCCCCTCTCTGGCCTTGTTTGCTCTTCCTGCAAATGTTACGAGGTGCCTGCTGAAATTGCTCCACTCACTTTGCATAGCTTGAGAGCAGCTGGAACCAAGTACCGTTGGATGAGCACTGTGTGTTAGAAGTGTAGAGTGATAGGAGAAGAAGCACCAGACCAGATGTGCATCACCTCTTGTGCTGAATAACCACACTGAGTTCGTTCTTGTGAATTAAATGAGAGCAAAGACCTCTCTTGGATGATTTACCTGAGCTGAGCAGCTGTGCTGGCCATAAATGTGGCATTGGGGGTGCTTTGAGGCAGGAGGGTGAAGCTGTGGGCCTTCTCTTCTGGAGACTCAAATCCCAATTTTATATAAACCGTGGCTGCTGTCATTGGCAGAGGCAAGGACCTCTCAAACAGGGGCATCCAGCAGGCAGGTTTTCCATATGCAGGAAAAAAATAGGGCAGGAGGGAGCAATTCAGGGCTGCTTTTCTGTTAGCATAATTAACATCCTTTTGGTATTTGTTTCAGGGAAAAAAGTCTGCCTGGTTTTCTGTCTTGGCTTCTAACCTGTTGCCAGTCCATGTTACTACACTGAGTAATGCAGACACCATCTATGAGAAGCATGCAGCCCAAGAATTCCTAAAGGTAAGGGGAGGTGCTGGGGGGAGCTTGTGGCTGCAGGTAGGCAGGACCCCTGTCTGGGGCACAACTGACAGGGAACATCCACAGGTATCAGGAGTTTGGGACTTGTGCAGTGGGTGAGTGGAGGTGTGCAGTGTGGAGCAGTCTTGCACAGACTGCATGGCTGAGGTGAGTTAGGAGAGAGCAGTCAAGATGATGTGTTTTCAGCAGAGTTTCTGCTTCTAGCATTCAGGCTGATAAGATTTGCACTGCTATGCTTACACATATTTGGCTCTACTTGACCAGCCTTGAAGAGCAGGCAGCAAGGGGGATATTTTCCATGGCAGACTGGGGTTTCAGAGATGATTGCAGCTGAAAAATTTATTTCTCTTACTCTTTCCCTGCTGGATCTTCTGCACATATCTTCATCTCTTGGTGGTCTGACTTTTTCCTTGGTATGTCAATGTTCTGTGTAGCACTTGCAGATTGATGGGAGGTGGGGTGAGACATCCCTGTCCTGGTATTTCCATTCCTGTGCACATGGAGAACAAGTGTTGTCACTCACATCAAGGCAGCTGACCTGATCCACCAGCTGCATCCTGCAGTGGGCACTCCATCTTTGCTCATTTCTCTGGATGTGATCCTGACTCTGTTCTGACAAACCTGAAATAACTCCTGGAGGTTATTCAGTCTAGCTCTTTATTGCCTAATAAATGTTTAATGTCCTTATTCTTCTTTGTGCCTTGCTTGCTAGTTAGAGGATTCAGCATTCCTACCTCATAATTTCTCTATGTTTTAATCTTAGGTTCCCATGGGTGGGGAAGAGAGAATGAAAGAGTTCCCCCCACTTGTCCCTCAGGACATTACACTGAAAGGAATTGGTACCACTGAGGCAGTTGCAGATATCAAACTTTCCTCTGCAGGTAATTTAATATTTCTTCATTAATGAAACATTAATGGGAAGAGGCCTCTGAAGGGGTGAAGCTGTATTTCCTGCTCAGAGCAGGACTGTCAACAGCATGAAATCATAGCAGCCATGACTTTGTCCAGCTGAAGCGTGGCAGCCTCCAAGAATAGAGATTGGCAACCATGCTTGTACAGGATGGCAGCATTGGAATACTTTATGCTCTGGCTGCCACACAGGTTCTACAGCATCAGGAATGGCTGTGACACTGTCAGCTGTCCAGGTGAGAGGGAAAGGGCCATTGATTGGAAAGCTTCATTCTTGTGTTTTTGTAGTTCCCACCATCCCTCTTAAGTTTACCAGGGAAGAGCTGTGTCTGAGAAGAGTAACGTGGCTTTAGGTGCTGCCTTCAGTTGGGAAGGGGCTGGATATGACCTTTGAGCTTGGTTTCTCAAGCAACCACATGAGGGTAGCTCAGATTTTTAGCCACTCTGAAAATCTCTAAAAGGGAGATTTTTAGCCACTCTAAAAGGGAGGCAGCAGTTTGTGTCAGAACCTTGTTTTGATCCTAGGGACTGGTGTTCCTCACTGTCCGTGTTCTCTCTGGCTGTGCAGGCTGGGTGGCAGTGACGGCTCACGCGGAAGAGGAATTGCTGCTCCGAGCCTACACTCCCAAGGGCACCGCCTTGGTGGTGCGGGAGCCTCCCCTTCTGCCTTACATCAGTGCCATCAGAGGGGCCCGCGTCCCGGGCACTCCCGCCTACAGGACCAAAAAGCCTCCTTCCTTTGTGGAAAACCTAAGAACCACGGGGAGCAGATAGCACTTCTCATCAGCATCCCAGCAAGGCAGAAGACAGAACAGTCCCTGGAGAACCTTGTGACTTACTGGCATTCAGGAAATGTTGGACTCACTTGAAAGGCCAGCAGGCACATTTTGGGAAGCAGGCCTGGGGGGAGCTCCACAAGTCCACATCTGATCCAGCTGCTGAACTGCAGCGTTTTGAATGAACTGAGGGGCTGGTACCTTGCTGTGGGAGGGGAAATGGCTTCTCCCTGGGATCTGCATCGATGGGCAGATCCCTTGGCCTGTCCCCTCTTGAAAAACAGGGTGGAACTTACCAGCCTGACCTGGTCTGACTTTGCTGCTCATAGAGTAGGTGGTTCCTTGCAAGCATGCTCCCTCATGTCAGAAATGGTCACCTTGTTCTTAAGGTGTTTACATAGTTAAGGGGGTGGAGGGGGTTGGAAGGAGCAGGGAATGCTGCAGTGTGTGTATGAACCTCCTAGTGGCTGATACTGATTCAACAACATCGACCAGAAGTTGTGTCCTTTCTCTCCTTCAGCATCTGGAGCAGATCAGGGTGTGCAGTATCCTGCTTTTGGACACAGGAAAAGTGATTTCATGAAAAGCAGGTCTGCTCATGTGCCTGAAGAGGAAAGTTTTGCAATTCACTGCTTTGATTTGGTTTCTGTAGCTTGGATACAGGTTTTTTAAACCAAGGGTACAGAATGAAACTTCTCAAAGATGATCTTTTGTTGACCTAGTTGACAAAGCACTCTTTGTGTGGGCATGAGCATTTTGCTAAACACATGAAAGCTCCAGTGCAATAGTAAACGTGTTCAATCTGCCAAAGACAGGCAGACTGAGACACATGACCAGTCAGTCTGCTGAAAAAGAGGCAAAAAAAGAGTATCTTCTAATCTCCTTACCACTTCATTGATGTTTTCCTCAGTCAGTCCATTGGTCCCCAGAGGCGGCTCTGCTGTCCTTGGGTCCTTGGCTGTTGTCCTGAAGAAGTCTGGGAGATCAGCAGAAATCATTGGCTCATTCAGCATCCTCTTCTCACCATTGTAGCCTGTGGGATGCATTGGCATTCCTTTTGGGAAGCCTGCCCCTTTGCCCTGCTCTTTGTTTCCCCCCATTTTCAGTCCAGACCCATGTCCTGGTTTAGGGCAAATTTGTGGGAAGACCCCCAAAGGGGCCCCTCCAGAAAACAAACCCACACAGCCCCTCCCCCCAACCAGTTGGGGAAAGATTGTCCTCAGAGAGAGATGGAAAGAACCTGTTTATTATCAGACACAGCACTCCCCAGCACACAGAATGAACAATACCAGAGGACAAAATTTGTTCACTGCTCTGAAAAGATCACAAACTCAGAGAGTCTCTCCGGTGTATGGTTGCTGTTTCAGTCCCTCCGGCGCTGGGAAAGGTGGAGCCCCCGGCAGGCTGCAAGGTGTCCTGGATGTCTCCTTGGGTCCTGGCCTGGAGCAGGTTCAGAAGGCTCCAAGGGAAAGGAAAGGGGGACAGTCCAGAGAAAATTGGACTGTACAGCTAAACTAGTTAGAAGGCAAGAGCAAAGCAAGAAGCAAAGGAAAGCAGACAGAGAGAAAAAAAATCAAAGCATCGCTAATGTACTGCACTGTCTGTCCCGCCGACTGTGGGGCAGTGAGCAAGCTGATAACCAAATGAAACTTCACTGTTCAGGGCCAGTTTTGAAGGCACAGCGCACAACATCCAGTACACACAGAACAGATGACTGGGGATACAAGCATCATACCGTCACCCTAGGACACCCCACCACGTGGGTCTGCCTGCAGCCCCTGCTCAGGGCTGCTCTCATCCCCTGTGAGAGGCTGCCGGGGCCTCCTGTGGAGCCACTTGCTGTGCTCTGCCACTCCCTTCAGCTCTTCCTGCCCTGCACTGCCGCCTCCTTCCCGCTGGGGGCCGGTGACATGGGGTGGGCCAGGCAGGGCCACGGTGGCTTTGAGAAGCGCTGGGTGCCGTGGGGCTTGAAGTTCAGCACTGTCTTGGGGGAGTTCCCTGTCCTTGCTGGCAGCTGCCCAGTTCAGCCTGGGTAGAAAATCATTTGTTCTTTATGAAGGTCAGTCTGCTGCCAGTGAGCCCAGGGAATGTGGTTCACATGTGTTCAGGCCATGTCTACACTACAGTTCTGTACATTAGACAAAATATGTGCTCTCTCACCTTGATTTCTCAGAAGGTCTTTTCTAGTTCTTTCTAGAAGAAAAAAAACTGTGGCTGCATGTTCCTCACTGCACAGGCTGTGACTCACACAGCTCTCCTGTTTTCCTCTGTTTCTGTGTTGTGAAAGCCAGCACATGTGTGGCCACTCCTAGGGTGTGCTTGGCAAGCATCAGAGCACAGGCAGCAAGCTCCAGAATGTGTTTTTTCCAGCATGGATATATAGGACTGTAGCTGTCTTACTGGCTGGATTTCTTTGTGCTGTTGGCAGGCCTCATATTTGGCTGCCAAAATTACTGAAGGAGTTGCCAGCAGGACTGGTGTGAGGATTATCTGTTTTAGCTGTGCTAATCTTCACAATGCTGTGATTTTCAATTTCCCTTTCACAAAGGGAGAAAACACCATCTTTTTAATGTTTAGGAACAAGATTTTAGAAGCTTTTTTTTGAGAGAGATTCTTTTTAAAATTACTTTTGTAGTCATGGAAGAGAAAGTGCCATATTTGTCTCAACTGTACTGTAACACACAGAGCAAACCAATCCCTGTACAAATTCTGCTCATTCTTTTTGATCAGGCCATGGATTTATCAAGTACTTTCCTTGACTTGCTCATAGCTAAGTGGGAGAACCATGTTGCTTTGTGTATTACTTCAAGACTGGGTATCTTATCTTGAACATTTTTAAGCTGGCAAGAGGCTAAACAACTTCTTTATGTGTGTAAAAACATGAACAGCATGAATAACTCATGTTGTTCAGTTTATGTCTTAAGCAAGAATACTGAGAAGAATGCAAAAGAATACTGAGACGGGGACCTCTGCATCTTGAACAAATGCACCAACCCAAACTTCTTCCTGGATGATTTACATGCATCAGATGTTGGTGAGAGAGAAAGGGTATCAAGATCTGCCAGAGCTGCCAACTTAAAATCACAACCCAAAAGCAGGTGAAGGTATTGGAAGATACTGAAGTGCCACCTATTCCTTTTCATCCTTGGCTGTATGGCAGTGTGGGGATGATGTACATCATGAGAAGGGACTGGTAGACAGCACTTCCCCTCTGCATGTCAGAGGTGTGAAAGGCACTGTGGCTTTTGGAGGCAAAGGCCAGTATAATGTTCTTGTGGGGGTGATGCAATTCTGTAGTTGCCTGAATTCAGTGCTGTGCTTACAGGCCACAAGAGAATCCATCACTCCTGCCTGTCTAGCTTATAGCTTAAAAGTAGCTTTGGTACTGATTTCCATAAAAACATCCATTGCTTAGCATAATAGTCATGGCTGCAGAGGTGAATAGCCCTGGCTCTGCCTTTTTGCTTTGTAAAGTTCTCACACATATGGTGGCTTTAGTTCTTCCTGGAGCACTGCCTGGGGTGGTGTCACTCTGTTGCCAATGTGAAACAGACTGTAATTTGCACAGACCGTTCCTCAAACTTTTATAGAAGAATAAAAGTTTGGATTTGCTTCCATCACTGAAGTGTCTGGAAAAAGAAAGGTAAAATGATTAAGAACTTCAAACACTCAAAAAGTGAAGAAGAGGGAAAAAGCTGGAGAAAAATGATAAAGAACTTCAAACACTCAAAAAGTGAAGAAGAGGGAAAAAGCTGGAGAAAAAAGTAAGTAGCAGAAACTGCCTAAAAGAGGACTGCATTTAGAGACAATAGGGTTTAAACTTTGTGGTCTTACATGCAAATCTCACCACAGGAACATTTCAAAACCCAAACTGTACTTTGGGCCCCACAGACCTTAAAACAGTTCTAGAATGGGGTACAATTGACAAGTGTTATGGAAACAGAGGGAAACATAAACAGCTACAGTTTGTCTTCACAAAACTGTCAGAAATCTGTCCACAGAGATCAAATATCATGTCTCTGTGATCTGATGTATGCTCCATAACCAAAACCACAAAAGAAAATATACTACATTTGTTTTAAGGGTACACCTGAACTCAGCAAGCAGTTCTTTAAGTCAGAAGCAATACCTTTACACATTTGCTAATTGAAAATAAAAATGTAACTACAAAATTAGTCCTGGTCTTCCACTGTGCATGGTAGATTGTACCACATTTAGTCTGAAATTAAGAAACAGGTGTATAGTCACATGAATTTTGAAATTTTAAATTAAGCTATCTACAGTTATAAAAGAGAGGTTTTATTTTACACCTCTATAACATTTGGTGTGGCTTTGGTTTATTTGTCTACAAGATGAGGAAACCACTTCTACAGTACTTTCTGTATTTGCAAAACAAGCACATTTAATTTTAGAAAAACACAGTGAAGTGAGGGAAGGCTGACATTTTTTCTAAAAGTCAAGGCAGGCAGAGTTAGAGGTTAGAAGCAGGTCCTTGAGCTTCTAAATGTCAGGTTTGCCAAGACCTTAATAAAATCCTGCAAATACAAAATATGTTATAAACATTAACAATGGGACAAGAAAATAGCAATATATCAAATAAATATTCAAGAATTCTGAGAATTTGCTGAACCTCTTTCAGTTATGACAAGCAGAGGAAATATGGGAAAAGAGAGAAAAGAAAAAAGTGTAAAAACATGGTATCTAACAGAGGGAGGTTAACCTCACTGATGTGCTGCTTATACTTTGGTACTCTACGAGGTGAGGGGACCCACAGGCAGAGCTTTGAGCATATTATTCCTTTTGTCCAAAGAATAAGGGAAATTTGGAGAAGTAAAGGAAATTCCTCCCAATAAGTATTAGGAAACATGTTAGACAGTATGCATGCATCTAAGTCTTTCAAATGCAGGAAATATCTTTGACTAGAACCTACCAAGGCAATGAATGGACCCAGGAATTCACTGGGCAAAATTTAAGGTTTATCTATACTGGCAATCCTGCAGATTTTAAGGTTAGAGATTTTTGGCTAAAACTGGACTGAACAGGCAAATGCTTTTAAATTTGAGCGTCCAGTCTTTATGAATCCAGTGAGCATTTTGGAAACAATCATTTGACATCCATGTTACAACACTCCCACTTGTCTCTGGGCTTTGGGCACTCTGGGCTCCCTCCATGGAAATCTAGGACTTGTGGTTATTACATCTAAGTAGTAGCTCCCAGGAATTCTTCTGTGATAATGCATAATTCAATCTTTTAAAAAGAGCCTGTGACTCTTTGAAATGCTGGTAGTCAGTACTGCTGAGTATGAAAGTCATGAAAAGGAATGAGTGTGTTTCAGGATCGCTGGCATCTGTGCAGACAAGCACCTTTGGATAAGTGAGGGGGATGGCAGACTGCCACTTGGTGTATTGCTGGCAGTCCTGTTTGAGAAGCAGGAACTGGCCAGTTAAGCCAGTTCACATTTGGTTTCTTCAGGCTGCTCAATTTATTTAAATGTGATACTGGTAGGATACATCCTGAGGATGAGCAACAGCGATGTCAAAACTTCACAGTAAGGAAAGCTTCTGTGGCAAAGAAGGGAATGAACTGTATGCTGTTTGTGAAAAATTATGCAATTAACCCATTTAATATCTTACAGTAAATCAATAGGGACTCTTGTGGGACGAAACCCTCAGCAAATTAACAACGTGTAATGACCTTGACAAATGAAAACCCTGAGAGCTGGGCTAACCATACAGAGTCACTGAGAAAGCAGTGGGGATACTAATAAATGGCATTTATTAGCCTAACTCCACAAGGACTGGCAAATCTGTCCTCCCCATTCCTCACCTTACAAAAAAAAGGAAAACAAGATAAAGGGGGTCAGGAGGAGGCTGAAGGCTGTCAGTGCCCTGTGAAAGAGGGACATGCAGAGTGGCATGGTTAAGAAAGACACCAAAACTACAGTAAGCCTAGAAATAAAACAACCAGAAATACAATTTCTGATGTTTCCTAACAATGCAGGCCAAAACATGGTTCCTGTTTGAACCATTCAGAGACTTAGGTTAGGGTTATGATACTTGATTCTGAAAAGGCAGCCTTTCAGTCAAGTTTTGATTGAGGGGTCCCTATGGAATCATTGCAGAGTGCACTGCACTTGTCTGGCTAATGGAGCATGAGAGAGGTGAAGCTGATGGTGGTCAAAGGAGCAACACACTACAAATTAAAGAACTGGCTGAAGTGGAAATGAACACCACTGAGAGTGAGAGCAGAACTGTTGTACTCAAAGTTATTTGTGTCTGTAGATCATTTCGCTGTCAAACTGAAGATCATTAAACATGCCTAACTCTTAGATAACTAAATTGAGGTTAAAGCTGTCATTTATGTTAAGCAAAGAGAAATTCTAGCAAAACAACAAATGAACAAAACCCTAGCAAGCCCTTCAGCACATTTTGGGCAGCCTCGCTGAAAGTCAAGGTCAACCAAGACAACAGGATGAAAATAACCACATGTATAAATCCTTAGAATGCTACTTTTAAGGGAAAGTAAGTATTAGGTTCAACTAGTTATGAAAAAAAATTGCTGCCTGTGACTGTAATGTTTGAAAATTATGTTCTTTTCGGTGTTAACATGTTTATCTTGAACTACATTGTGAACGTACATTGGTAAATGGATGCTTGCACCAATCTATTTCCAGTCTTGGGTTAGGACTAATGTACATGACAAAATCTAAGTGTAAGGAAAGTGACATCATTCCATTTTCTGCCAACAGGTCAGCTTTTGAAAAAGCATAAGGAATAATACATATGCTTCTGATATTCAACAATCTGTCAAAAAAGTTTTATGTTTTTTTGAGTTCTCCTGAAATTGCATCACATTAGCATCAAACCTCAAAAACATTTGTCATGCTGGTAAGAAGATGAAAACCTAGATGGAAATGGATATAGGTTTTAAAGGAAGGAAAACCTTCTCTTTTATTGCTTTTAATCTTCTAACTTCAATTAAAATGATTTCTAAGAGAGATGCCAGAGGCTGCCTGAAGGAAATACATTTTCTGTTGACAACAGTGGTGACTGTATTTTATTCATATTTGTGATAGAAGGGATCCTAGTTTGACTGGGGCTTATTTACTTGGTTGCATATAAAACCTCAAATGATAGATTAGATTATTAATTCTTTCTCTGTGTTTACACAATGAGTAGATGTAATAGCATTCCTGCAGGTACTGCCACTGATTTTTATTTACTTTCCAGAGCACGATGCATAGTGAGGTTTTACAACACACAGTTAATTTGGGCCTTGCTTTACTTCTGCTTTTACCTAAACCCACTTTCACTTGAAAACATCTAAGCACTGCATAATTACTGAGCAATGTGGCCCAAGGAATCTGTGGATTTGTGATTGTGTAACCTGCCACTAAACGTTACATCTTTACATCCCTGAGCTGTGGATCAGGTGGGATACATTTCACTTAAGCATCCAGACATTTTCTATTCCTAGAATGCTAGAAATAAGCCAGAACAGGTTCGATCTCTTTTTCTTCCTGGAGATTTACCACTGTAGAAAAAGAAGGACCTGCAGAATAATTTATACCTACACAATACTGGATTCTTTGGGGCTTTTTCTACATCTTTTTGCAAATGGAATAGTGAATTACCAGGAACACAGATATGATTAACTGGTTCTTCAAGCAGTCAGATTACCAGGGAAAATAGAGACAAAGGTAAATCAGACTGGAAAAAATGTCCTTCAAAAATATTCTACTGGGAAAGTTTCAAAAAGGGAAAACAAAAAGTTGTTCACTGAGCATGCTGTGGAAGCTGAAATATTTGAAAACAACCTAAGCAGACTGATCATATCACAGGTTTTTCATTAAAACTTTATGTGGTCAATATATGAGTAAAAACATTCTGGATTCCCACCCATAAGTACTCCTGAATATTTCTTTCTAGCTCTGATTTCTGAAGTGATATATACCTTTCTTTATGTTTGCTCTTGGGTTTCTGCAGCTTTCTTCTGCTAAATGTTGATGCATCTTAATTTTCCAAACGTAAAATGGCCTTCTGTACTTTCCAACTTGTTGGGAAAATGAATATTTTAACAGTACTGACAAATAACTCTGCAGGCCGAGTATTTCCAATGCTTTGCCTCTCAAGCAGCCATAAAAAAAAATAGCCAATCACAGAAATGGCCATAGACCTCCAAAATTTTTCCATTTCAGTGTTTTCACCTTCCTCTGAGTGGCTCATGACAGAAATGAAAACAGCAGCAGCAGAAGGAAAAAAAAATAGGGGAGAGGGGCAGAACTGACTGTAATTCAAAAGTCACTCATTATGGGTATAGGAGTGGGGGTTGCTGAAATAAGACCAAGAACTGACATTTATGGTTCCTTGGTTGTCTATATGAAACATTAATGCACTCTGGATCAGTGGATAAATGAACGAAGAAATGAATGAAGAGGGAAGACAAAAGAATGAAGCATGGAAACAAAAACCATCCAGGCCAAGGTGATTACCAGTAAAATTGCTCTTCCTTTTGTACTTACCCTTTCAGTGATTAGCTTTTGCCATTAATTTAATCCAAGATGACATGGTTCTGCACATCAGCCTAGGTACCAGTCTGATCAAATGGCACAATCCAAGGAGCACAAAGCACAACTGGCCCTCAGGTGCTCTAGGAATGCACACAGTCCAGTTGTGGCTCATGGGTGAGACAGGGGATACATGAAAGGGATGTTCTACAGTCCTTTCAGCATTAATTAAGCTATTGCATACTGGTCTGTGATGGCAGTGAACACATTCTACAACACATTTTAAAAATCTGTGGTGACTGCAAAAACAAATACAATTCTAACATTTGACTTGCAAATATTTGGTGCAAGTGAAGAACAATTCTATAATATCCACAGTGATGCCTTCTTATTAAATTCATTGAGTGTGGATATATTTTAGATCTGTAGGTATTTGCATAATGAGCATACTTGATAAATAATTACTAAGTTACAGTTAATTGTCCAATTAATTATGAGAAAATCAATTTGAAGAATTGAAATTGAGAAGTCTTACAAGTTGCAGTAAGAAGACATGAAGAACAGATGAAAGGAAAAGGTAAATTCAATTAAAATGCCATCTAAGTCAACTTGATAATTTTTAAGACAGTGAAGAGGGGTGGGCAGCTTCCATCCTACTGCTGTAAGATCCTGCTCTGTCATTGAGATTTCTAACACCATTAGCTCTGATCCTCTGAACCTTTGCACAGTAGCTCTTTCTATTCCACAGAGACCATTAGTCTCACTGAACTGGGCCTGCTTTCCCTGAGGGAGGTTTGCACACATAACAAACAGAGATGCTTTAAAGCTTCTCTGTTTAATAATACATTATTGCTCTCTATAAATGAGCAATTTCTTTTCTTTTCTTTTTTTTTTTTTTTTTTTTTTTTTTTTTCTGGGTATTCATGGGGGGTCAGGAGANTTTTTTTTTTTTTTTCAGGCTAAACATGGGGCTTACAGCAAATACAGCTAGATCACAAGTACCTGTGTGATGGTGCCTCTAGCACTGCCCTTAGCTGTGATGGCCCTTATTTGACACAGATCTGTTAGCAGCAAACTTCAGACCAAATTCTACCAAAAGCAAGAGCCTGGGCCAGTCTGGCTGCACAGGACTGAGCAGCACATTAGCCACACCGTGGGGAACACCAAAGCTCATTTAAGGTTTGCTTTTTTAAAGAGGAGAGAATAAAGCCAGTGCCTTACAGCAGAAGAGCTGAAGAGCAGAGGGTGAATTGCCCTTTCCATGAACCAGCATTGCAGTCACCCGAGCATGACTAGACAGGAGAGGGGAAGGCAGCAGCTTGGAAGAGTGTGGGAAGATCTGATGTTCACTTTCCTTAATCACTTTAAAGCACAACCTCTACTGTTCCCGTGCTGCTTTCCAAGTCTCCCATGTCTTAGTCTTGCCTCCATGCATCAGCAGATTTACTTTGCCAACAGCACTTGAGGTGAGGAGAGAATATCTGCAGTTTTAATAGTGAGCATTTTCAGATGTGTATATGCTTTTAGTGAGCAGAGTGCTCCTTTCCTGGTTTTCCCAGGTAATTTGGTACACATCTCCTAATAAATCACCTTTCATTCTTTGCCATTGTCTTCTGAGGAACTTTTCCCTGTCACTCTTCCTTGGTAGCATAGGAGGTCTGCCAGTGTGCAATATGTTTTATTGATAACAAAGAGAATAGACCACCTGGCTATTTCACCATGCCAGTGTGACAGATAGTCCTCAATGGGTAAATGAGGGCTTCCTTTATGCTCCCGTGACTTTTTTGCCAGGAAAGGTGGGCTGCGGGTGAGAACAGAAATACAGATACAAATATCCCAGCTCAGCTGACCATGAAAAACTGTACTGAGTGTAAGTCTTCACAATCAGTGAAAAAGAGGAAATCTGGATGCGTCCTAGTGCTTTTCACAGTCAGAATAAGCTGATTTATAAACGTTTGTTTTGTTTGCTTCTAGGAAATTACCAATTGTCTTCCCAATTCAAACATCTCTGTGTTGCTAATCACAAGTTACTGATGCTCCCCAACCAATCTTTCAGTTATTGCTCATATTGTTCTTGTTCCTTGGCATTTTCTTATTGTGTTATTTCAGATGTCTGCTTCAACACTAACCACACACTGTCTTACAGAGTTGCACTGTAACACAAATTTTTTCATCGAAGGAAGCAGGCAGTGTTGAGATGTGATTGGCATCAGGTGATACTGGGGGAAAAAAAATAGGGTAATATTTGATGCTCAGTTCCACCAGAATGGAAAGTGCAATGGTAATTCATAAGTGAGAGATATATATGAAGTAAAAGCAAAGCCAGGCTAGTCTGAAAAATAAAAGATCTGCTTTAAGATGCTCTTGGTCTTACCACTCACTGCACTTAGAAAACCACATCACCCACCAAGAAAACTGTGGGTTTGTACAGTGTACTTTTATGCTCAGAGATGAATCACCTAATATCATATTTGTAAAGGTATTTAGGGACAGTTAATTTCTAGTGATATTACTGAGTTACAGATGCCTTAGTAGCTCTTGAAGTATGCTATTTTCTTGTATGTGCTCAAATTACCCGGATGTAAAACAAAACTCCCCAAAACAAAGTAGTAAAACATTTTTTTCATAGTTACATGGCATTCAGGTTTGAGATGCTGAGGTGGTTTGGTATTGGAAGGGCTGTGAAATGCTCAGAAAGCACCAAAAATTTTTCTTTATGTACCTAAATTAATCCCAAATCCTTGACCCCAATGGGACAAATTCCAGCATGGCTGAAAGCAGTGCAAGGACGAGGATGGAGAATCTCCTGCTGTCACCACACTGGTGCAGAGGTCTTTCACCAGGCAGGCATTACCAGCAGGTCCCAGATGGCAGTGACAGTTTCCCTTCTGGGCTCAACTGAGCTGCATTGAAATCAGTAGAAATCAGTATCATCTCTCTGACCAAGCCTTGCTGCTCACCAGTCCTTCAGAAGGGTCATTCAAGGGCTGCTTTGTTCTCTAATGTGGGATTAATTCACGTCACTGGGTGGTAATTAGGGCCCTTGGCAGACTTTAAAAATGCCAGGCTTTTATACAAGACTGTTACAAGAGGCTCAGAGGCTTTTGAATTCACAGACATTTGCCCCTGTAGCCAGGTGCCCAACAGCCCCAGGCATTCAGCTCTTTCCCATCTCGTTTCACGGTGGCACGTGGATATTTGTCCATTATTGGTTATTTATGGATAAAAAAGCTGGCATTCAGGGGACACTCAGTCTCCTGTCTTTAAGGTGGAGGATCAGTTCTTTGCAGAGCTCTTTCTCTCTGTACCACTTGATGGCACACTTGCATAGCACACTGCCGGCTGAAGGCAAGAGAAATCCACATGCAAATCCTGTCCAAAGTTGTTCCACTTAATTTGTTCTGCATCATGAATGTACCTGTTTAATTGATTAAAGAAATCTAACACTGTAGTATTGAGTAGGAATAAGCAGGGCATACAAAATAATTACATCAAGAAAGCCCTGTATTTTGCAATTTTAATCCCAGAAGTTTGCTTGGATAATTCATTACTTTTTCATTATTTCAGTAAGTTTGAAAGTTAAGAAACTTGCCTTTGTCCAGCTGAGCCTTTTCTTGCAAGGGGGACAAATTTTCCTTACCCAATATTTTCCTTCTTCCTTCTAGAAGGTTTGCTCATTGCATGTGTTCATGGGTAGTTCAGGGTTTTCTTTTGTCCTTTCAGTTCAAAAGAGATAATGAATTGCTATTTAAACTAAACAACTATACCTTCTGTTTGGCTAAACTGTAGGTGGAAATTAGTTTATGTCCTTTGAGTAATAAAATTATGATTCAACTTCATATCAAAGTAACATTCTCCAGTGGTCTATTTGAGTTTAGTAATGCATATTAAATGTTGTCACATATGCCACTTCTCTCTGCATGATTATACATACATCAGTGAATGCTGCAGATGGCTACAGACCACAGGTAGAAACAACTTGCTGGTCTATTGGATTTTATGACTTCATGAGGAAAGCACTGAAACATTTATCAGCTCTTTATGGGCAGAATCTTAATGGAAAAATGTAAATGACCACGGTCTGAAGTTAAAAAATTTCAGGGACTGGGGTGAAATATGTAGAGAGTGGCTGACTGTCATAGGAGCACCTTCTGTTCAAGGGCTGGGATCCAGATTCTGAAGGGGAACCTCAAGGGGGAAACTGGAAGCACCTCAGTACAAATTAATGAGTGCCAAGTGACCCTTGTATTTACCAAAGCCTAAATCTCACCACCACTTCTCACAAAAACTTTATCTGGTCCATAATGCAGTAGCTAAAATTCTTTCCTGGCTGTGACTTTTACTGTCTCTTACTTTGATGCTTCATCAGCTCTTCAAGGCTAAATCAGCAAGGACAGACTTCTTGCCTTTGTTCTCTAATTATCCTTGTTTAACTTAGTGACTTTCTTCCCCTCCTCCCCCAGCACTCCTTCCCCACTCCTTCAAATGCACGGGTGAAAGATGAGTTGGATGTTTAAACCAGGGAGAGTTCATGCTTTTTATTTTTCCTGAAAAAACAGAGAGCAGAGTGGGGGCCTCATAAATAAGTGTCAGGGGTAGGTAGCACCTGGGAGCTTGTGAAGCGTACACTGTCCTGACTTCCTCCATTACCCACTGAATTGCATTGGCAGTGATAATTGCAGCTTCAGGAAAAATAACTGCTAAACAATGATAGCAGTAAAGCCCTACAGCCTTTCTCAATTAAATTAAGTGGAAATTTAGTCCTTGAGTACTACTTCTGAAATGGGCTGAGCAGAATAAGAGCAAGCACCTGGTAGTGTAAGGCAGGAGAAACACTGCTGGCTTTGCTCTGTGCCCTCTGTCCCTGTGCCCCATCTGAAAAGTCAGTGTTCACCTCTGCCCTAGAGCTAATGTTGGCATGGGAATAAAAACAACAGATTGCAGGCTAAATCTGCTCTAACAGAGGCCATGTAAGCTGGTGAATTTGAGGGAAGGCCATTGCCACCTCTGTAGCCATCATTTCTCTTCTGGTTTTGCATCAGCAGCTTGTGCTTCCACCATTATTCATTTGTCCCAGCTGCAACCTCTTGATCTTTGAAGGCTATTTTGGTATTGTTAGAATGTCCTTTCTACTTCATTTATTTCTATCCTTTCTGCTTATCCTGGCACTTTTGCTTTTTATCAACACCATCTGCAAACATCTCACATTTGCTAGTGGGTCTTACAAACTTTAGTCTTACAAATTAGGACTTTTTGTCCCTATACATTCCTGTGTGAGGCAGTACTGGAGTAATTTTTGGTAGCAAAGGAAATATCTTTACACTCATTTGATGCAAACTACCCAAAATGAAAGAATGAAGCAAATGAGAAAGAAGTCTTTGTCATAATACTCAGTGAATCCAGATTTTCTTCAAATAATATCTAAGAAAGCATCTACTTCAGCCTTCATAAAGGAAGGGGAACTGTGCCTTAATGAACATTATTTGAGATGAAGATGGGATAGGAAGGACAGGTTTTTATGAAAAAGAAACACCTGCAAATGGATGAAGCCTTTTAACCTCTTTCTACAGTGCTTAGAAACAATAACCCAAATACATAGGAAGGTTTTTAGACAACCTTTACATAATGTAACCCTTGAATTGCTGTCTCAGAGATTCTGGGCACAGATTTGTGTGTCCAAATTATTCGCAAAGCTTAGAAAAACCATCTAAAACTTTGGGAAGCAGGTAGAGCACACGGCTGTGTCCTAAGAAATCTATGTGAGTTCATCTTTGTCTATCATCCACAGCATGTACACTGACTTCAATTTGAGCTGTACTCCCAGTAAAGTGACCAAGTTCTTCACAGTCCTCGTGTCTGTGAAGCTCCTTTTCTCCCTTTCATCATTTCTTGTGCCAGCTCCCCAATGCTTTTGGTGTATTTTGAGCAGCACTTAACCCCAGCACTCAGTGACACGCACTTTATCGCTGCAACAAAACGTCTCTGCTCTTGTGCAAAACAGAAGTAGTCATCTGTCTGGAAGTTGCCAAGGCTTACTACAGGTTGTCATGTAGAGTCAGAGGCTGAGAAAAGAGAACTTGTCAGCTTTACCTTGATAAGCCCATGAGTGTGAAAGACATGTCACATGCAATTTCCATTACAGATATCATCAGGAATCCATGAGAAGCATGAATGAGTGGAAGGAGTCAGGCATTCAAAAAATTGTTTGAACTGGAGTCCTTGGACAGTTCCATGTGTGCCTGCTTTCCACAGGAATCAGGGAGATTCTCAAAATTGTTTTACGAGATCAAAGGAAGATCATCCATTACCAAATGCATCAAAATAGCAACACAACATTTTCAGATTAACCTTCCTATTTCCCCCTCCCCACCCCAAGCAAATAATAAATTCTCTCACAGTAAGAAAGCAGGTTTAGTACCTTACAGAAATGTTTTAGTGCTTTTTTCCACTTATTTGGGACCATCTTCTTGGTTCACTTAAGAGCAGTGTACCACATCCTCTTTGCCTTTCCCTGTTAATCCACAGGCATCCTCTCCCTTTGTGGTTAGGAGCTATATGGACTGCCAGTGCAGTCAGCTTTCAGAGGATGAGAACACCAGCTGTCCTGTCAATGAGAGATCAAATACTTGCACTGTGGCACCACTGCCAAGCAGTAGATGTCACATCCTTTAATTTGGAGGTTTTTGTCAGAACAGTCATAATTCGAAGCATTTTGTACCTATCTTTGTACAGCAGTTTATTTAATTCAGGCTTGAACCAGCCTACAGTGGAAGAGGTCATGGAAAGAACAGGCCAGGCAGTGGGCTAAAGCAGGTATTGTCCCCCCCATGACACTGCACACATGGCCCACTGCTGATCAAGGGCCATCATGCTGGTCAGCATCCTTCCTGCACCAGATGTGAGACCAGCTGGGGGATTGAGGTTTATCTTCCAGAAGATGGGTGTTTGGTATCAGCTGGGACAGATGCAAGGGCCATGCAGCTCAAACATGTGACAGTGCTTGGTTTCCAGGCACTGACTTTGTTTTAAAAGTTGACTGTAGATCAGGGAGGAAAAAAGCTTCTGTTACTTTCACAGGAAAGGTTCTGCATGTGGAAGCTGGTATCAGCACAGCATACTTGCACAGGTTAAAAATACTGTTTCACTTAGGAAAAATAATGTCCTTTTCAAACCTGCACTTAGTTGAACAAGCAGGGTAAGATGTATATAAGGCCTTTCAGACCACTGCTACCCCTAGACAAAGTGTTTGTTCATCAATACTGTGCTAAACTAGCATCACTGTAGAAGGTCAGCAGCCCAGTTTCAAGAAATAAAGTCAGATAATGGGTAATTTTGTAAGACAAGTAGAAGCAAAGTCAGCTTGTGTCAATCAGTGTGAAAATGTAATTTAATTCAGTGCAACAGAAATCAATTTTTTTTCTCCCAGGATCTAAGATAACTAAATATCACACAGTCAGCTTAATTAGTTTCTGATATTTGTACAACTTCACCTTTAAACTCTGGAAAAAAATCCCCAGTTCATGTGTTTATTCTTTGTAATTCCTTTCTGTTCTGCTTTACTGCTTAGAAGAAGGAGACTTACACAGCTTTACTGTGGCAATAAAATCTTATTCCAAATCAGACTTCCAGCTGGCAACCAGGAGATGGAATCAATGCTCCATCAGATCCATCAGGCCATCTCTTTAGTATCACTAAGGCAAGCTCAACAAAAGAACACAGTGAAATATATTTTCTG
>VZRH01002375.1:74911-88731 GCA_013397555.1 Urocynchramus pylzowi | reverse complement strand
TTTTTTTTCCCTTTTCAGTATTTGAGCCCTGCTCTTATTTTTGCTTATATTTTTTTTTCCCTTTTGTGTTTCACATCTGGGGAGATGTCTCACTGTGGTGTGTTTCCCTTTTCTATCAGCCATCCAGGATAAATTTTTATCACAGGCTAGCTGTTCCAGGACATAATGACAGCTGTGGGAGATTGTGTGGGGACAGCTCCTGTTTTCTGGCATGTTTGCATTAAATCTGGTCTAAACACAAAAACTATACCGATGGTCTATACAAATTTCCTAGTTGGTATCATAAATCAACTACATGCATGAATTTGATATGTATTTTAGATTGGAGAGGGCTTTATTCAGAGTTCCATAAGTTGTTAAAAAGAAAAAAAAAAAAGCCAACAATTATTGGATAGTCTTATCTCATATAAGGAGTTTCCTGTGAAGGAAATAAGTATGTCTTTACTGGATCAGGTTTCAAACAGATAGAGGATTGGTGCTCAGATGGACTCAGATTCTTCCATGAAGTAAGTCACAGTGTAGACTTTAATTTCCAGCCTGGTGTTAAGGGATCAGTGGCTTTCCCAGGTACATGAAGGTAATACACAGCTGTTAAGGCCCCTGAAACCAGTTGCTGCATTTTTAAAATCAGCCACGTCCAGCTGCTGGGATGAGGTTGGGCTTTTGTTTGCTGGTGTGGTTGTGTGGCAGACCAGTTTGTGTGCTGAGCCAGCATTTGGGAGCTGTTGGTGCCTTGCAGCAGGCAGGAGCTGTGAGTATAACCTGAGGCAGGCCCTGCCACACCTCTGTTTCACCAGCTGTGGCCAGGGGAAAAATTGCACTCAACTTCTTTATGTGTGTGTTGATGACAAATGCTCTGTTGGAGCCAGGCACTGGGGCTAAGAAACCTGTCTTTATTCCTCTATGCAACTGGTAACACTACTAAACAACCATCCCCTCCCACACATGTACACCCAAATAGCTCTGCAAGCTTCTGATGTTTTCTGACACTGACCTAAGTAAAAGATGGAAACAATCTGCTCTGTGCAACAGAATAGAGGGATTTCCATTTTCCTGAAACTGTACATTCCACCTTAATTGCTTTCCTGTAATAATACAAAGATATGGTGTTGGCTTTGTATGAATAATTCAGGGCAGTAAAATGATAAAGTTATCAACAGAAGATGGCTTACAGTGATTATTTAATGCAGTTCATAGATATTTCAAAGACAAAAAGACATATCTGCAGGTGGAATGTGACATGCTACATTGAGAATGTGTACAAATGTATTAATGCTATTACTGGGGTAGAGGAAAAATAAGAGTCAGCTGAAGATAGTGAATAAAACATTTTTATATTCCCTGAATGTACGCTATCGTCTTCTAGTAAATAATGAACAAAAGATCTCTGCAAAATTCAGATAATCTCTTGTGCAATTGGTACACTATATTTTATGAAAAGGAATGGGAAGACTGGAAGAACAGTGTTCTTTTGTGGTGGGGTGGTTAATTAATGTGGCAGTATGTGTGCAGCAGCCATTTATAAGGGGGCAGATTTTACTGGTGGGCTGCACGTATCAGAGGGTGCTGGGGCTTTGCGTTAGAAAACATGCCCTGTGTGCAAAAGCTCTTCTTTCTTTGTTCCCCTTATTCCCCCCAGTCCCCCTGCTCTGCAAAGGAGCAGCTGAAGGCAGCTCAAAAACAAAACATGAAATGTTACAGCCCTGAGCTTCCAGGATGCAGTTGTGTTTTGTGCTGCCTCTCGAGCCCAAGCTCATGCTGGAGCCGGAGGAACTGAGGGAAACAACTTGTTGGAACAAAATTCAGTGGCTACTAAAATCTCCTGGCAGCTTCAGCTGTGCTAACAAGTGTGAGCTGGGGTGAAGGGCTGCCCACACTAACACAGCTCCCCAGCCCCTGTGGTGGAGCAGACCTGTGTGTGGTGCCCACTCAGGAGGCACCGTGGGCAGAGTGGCACAGCCAGCCTGCTCAAGAACCTTGAGA
Organism: Urocynchramus pylzowi; assembly: GCA_013397555.1. Lineage (NCBI taxonomy): Eukaryota > Metazoa > Chordata > Aves > Passeriformes > Fringillidae > Urocynchramus > Urocynchramus pylzowi. The sequence goes on along the minus strand of VZRH01002375.1, from coordinate 86,748 downwards.
AATGCTTGGCAGACCAGCTGCTGGGGAGAGCAAAGACTGAAAAGATGAAGGCTTTGAATTTTTAGGGATGAGTCTCAAGCCACTCTTAAGTTTGGACCACAGTTTGCTTTATGTAAATGGATACAGTAGGTTCTGCTTACCCTTGGGGAAGTACCTTGCAAGCACCACTAGAGATATGCCTCTGAAGCACAAGCTTGAAGATTTCTCCTGTATCAAACTGCCTTGTTAAGTATGTCTCTTTCTCTCTCTTTTTTATATACCTCCCCTTTTAAATTGAGCCAAAGAGGAATCTTCACTCTACAGTGTCAGAGAAAAAGAAAAAAGTCTTAACTTAATTCTCTGGTCTCTTTTTCCTCCCCATTCTATCACTCTTTACACTATTCATTTACCTGTTTACTATCAAAATAACTATCTGATGGTGGCATTACTTGGTGAAGTGATATAGATATGCTAAGTGGAGTGTGACAGATGAATTCCATAATTTGAAAACCTGCTAGCTATGAGGTAGCAAGTAGAGTCTTTTTTTCTATCTTTATTGACTATTAAAGTGCCACTTTGCAGCTCATACTGTTCCAGTGGCACGGTTTTCCATGCAAAAAAGTCCTGCATTTTTTTTTTTAGGAAATCAGAAAATCTTCCCATCTCTGTTCATGTGGGCTGTGTAATAATAGGATAATTTGTTCAGACCAGAGAAAATTGTTTGTTTTGTTAAGAAAATGGCTTTTCATTACCTTCCTAGAATTTTTAAAGTGTGCAAATTAGAACCTTGCATATTAATTGCAGGGCATTCAAGTGCCATTGGCTCTGTTTCAGTATACCTGTGCCAGACCTGCTGCTGGCCAGGATGTGGCAAGGCAAATGGAAAGATATGAGGTTGTATGAATACAGCTGGTCTGAGTGATCCTGATGGGAAATCTGACCACAAATACTTAATTCTCTTCTGTGATTACTTTCTGGTTTAATTACATTGAGAGAAGATAGAATGATTGTCTTTTCAATAAGCTGACATAGTTTTTAGATTGAAACTGTAAAGCATTTTTCTTCAGTGGAGGTTTCCATTTTAATAGACTCGGAGTGCTTACGAACTCAGCTTATCTCATTTTGGCTCAGTTCAGTAACAGCTGAGGAGTAACTTCATTAAACATGTGCTGTGTGGCAGGGGAACATTGCTTTGCCAAAATCTATGCTTATTGTGAGGTATATTATTTTAACAAGGGAAAGCCAGGATTTCATTATACATTTAATTCCCATAGTAAAGATAATTGTATTTGTCTCTCATACAGGAACTTTCACGGACCTTAATAAACATGAATGAAACTTAACCTCGTGATTTACTCTGCAGAAAAAGGATAAATATCCATCTTTAAAAATCAGTTCTCAAAGTAGGCTGTGATTTTATATTTGTATCTGCTGTTAATTGGACTGTGTGGGGGGAAAGCTCAGAGCTTGATCTTGGTTACCCCCTAAGGAGTGCCAATAAATGTGCTGGGGCTAACAGATTTGCACAGATGTTTCCATAATAAAAAAGCTTGTCTGTGAGTGCTGATGTTGGAATGGTGGCCTTGTCCTTCCCTCTCTGGTAGCAGGTATTCATGTGCACTGCTCTGAGAATGGGGTGGTAACTTCAGTCTAACAGGAGTCCTGAGCTACAGGAAGGCTTTTTGGTGCAGTTTCTGATTATGTACAGCTTGGTGGGATCCTTGCCTACCTCTTCCGAGATGTCTGCTAGTCCCAGGATTTCAGCCATGCAGTGAGTAAAGCAGAGCAGAAAACAGCTTTCATTCCTTGTGAGTTTCTGGTGGTGGGCACCTAGAAGGACTGACCAAAAAGAGCCTGACCCTAGATGTGCAGTTCCATGGAAAAGGAGAGGGTTTTTTTCTTCAGGCCTGATTCAGGTGCCTTGATTTACCTTCTGTTCACTGTGTATGTAGGAAAGGTACAAAATGCAGTTTCCTGTGCTGGATGGTGTGAATAGCTGTGTTTTATTAATTTCTAGGCCAAAATCATCTGGATGAGATAACTAAACTGAAAACTCTTTAAATCTTTTATCCCATAAAATGTTAGTATCCCTTTTAGGTTTCACAATATTTAATTTTTTAAGTGCTTCATTTGGTTACTTTTAATCAAGGACACAAACATTTTGGTGTTATTCAAGCAAAACCAAGTCTCTTCTGTTTGCTGCAAAGAGTTTAATCTCAGTTTGTGTCGTTTCAGAGCTCAGCCTCCAGGTCCCTGTCCACTGAGCCCCCTGAGACCTTCAGTTTTTGGTAAATTCCCTCTGGCCAAATGCCCAGTCCATGCTAATGCAGTTGCTGTGATTTTCAAAATTCTGCCCAAATTGTCTTTTCCTCTGGAAAAGTTTGTGACGCTTAACCTCCCATTTTCCTCAGGGGAGAAATATATAATTTAATTTGTGGGTTTCAGTAGTCTTACTAATGACTTTATGCTTGTTCTGTCGTTTTTAAGTAGTTACAGATGCTTCACTGGCACTTTTATATTGTCCTGCATTGTTTCCATCAGTTGCTGGATTTCAGGAGGGAGAGATGTAAACTGTGCTTCAGCTTCTCTGAGGCAAAGCTGACAGAACTACTGAAAATGAGGCACATGCTGCTGCTAAGTATCTTGTCTTTCTGAGTTGCATTTTTCAAGAGAGAGCTGGAAAAGTATATTCATGAGAGAAACTACTGATTCTGAAATGCTTGTCTCTCAAAGTCCAAAGGGCATCAAGTAGGAAACCATTAACTTTTGGCTCAGAACTTGCCCTTTAGCAACACACAGAGCATTATTAAAAAACAACCTCTAAGGATTTTGCCAGTGAAGATGTCTGACTATTTCTTTATCAGCATCTCAGCAGTGCTAACTCGAGGTGTGGGCCTGAGGAGCTCAGCCTGTCTCAATCTGAGTGTGCCAATGGCAATGACTCCAGCCTGTGCATCACCTACAAGAGGGGACCTGCTGGGCTCTGTGTGCAGCATTCCTGGGGCCTCTGGTGTTCTTGAAAACCCCTCTCTGTTTAGAAGTGTTTTAAAATGGTGTGCTGTGGTAGTTATAATAAAAATGATAAAAGCAGAACAAGTAGAAATTACTTTATCCTTGCCTTGTGGTAAGCTGTGCAAAAGAAAGATAGAAGGCTGCTATGTTCCTGCTCTGACAGAGTCTTTTTCACCCTTGAGAGCTACAGCTAGCTGAAAACAGAAATGTTTTCTGGGAGTAACATCAAGAGAAATTAAATTTTTTTTGGTTCTGTTCATTAGAAACAGAATTAAAGCTGAGTTCTTATTCTTGATGAAGAACCAAGTAACTAAGTTTAAATGGGTATTAGTCTACTAAGTGAGTGCTCTGAAATAAATATTTCGAGGTGGAGTCTGTGGTTTTCTCTAGGTAGGTGGTGTCCTGTGTTTAGCTGGCTTAAAACAAGCTGACACCAGTGGTCAGTCAGCTTTGCTCCAAATGCTGTGAATTCAAATGTTCAATTAGAAATCTGAGACTTTAATACCTAAACCTACAAAGACAGTGGTCAAGTCTTTTAAAAAGTTTCTTTCTTTGTCTGTTCTTGGCTGTTGTGCTTTTGGATGCAAAATCAGCTTTGTTTTATTGACACTCCCAGATTCTCTGTATTAACAGCAGCAACAGCAAAGCAGGTTCCTAATCTGAAAAGAAACTTGTTCCTGGGGCTGGCACACCACCAAGAGCTCAGGCACAAAAACCTTGAAACTAGATGGATCAGGTACAGCATCTCTGCTGCTGGTGTGTGGTCTGGTCTCAGGGGAAAGTTGCATCAGAAAGCAGGTTGAGCAGTGTTTTTTGTGTGGCAGTGATGGCCACAGTTATCTGCAGAGAAAGAAGAGGGGCACTGTGAAGGCACAGTGGGGCTGTCACACACACACAGCCTGTGACCCTGGTCAACTCACACCTCCCTGTCCTTTCAAATGCAGACATACTTCAGCCTCCTGCTGGAAGATAGCACAGGTAAGGCAGGGTTCTTATTAATATAAAAAACCAAAAAAACCAACAAAAAAACAACAAACAAAAAAGAATTTATGTATCTCATCAGATTGTTGTTCTTAAAATAACTGCATCAAGTCCCACTAGGCAGCTGTGGATATTCCCATCCCACCATTTTATTTCTAGCACTGGAAAACTGCAGATGTGACACTGAATCTTCTTTTGTTTTACTCTTTGTATATGAACTGCACCTTCAGCCTTTTAGAGTACTTCCTACAGCTGGATATAGAGAGAGGGAATTGTTTCTAACCAGGGACTTTATTTAACAGCATTTTTGAAGCTGTCTGGGGAATGGAGTTGCTTTCTACTACAGGAACTCTTCTCATGGTGAAGCATGTTGCTATTTTACCTATAATCCTCCAGTATTACTTCCCAGACTGTTAAATGTCAGGGCACTCCTCGTCACATCTGTCTCTGTGACCTTGCCCCCAAGATGGCTATAGAAATTGCAGGAATGCCTTCCAGAGACAGTTATCAGCCTTGGAAACACATCAGCTTTTTTTTTTTTTTTTTTTAACCAAAGATAATTTTGACACCACATGATGGTTTTCTTGCCATTGTTTGCAGGATGGTTGCAGTCATTCCTGACTGAGAACACATCAGCTTTTTCTCAGGCTCCAGAGGTGTTGAGCTGCTGTCCTCATGTGCCAAGCAACAAGTGCTGCCTGTTGGCAGCCCAAGCTCCCATATCAGTTCTGTCAAGGTTTTAGAGTCCACTGTGGCAATCTTTTGCTTTGGCTTTGCTTGCCTCTGGAGCCAAACTCCTTATCACTGAGATGTCACATGCTCACTAATAGAAGCTGCATCGAGCCTCTCTGCTTTTGACTTCCTACAGGACAAGGGAAACCTGTGCATTCAAACCTCACACAAATTAGTGCATTCTTCCTTGCCAGCTGGGCTGGACAGAAGAGCATTTTTTACATTAAAATGTTTCTGTGCCAGCATTGGTGTGATAAAACAAAGTGTGGATAAACTGGGTTATGCCAGCAAAACAAGCCAGGTGGAAAACGCTTTATTCACTACGAGTGCAGGTGTTTCACAAGAAGCCACAGAGGCATTTCTGGAGCAAACAGAACCATTTTCCTTGGAACTCAAGCTTAACATCTTGTTCTTTTCAACTTGTTCCAGGTTGCTGTGTGGTACAATACCCATAAAGAGATGAAATGCACTCTTGTTTGTGTCTGTACTTCTTCCTGGTAGTCAACAATGGAAGACAGGGGAGGCCTTGAGCTCGTATGGGCTCCATCCTCTCATGCATGGGAGGATGCCCTGACATTGTGCTGAGGTTCATTAAGTCTGTGGGCAGCTATCATGTTTAGGCATGAGCAAAACTGGCATGTGAGAGAGCCAGCTCTCATGGGTCAGCATGACACACGTGGTTGTGCTACTGGGCTTCCCATGGAGCCAACCCTTTCTGTGGTTCTGTTAGCATCCCCCCAGTTTCCTGGTGAAAGGCAGATTTTATTTCAGGGCATGAGGTGTGTCCAGGTGCTGTGAGGATGGCAAGTTTGATGAGGTGGTAATCCTGAGCACATGAACCTGCTCAGTTTGTGGCACTAAGTCAGCAACATTTCCACCTCAACCTGCTGCTGGCAGAACTGCCTGGCTCAGCACTGCTTCCCATGCTGGACCAGCCCCCAGCCCCAGCAGAAAAGTGATCTGTCCATGGGTGAGGCTTCTTTCTGCTTCTAAAGTGTAAATAAAGAATGAGTTTCTTGCAGTGCCTTAAATAGGGCAGATTTCCTGCACTGGTGCGGGGAGCGTGGCTCTGATGCAGGCTTGTCAGAAATAATGGTCCAAACAGAAGGCACTAGCACAATACTCAAATTGGGGCAGGGTCACTTTTTTATCAGGGTTGTTACTGGGAAGGGTAGTAGTCTGAGGGAAGAAGAGCCTTAACAAGAGAAAGAATTAAAGAAAAAAAAAAATTGCATTTCATTCTGATGAGTATGCTTGCTTTTTTTCCTCCCCCCTAGAGTTTGCTTCATAGAAACATTTTTCAAACATTTCAAGTTTGAAAAAAACTAGCACTGAACAACAGCTCTAATGAAATAAATGAGGTCCTTTTTTTGTTTACTTGTCTAATTCCAGTTTCCAGTAATTTTACTGTTTCTCAAAATTATTCAGCTTTGAAAGAAAAGTGTCACAAGAATATTTTTTAGTCACAAAATGATTTAAAAAAAGACTGATAATTTAGCTCAGGGACTGAGACTGAGTATTAAAAAATGTCATAATAAATGGGAACTTTTCTGGAAACTTGAAAGTTTGTGAAAGAAGGAGGTTATGCTGACAGATGTTTCAGAAACCTAATTAATGAAGCCCTGAAATGAAAAAGACTGAGAACAGTTTGGCTTCTTGTATGAGAAGAAATACCATGTAACATTTCAAAAGCAATGAAAGACCAATCACCCCAAGAACTTTAGACAATAAAGAAGGATTGTAAATTGGAGTTAGGTTTCTTTTTGTCATTATAAACTTTTAAACGTATCTCTGGATAGAAGTGTCTGAAAGACCGTGATTATATTTTGTGGCAGTTACTGAGCTTTCAGGATTTTATACGTTCTACATTAGCAAACAAGAGCTTTTGAATATGTTAACGTCAAAATAGCTTCTTTAGGAATCTGTAGGTGTTCTAATCAAGGCTGTTCTTCCCTCCTACTGGTCAGAAATTATTAAAGAGACCAGATTGTTCTGAACCTCAAAATCTTTTCATCCAAATGAGTAAATGTTTTTGACTGCTTCAGTGTCACTGAAAAATGCATATTTGAGCAACATTTTTTTTCCTGAAACTACTCAAAGTGGCTCCAACTTCATCTTGCATGTAATAACTTTGCCCAAATGAAAGATGCACCTAATCTCAGCTGTAAGAACATGGATTTGCCAGTTCTGTACTGCTGCCATTTGTGAAAAATGGCTTTGCCTTACTGTATTTCTTTTCATTATCCTTACTTAGTGGCTGATCAGCTTCCAATAATGTGGTTACTTGATCTTATCCTGTGAAATTACAATCCATTATCTCATCAGGGTATGTTCTCAGAAGGGATTTTAAAAAATGCTGTCAGTAATACCTGTACTCAGCTGAAATTAAGTGAGGGCACGGAGTAAGCTTCACTGCTGCAAAGTACAGGGTATCAGCACCTGTCCTTCATTAATCTGCTCAGCCCTTTCTCTTTATTCTGTGAAGTGACATGATGTCATAAAGCCACCATGAAATCTGTGGAAATTTGCTCTCTGCCCGTGCTTTGAGGAGTCTCACCCACCCAGATGCTGCCTTGTTTGACAGCTTTCCTGCTGGGCTGAGATTGACAGGGAGCTCATCCCAGTGGCTTTCCTCAGGTACACAATGCCTGTTGTGAGAAGCTGAAATAAAGCCAGACATTTGTAAGCCAGTTTCTAACCTCTGTTAATTGAGGTGCCATTTTATTAGGCAGAATTGATGATGCAGTAAGGGGAGTCACACTACATTAAGGCAAATGTATGAAAGCACTTACTGCCACTGAAAGGCAAAAGCAGCTTGAGGACATGCTAAAGGATGAATGTAATGCTGTAGGGAAAATTCTGCAGGTAAAGGTCAGTGGAGTTTTCGTTAAAAATAGTTCTTGGACAAGGTTGGGTGACATTTTTTTGTCTGATTTCTAATGCTGCTTTCTAATCTTTGTCTCAAAGAAACAATGGGGTACAAAGCAAAGTCTGTGCAAGGACTTAAATATGTAGTGTGTTGATCTCCCAGTCTTTCTGCAAAATGCCAAGATTAGCTTAAAAATCATAGACTCTGTTTTGAAATTAAGAAAAAAATCTTTGTCCTTAGGCTTTTTGAAGTTTTCAGATGTTCCTGTATGTTTAAAAGGGCTACACATTGACCTGAATGAGAGAGAATGACAAAATATATGTTAAAAAATAAGACTTTTCAAATAGCCATGTATTTCCAGATGCATAAGGGAGAAGACCTTATGCCTCAAATAGTGGAATAGCACAATTTTCACTGTTTTCATGTAAACAAGAATTGAAACTTCTCAGCTGTGAATATGCTGGTTATTGTCAGTGATCTTAAAAGACTGGTCCCTTTTGAAGACTCATTTGGATCTCTTCATCACCAGGAGCATCTTGTTGGGCTTCTTCCATACTACAGTCCAGAAGCTGCCTGTTAGGATATATCCTGCCCATCATCAGATTTGAGTTCTGTAGCAGGCTGCACTTATTTTGGTAGAGAAGTAGGTGTGTGTTTGTGTGCTGTGGGGGCTGGGGGTGGAGGTTTCACTGTGTACTGCTTGCAGATAGAATTACCATCCTGTATTTCAACTTTGCTTATTTCCCTTGTGTCTCTCGTGGATGTCTGTGGGGATAAAACAAACACTGCCTTTGGATTTGATTTGCACTGTGAATTTGTTTCTAATTGGCACCACCCACACCAAAGTTTAAAGTCAATATTTTCAGTTTTCAAAGCCAGGAGGATAAAAACCAGGCTTCTACAGTGAGATTTTAAACATCTGACAAAACATCATTGGTCTGGTCAGTGGTAAAAGCTCCTGCAGGGACAAGGTGGGTACTGGAGATCCCAGGGCTCTGCTTGCAAGCTGCTCCTTTGACTCTTCCTTCTCATCCTTCACAGCCTCTGAAGGATGTGGCCTGAGGCTTGTGGCTTGTGGCAGTGTAATGTTTCCATTGCACAGTTCACAGGGTCAGAAAGGTTGTCATCCTCTGCTGAGGAGCCCTGCCACTGTGGCTGAAGAGGAGGAACATGGGTGTATATCAATTTTACCCTGTCCCTTAGCTGGTGGGGTTTAGTCCTGACTTCAGCATTATTTAAAATAGCTTTAGGATTGTTTAGTGTCAGAGTTAGGATACTCTCCTTCTGTGGCTTTCTCTTGTCCACTACTTATTTATGAGACTTAGCTTCAAGAGAGAAAATGAAATGACCTGAGTAGTTTTAGTAGGAATGCTGTGGAGCTGCTTCTAAGTGGCATTTTTTGTGTGCAAGCATGTAGATAGAACGTTTTAAATTGATTTTATGACTTTTGAGGCCGGTGTGTGCAGGCAAAGAAATGCCAGAGGTTCATGCACAGTTGTTTTAGTTGATTTTTTTTCCCCTAGCAGCCAGGCTCATGCTTAAATTTCTGCAATGCTTCAGAAATACATTCTAGTTGTTATTTAATTGCTACGGGTAACAGTATCAAACCAAACATTTAAATGCAGTAGCCCCCCAAATAATCTGGTAAACCTATTCCTAAACTCTCTGCCAGATGAAGCCAGAAGCCAGACACACAAATTATTGCCAGTGTTCTTCCAAATGAGTAAATTAGATCAGGTTCTTAAATCCTTCCTTAGACAGCTCAATAAAAAGACACTGGAGGAACAGCTCCACACTCCTGCCTGGCCCTTAGAGCATGAAATCTAATAGGGAGATGTTGACAGTGGTGGTTAGATCAAGCACAGTACCAGGTGTAAGGGCTGCACAGCTGCTGAGAAAGGTGTGAGGCCAAGGGCCATGTGAACACACAGGTTCAGATCTCCCTCCCCAGCAAGACAAATGGCACAATCTCCAAAAATGGCACACTAAGGTAAGTGTGACCTTGCAATCTGTTTTGTTTTAGATTTCATGACCTGTGCTTCTGAACCCCACATACTTTTGGTTCTGGAGTTCTGTGTCTTGGGGGCAAAGCCTGTGGGAAAGGAATAACCCTGGTCCCGCCAAGCATTCCAAATGTGTGGGATAAAAAGTGACATGTGAGGGGCTGCTGACAAGCATCTGGGCTGACAGAGGTGACCCTCTGCTGCTGACTTAGCAGCTGACATTCTGCAGGCTGAAAGGAGATGACCAACTCACTGGGGAAGGAGGAGTTCAAAACATAACCAGAGATGAAAAGGAACTTCAGAAACGCCTTAAGGCCCCAGCTGAGATCTTTTGAAATCCCTTTGTGCCAGGCTGTCTGCAAAATGCACAGTGCAAGAGTCTCACACAGGGATGGCATGTGGAATAGGAAGGGAAAAGCAGGAAAACCAACAGCTCCCTAACACCTCACAGGTAATCAATGTCATAAGCAGAAACTGAATGCTAAGTTGTACCCCTGACCAATGCTTTGTTACCTATTTTGTAATGACCAGCACAGGCTGATGCTTGTTTCCAGATATTGATTAGAAGGGTGAAAAAAATCCATTACAGGTGTAACTTTTTTTTCTGAAAAGATCAGCAGTTCCATTAACCAGAGATGATGGCCAGGCTGTGTGATTTGGGGGCAGGCATCCTCTGCCTCCTCGAAAAAGTGCATTTCAGAAGGATGGCTTAACCAAGTGCCTGCCTGTCTCCAAAACAGCTCATGTGAGCTGAGTGCCAAGGGAGGAGAGGAGGCAGAGCCACACTTTGAGGAGAGTGATGCCCATTCTTGTGGTCCCTCAAAAATATCAGCCCCTTATATGGCCTGAACTTCAGTGCGAGTTGAAGCTGTCAGAGATGATTTAATTCTTGCTGAGTGCTCTTTGACTCCTCTCAGAGTCCCAGAATGAAGCTGAGGTCAGGGGTTGGGTGGCTGCTGGCTGCTAGCCCTGCCTAAGCTCTGGAGACAGCACCTTATGGCCATGTAATGAAAATCTCACCAAAGGGCTGATCACTTGTCCCCATGTGCTGGGACTGCCCATCTCCAGTGCTGAGGACTGAGATGAGGTACAGTAATGGCATTGAAAGGAAAGATGTACCTTCTGTCCAGTAATTAATATTTCCCTTCTATGTGCATTTCCACACAAAATGGGCTGGATGACTTCACATTGAACTGGAGCATCCAAACCCATTGATGCCACTTCAAGAAAGTGCAGCACGTGTTACAATAATGGCAAAATCATCACAGCTTTTATTCATCTCCCTTTTAGAGCTTGGGTTATCAGTGGTAACTCTACCCCTGATTATTTTTGGTAGAGTAGCTCTCATCCACCTTATATGCAAGCATTACATTTGCTGCAGTCTGATCCTAAATCCATAGTACAATAGAGGGAGGAAAGGGCCAGCCACCTTTAGGGAAGCTCTCCTAATTAATGTCAGCAAAGTGTTTGGGTCTCTAAAGATGGTTGTTCATCAAAATATTGAAATTGCAAATGATTAGCTTGGATGGCAAAAAAACAGGAGTATATTTTTGTAAGCATTTTCCTGGAATTGGTTCAGATATTCAAGCGTTCATTGGTCTGATCATTTAAATGTCTGCAGTAAATCAAAAGCTTTTTTTCTCAGCAGCAGCAGCTCAGATGTTATCCTTTTAAGTGTTATAAATATACTTGCAGTAATGACTGTAACACCAGTTCCTTTATATACACAGAAATTAGCCTTGATGATCAATATTATTCTTTATGGGTTTTGAATTGAAATAAATTTAGAAATTTATTAATATATGCTATTACAGCTCACTTATTCATATAAATCTTACAGCTAAAAGGGGATATTATATCAGTTTGTCTCATCCCTTGTACAGCAGTTTGTACAGTTTCTTTAGAGTAGCCTGTTCAAATAAGTGTATCTCACACTTGGATTTTAGGACCTGTGTCTTCTGTGGTCTTTAGGTGGCTGTTTTTAGCAAGCCCCTTACAGTAAGACAATAATTTGCCATTCTCCCTGTTGTGACTAGCTTATACCAAAATTTCTTCTTGCTCTATTGACTCCACCAAGGTGATGGTTCCTTGAACCCCTTTCATTTAACCTCGGAGACAGGAGAACTTCTTTGATATGATATAATCTTGTTCAAGTCCAGCTGCTTTTTTCCTGGAGATGCTGACTTGTTCTGCACCAATGGCAAGACACTAACTGATTTCAATATAGTCAAAATTTAATCCTGTTTATTTTGTTTTTTTTT
>VZRH01002375.1:43883-74800 GCA_013397555.1 Urocynchramus pylzowi | reverse complement strand
TTTTTTGTAGTAGGGGATCAATATTGTTGTACACCTGCATCCCCCCACTCAGGGCTTTCCATTAACAAATCCAGTGAAGGCATTCCAAGGCTGCAGGACTGCATCACCAAGCAGTGGGGACTTTTCTCTGTCCAGGCTGCTTCAAAATTTGTTATGTCATGTGGGCATAAAGCATCTTATATATGAGTTGGGGTTAGCTCCTTTAGTTAGAACTATGGCTAAAGAACCACTACATTTTCTCTAAGTTATATCAGAATCAGAGAAAAGAGACCTCTTCTGTTTCCACCCTGCATACCCAGAGTGGGTTTTAATTGTGTGGTGACTTTTACCTAGTGGAAGCTTTTTCCACATAATTAATTTCCTCAGTGTAACAAACCCATATGATTTTTGTAATAGTGATTGTAGTTTTCCTGAGATTTTACTATGGAGCAATGTATTCAGAATTTACTCTGGGGAAAAAGCTGTCTGCAGAAACTCATGGTGCCCTTCTAACACTGTAATCTTAGGCAGCCCAGGGAAATTTAGGGAGAATTTCAGGATGGAAAAGTGCTGCTAGTTCTGTTAAATCCTATTAAAAAGCCATATATGGAGAAATGAAGTTTAAACAAGGCTTGGGGAAGCTGCTTCAGAGAAAATTTGTTGTTTTCCCTCAAAAATATCCTTACCATGAAGTTTTCTTACCACAAAGTCTGCATTTGTTTTGTTGCAGACTTGCATTGTAAAAATTGTCAGGAAAGAATAAGAAAATAGTGAAATGATCCAAGCCCTGAATGAATGCCTTTAAGGTTATATTCCATTCTTTCAGTTGATTTTCCCTGGCAGAACTGTAAGGAAAACTCTACACCATTAAATACCAGAAAATCCATAGGGCTAAAACCAGACAGATATTTGCATGTATCCCCTAAATTTTGCTGATGAAATCATGCCATTTTGTTAGTAGACATTTCTAGAATAGATGGCACCTGATGATGATGATTCTAGAATAGGTGACATTTATACCTGTACATGTGTGTGTACATGGACATTTTAAACATCTGTCTCAGTAGGTAACAGTAGTGGAATTTACTGCATTCATTTCTGGTTGCCCCTCTGGGGCTCTGGAATTTCAGATCTGCTATCTGCTAATAGGGAATTTCAGGATGTCTTGTTTCAAATGCTGTTTTAAATAAAATGAAAAAAAGAAAATGAGAAAGCAGCATCAACACAGGACATCACGATAGCAGATTAAATATAGACATGGATTACAGAGCCATTGTTTTCACTCCTGCTAAATAAGACAGTACACTTAAAATGGAATGCCACTTGACCTTTTGTGTCTTGCTGGTCTGTGGCTGTATTTAACTGCTGCAGGGAGGAAACATTTTCCCCTGGAAGTGTCCCCTGCTGATATGACAGTCACTGCTGCTGGGTCACACCATGCTCAAGAGGCAGAGTCCCGGCGCTCCAGAGCACAGGAGGGATCTCGCAGCCGATGGAGGAGCTCTGTCCATGTCTCACAATGACTCACGCTCTTTTCTCAACTTATCTCAGCTGGTGCTCTCTGCTGGCCAAATCAAACCATCAGCAGCGCTCAAACATTCAAAAGTCACGTACTTTGAAGTAGAGATTGTTGATGTGCAAAGCAAGAAGCAGATCTGCATTGTGGACAAGGTGAGTGCATTATCCCAGCACGCTGGGGCTGTGCCTGGTTCACACGGTGCCCCTCCAGGGACTCTGTTTTCAGTGTGCTGTGGCCTTATTCTGTAGTAGAAGGACTTTCATTCCTTTCTCTGGGAGACACTAAGAACTCCTTGTGAGTCATAACCCTGGGCTGGTCTTCTCCAGGATTTTTACAAATAATCCTGCACTGGTTTGTTTTAGACCTCTTGGCAGCTCTGTGGGCTCGAAGTTATGTCCTTAGGCTGACTCTTGAATCTTGACTTAGATTACAGTGTCTATTTTGATACTTAAACATTTGTTTCAGAATGTATACTCATTTTTAATACATTTGTAAAGCCTACCATCTCTGCAATGCTATGAGTACTTGCTGATACCTAAATGTACTCAGCTGTTCCCTGCTTATTAGATTGGACCTGGCAATTAAAAAAAAATCATAGTTTTAAACAAAGGGTCTTCGATAAAAGAGGTGTTTTGAGTGTTTGTTTGTTTTAATAATGTGAGTTTAAAAATACAAACTACAGCCAAATTGCATAAATAGGATGAGAGGACTGGGTAGGATGGAAGTTCATGAGCCCACAAATAATAGCTAAAAATGCTTCATAAATATTTTCATCACAGTTTTTGTGATTCATTGTCCCTCAGTGAAAGAGTTGGTCTCTTTCATGCCATGAAAATGGGAATCCTAATCTATTTAGCCTATGGAATTTTCAGTAAATTAGTGGAGTTTTGGGACTTATTGTTTTTCTAGAAAAAAAAATTCCCTTATCCTCATTGGCAATAGCTGGAACAGGTAGATAAGTTTGCTTCAAATGTTTAATTTAATGCCTTTGAAATATGCAGGGTAGAATACTACCAGATTTCCAGTGTTCTTGGTCATTTAAAGGGTGTTTTTGCAATTTGTGTGTCTAGTTAAAGGTAAATGTCTCCTTTGTTCATTCTTAATGGGGCAAAATATTTTCTGCTATTTTTTAAAATCTAGCTAAAGAGGAAACATGCACAAAATGGTCAAACAAATAGGATGGTTATTAATAACAATTTTGATAGTAGTGTTTACATTACTTTATTGAGTGATATTTACACAGTTTTTAGCTTATCTACATACAATTAGAATTAGGTTTTGATCCAAAGAAAGACAAATCTGTTTCTTATCTTGAGCTTTCCTATAAAGTCATTAAAAGAGGTATAGTACAGAAATGGCATTAGGCAAAGAGCCACGTTTCAGGAATCCTTCCATGCTGCATGCTGCTGGGATGATACCAGACCTGTGTTTTAATCTTCATTCTGAATTTTTTTCTGACCCTGAACATTTTCTACACCTCTTCCAAGCCATGGACTCTTCCCCTGTAGTGGTGAAAAGAGAGACATGAGTGGTGATTGCTAAGTACTCTTTATTCAGAGGTAAAATACACACAGGGTACCAATAACAGCTGCAAAAAGAAAGAGAATATATGTTCAATTTACATGGCCAGCAGCATGGGCTTTTTAAAAAATATTTTTGGCACAGTACCAAGGAATTGATACAAGTATAGTACAAGGTTGAGATTTCCAAGACTGCCTAAAGAATTTGGTTTCTGAATGCTCACTCACCTGGCTGTTTAAGTCCCTTATTTGCTGTGATTATCCCTAAGTCAACCCTGAAGTTACAGAAGTTGAGTTCCTTGCTTCCATGAACACTTGTTAGTATTGGTGAACTTAATTTCAGTTGGTTGTTAGAGCAAACAAGAGACTGGTGTAGTGGATTATGCATAATTTTCTGTTTAATTAAATATAACTGGTACAGGCCAAACATGACATTTCTAATGCCTGTTTCCTGTTTGTGAGATAGTTGTGATTAACTTAATTTCTTGGGTTTGCATGTAATTACTGATTGCCAGAATAGGAGAGGATAGGAACCACAGATTTTAAAATGCATGTATTTAAACTCTTATTGCATATTGCTAGTGGTTCAGAATATTATGATTTAGCAAATGCATTTATAATATTCTCAGATTAATAATTCTAAAGGGAAAAGCTATGTTATAATGGTATAGAGAATAACCCTTCCTTTCTCCACCTAAGAGAAACTCAAGCAGAGTGATTCAATGCTTAATGCTCTGTGGTTAAACACCAGGAGCTGCTTCCACGAGGTTGAGTTTCTCTGAGATCCTTGCATGTGCCTATGAATCTCATTCAGATTAGTGGGAGGTCTGTAAAGTCTGCAAAATTATGGTACATTTAACTAGTTCTGGTGTTTAGCAAGAAATATTTTCCTGTCCTCAGTGCAGTATCAGAATTTTAGAAAAGGTGTGTTTGGCCATGTCATCTTGAGAAATTAGTTGGCATCAATCCAAACTTTTGAATCCAGCACAATGAATTCTCTGAATCAATTCTCCATTTAAAAAAGGAAAAATAGCATTAGTTCCTTTAGTTTTCTTTCCTATCTTATACTTTTGGGAAGGGTCAGTCAGGTATATTAAGTGGTTATTATTAAGTGGCATATTGTCTTTAGCTTAAGGAACAGTATAAATACATACTTGTTTTTCAAGCCTTTAAAACACCTTCCCACCATATTGCAGGCTTTTCCACAACCAGGAAAGGCAGAAAAAAAGAATTA
Source organism: Urocynchramus pylzowi (assembly GCA_013397555.1). Lineage (NCBI taxonomy): Eukaryota > Metazoa > Chordata > Aves > Passeriformes > Fringillidae > Urocynchramus > Urocynchramus pylzowi. Next base: position 70,548 of record VZRH01002375.1, on the reverse strand, counting down.
AAGGAAGCAGAAGAATAGAAAAATCCCAGACATTTTGGTCCCATAGTCATCTCCTGCAGGAGCTGGGTTTGGAGGAAAATTACCTAATCTTGCAAAACTTAAATCCACACAAGTCAGCAACAGTGGCAGTTCATTTTGCACATGCACACTGTGAACATGAAATCCTTTATAGGAGTACAATTTCTTTTATTTAATATTGTCAACCTGCTCTGGGGACTTTCTCTGCTATGGATATGACATTATGCAAGTAGTTTGGTGCACACAAGCTTTTCCAGCGAGTTACTTAAAGAATTTAGAAGAGAAATAATTGCAGTGTGAGATCTTTCTCCCAGATTTGTTCTTGAAATTGATTCTGAGGTGATGTGCCATGGAGAAGAGACTTCTTTCTGATTTTGGGGGATGGGGAGGAATCACAAACCAGCCTCAGGTTTTCTTTTTTTTTTTTAAATTTTTTTTCCCCCAGTTATTCTACAAAACATCCCCAAACTAGGGGAAGTCTCCAAGTAGGGAAAGTTATTTAAACTTAGGCTGCAACTGTCCTTAAAAGCAGTATATAAATGCTCAGAGGAGGTGTCTTGGGACTAGGCACTGAAGTTTGGAGGAGGTGTATGAGCAGCCTGCTGCTCCACACAGTGCCCATGACAGGACAAGGGTCCAGGTGTCTGGGCCAGTTTGCAGGACAGCATCCTGGGTTTTCCTTCTTTTTTTTCCCTGCTCCCCAGGGAGGCAGATCCAGGAGAGGATGTCTCTGAGCAGAAAGGCTCTTAACCCAGGCAGCCAAAGGCCTTACAAGAGCTGGTGCCTGAAAGCCACAATAAGGAAAATTTAGCCAAGAAATTTGGCCCGTATTTTTACAGCCACGGGATGGTAAGTAAGAGTTGAGTGTCTTGTGGGCCAATGTCCAGCTCTTTAACATGCACAGCAATGCTGCATTTGTGTGAAGATATCCTGTAGTTGAAACATGAATCATACATGTTTCTTGCTCAATGAATGGAAGAAGTATTTAGCAAGGAATAAATCTCTTCTTTGGCCAGTGTAAAAAAGCAGCTAGATAATCTGTAAAAAAGAGCCTAGATAATCAAAAGTCCCTTTTTTCCCTCGCAATTTGTTAATTTTTATGGATGAAATTCCTATCTCTATGTAAAGAGGAAAGCATGTGAAGACTTGTAAGAAATATTGTCAAATAAATAACATCACAAAGTGTCTAAGGATTTTGGCTTCTGTGTTGCTTCCAAAAAGCCACAGAAAACAGCAGAACATGCAAAAATTATCAAGTCTTATAAATGAAAGAAAACAATTCCTTTTTGTACTTTTTAACAAATAACCCACATTTTTTTGCCACCCACAACTTATGAAAAATACATGGCTACTCAAAAAACTGTTTCCCTCATACATTGTTCCAAAAACCTGATGTAGGTTGGTTTTAAAGTTATTGATGTGCAGTGATTTGATTTATAAATGCTGTTAAAGCAACTCATAACTGTTTCTTTTATAGCATTCATTGTATAATATTTTTTTCTTCAAATTAACTTGTAGTAAAACGTATTTTCCCACAAACACAGTGCAATGTAATTAACTTTGCATGGCTTGCTTTTAAGGCAGGAAATGTTACACGGTACAGGTTTTACAGAATAAATCACCTCTGGAGAAACCAGCAGAGAAAGCTTTTTCCCATCAAAAGCCTCAGAGCTCAGTAGTTTTGTGCTGTACGATTTTGCAAGTTAAGCTGTAAACAGAGGTTTAAACTTTTGGCTTCTGTGCAGTGACCCTCCTTTTCAGAACACTTCCTAAGGCCTGCAGAAGAGATATTGTTTCTTCAGATGTGCAGGAAGAGCCTTTTTCCTTGATGTCTTGCAAAAATAGAGGCTACTTTCTTCCTGTTCCCTAAGCCAGCTCTGCATCCTCTACCCAGTGCCTTCTCCCACTGGAATGTCTTTGTGAAACCCAGTTAGTGATAATTGAACATTCATGGCTCACAGTACACACTGGAGGAACTTCTAGCTACATGTTTGTGAGTTCTAGGCATTGTTTGCTGTGCAATGCCTACAATGAATGTCATGGGAATATTGTTATTTTTAGGGAATTAAAACGCTCTTGCACACAAGTCTATGCATCAACCCAGTCACTTGTACATATTCAACACTTCTTGCAGTTAAATATTACAGTGTGTATATCACTACATCTTTTGCTAAAGATGAATTAGGGCTTATTTTGATTGCTCTGAAAGGCCTGATTTCCTCTGAAGGTGTTCATAAGCTTTTGTTTTATTTTGTTTTGTTGGTTTTGTGGGGTTTTTTTGTTTGTTTGTTTGGAAAGCACCAGAAGCAGCAGTGTCTTTGTACCTGCATGCTATGGCTTAACAATACAGTGAATTTCCACTGGCATGTCAGCAAAGCCATTTGCATGCAGAAATGCTGTCCCTGGTATCAGAAATCTCTCAGCCTGTGGGTTGCTGCTCTGTCACAGAAAGTGAACAGCCGAGGAGAACAGTCATCACTGTCTCTCTTTTGCACAGTCAGCTCTAGCAAATAAAAATAACTTCTCACATCATGGCTTGGAGGTTAGACATACCACATTCATTTTAGGTGAGCGAGTTCAGTCATTAAAGTAGGCAATGAAACTGCAAAGGAACTCTTCGCAGTACCAGAACATTGCCTCTAATGTCAGGTTCTTCCCATTAGCCTCATTCTAGGGAAGCAAAGTAAAGAAGTCTTTTCCCAGGAAAGAGATTAATACTTTCATGGCCATTTAAAGCATTTTTCCCCCTAAATCTTTCACTTCTAATATTTCACTTCAGAGGACTGTATATTCTTCTCTGCAGAGAACAAGCAGAGCCTGTGACCATCCACAGCGGTCTCATTTCATGCTGAGGATTTTTATCTTAATTTTTCTCATTCAAGCAATCTATCATTAATGGTGTGCCAGCTCTGATGCCAGAGATGCCAAAAGGGGCTGAATAACCAGCTGTGTCAAAGTAGGGGGCTTCCATAGTGAGACATGGATGCTGAGTCCCACACAGCAGCAATTCCCACAGCAAAATGGCTGAAGGAACACAGACAAAAAACCAGCTGGATGTAGGCTCATTGCTGTGGAAATCCTCTGTTTTTGCTTCCTTTTGGAAGGAGGATTTCATGATGTCTTGTGTCTTGCACTGTGTGTTTTCACAGCATCCAGCACAACGGGGATCTGGCCCCTGCTGGGGGGCACTGAGAAAAAATACATTTATAAAATATGTCTCTTTTCTTGCCTGTAAGCATTGAATCTTCTACCCAGCCCACAGTGCTGACAGTAGTATTTTCTTCCTCAGTTATACTTGGTGAAGTAGGTAAACATATTCAAATTCTGTTGTAGCAATGCATGACACTTATTTCTTCCTGCTCTGCTAGAAATTCACATAATTTTAATGTCAATATAGCTACGGATGGTTTCAGATGAAAAGAGGCAACTATACATATTACTTTTTGCTTGCTGTGAGATGGCTTTTTAAATGGAATACCTGGAGAAATGGCCTTTGATTTTCAAGAAGAGAGAGACTGGGGAAGGGAGAAGCTGGTAACTTTAGGGCATTTAGCATTTGCAAAGGGATAATTTAAAGAATTACAGAAGCTGCAACAGATGACTAATGCTTCAGCTGATACTAATCAAAGTGTAGAAGTGCCTTTAAATGACAGATTTTATACATCTCTTATTTTAGATAAAAGAAGCCTAAGCCTGGGGGAAGAAATAAAGAAGCAAATATAATAAATATTCAAAAAAATTAAAGTTGCATTCAAAGTTGAGCAAAAACAAGAGTGAATTTGTGAGACACTGGTGGTGCTTCAACTCTTCCTGAACATTCTGGCCAGCAGCAAAAGCCAGCTATGCCACCAGAGCAGTGAATATTGCCAAAATTGTATCCATAGAGACAGATTCCCAGCCAGTGTGAAAATGTCCTCTTTCCCACCAAAGTTATGACATTTTACCCCATCCACACATTTGCCCTATTGTATCAGAGATAATTCAGGGATTATTGCAAATTATAAATGTACTGGAGCAATACAAGACCATAGGGAGCAGTAGGTGTTTTATTAGTCTAATATTTAACAGCACAGCCCATGATGGAAAGTTACATAATGGCATCTCTTATAGGCATTATTAGCATTAAAATACTCCTGCATATGATTTATTGCTCCATCAGAACATGCTTCAGGTTCTTTCTAAAATCCAGTGTGTGATTCTCCACAGAACACCTGAGCCATGCAGTCATGGACCTGTAAATACCCAGCAGTATCTGTTAATGCTATTATTGTATCTGCCTGTGTTTAAGCAATTTTGGATTTTAAAAATTCCTTAAAATGCAAGCTTTTCTTCCTTAACAGCTACATTTCTTGTGCTTCAAAAGAACAAATTGTGGCAATCAGAGGACCTCTACCAGAAGTACCAGCAAGCATCTCTTCATTGAACTTGGTATTGAATAATGAAAAGTACTTGGATTTGTAGCAGACCTGATGCTGCCTGGTTGTTCTCATATATCACCCTCATTTCCCATTCCTTTCTGCTGTTTCTCAGCTTCCAGCTCCCCTCCACGGACTTGCCTTATTAGCTCTGCTACTCATAGAATCACTTGTTTTGACAAAAGATATTCTTCCGTGAATTTTCTTTTGAATTGGTTGATCTTTTGGGTTTTTTTTCTTCATGCAGTCCCCCAGATAGATTGTGACCATCTTGTGCTAAATGCTGGTTGAGTTTCTTGGGTGCACTTCTTGATTTTTAATTTTAGCAGTGTGTGTAGTTATAAAAAAGCAAACAAAAATCTATACAGTTATTTGATAGAAAAGGGAAGACAAATTCAAAGGTTCCACAGCTCAGCTATATGCTTTGTATGTGCTAGAACTGGCAATCAAAATCCCAACAAAAAGCATAAACACCACCCAAAGCCTCTCTTTCTTCCTGAGAAGTATGGGTCAAATTTGCTGCTTATTATTCTTTATTATTTATACTATGTTCAATATAACAGCACTATATTTATTTCTAATAAAATATTATAATTTTAAAAAAGTTTATCTTATTGTTTGTGCTTTATGTTACTTTATTTTTTGTCAACTACTTTATTTTTAAGTGTGTATTCCAAATGTTGTTTTCTTTGAAAATGACAGCGGAAAAAAATGAGTCTTGAATTTTTGATGAGATAGAATTTGGGAAAGATTACATTACAAATTAGTTTTGAAATATTTCAATCTGTTATGACACAATAAATATTTCAAGTTCAATTTATTTTACAACTTAATAGTGCATTTATTTGCATATTATTTCCTATTGGATTATTTTCAATGACATGAGAGCCATGTGTTATTTTATTTTGCAGTGTCATGATAGATATATCATAAAATAATGCAGAAATAATGAAAGTTTGGTACAGATGAGAAATAAAAAGTAATGAATATAACACAAAAATAAGATTTTTCAGCATGTGCCAGAAGCAGATTTTTTTATAAATTTCTATTCAATTTTCAAAATTTGAAGTCAACACATCCAGGGTTTTGCCAGAAAAATTCCATTTCCCTGGTAGAAAAGTTTTGTGACAGAGGCCTCCTGACAGGTTCAGCTGCTGAGGTGAACAGTAACCTTACTCAACTCCCCTTAGTGAAAGGTCACAGGGCAGGGGGATGTACCAGTCTAGTCAGATTTGCTCAGAAATAGGTGTGCATGTTGAATTCTGCACACCTTCTTTCTGCTAATGAGCTACATTCTCTTTACTTCCACTCTCATCTTTAGCAGAGAGAGAAAAAGCTCTTTTTGGTGTCTGACCCTTTTTCAGGCAATTTCTTGCAAAGAGTTTGGTTTTTTTTTTTTTTTTAAATAGAAATACCCAGCTAGCAGTACAAAAACAATAAATCATCTTTAGAGACAAACTTGGCTGGTGTAAATTGACATGACTGCACGCAGCAAGCATGTGGTTATGTGTATTCTTAGCTAATTTGGCCCATAATCACTGGAAATATTAGTCAGTCAGATTATCTCATATGCCAAGGTTCATGTGACCAGATAATAAATAATCTGGAAGATTGCTCAGTGAGACAGCCCTCTACTTACGTACATGTGCTGGAAGCTACCTCAGCTCAAGCCGTAATTTGGAATATCTCCTGCTTCTGGAAAGGCTGGGTTGAGGTCAGAGCCAGCTGTTTGGTAGCCACTTCACTGCAGTCTGCTGGGTAAAATGCTGGCTTCTAGATAAAGCCTTTGTGTAGCTGCTGACAGCACTTGTCTATATGTAGGTATCTCTACGTCATTTCCATGGTCAGCTCATTTATTTATATCTCTTTGGGCATGACCAGCACACTGGTTTACCAAGAGAGCTGTGTGGGACACACTGGGAAAGGTTAAAGCAAAACAGTACCCAATTTTTAATTCTGACTCTGAAAACTGCCAATAAGAGCCAATCTGATCTAGAAGTCAGATTCACATAACACAGACATCAGCTAGAACAGGTCTTTTTCTAATTAACTTTCTGTGGAATGCTGCTGGTTTCTTATAATACAGCATGGTCCCAAAACAAGGACAGGGTACAAAAGCAGTAATGATGAAGTATTTGTTGAGTGCTGAATTTGGAAATTACCTGGCTTTCTCATTAGCTGGTTATCTGTCTTGCAGCCAGATCCTCAGCTGCAGTAAACTGATGTCATCCTTTTGAACAAATTTACTCTGGCTGAAGATGGGGCAGTGGTTAATGAACAACTGGAGTGGCAGAATTTCTGAATTTCTGCAATAATGGAAAATGCCTGCTACAAAGTAGGTGACTCAGCAGCACAGTGGTACTGGCATGTCACAAAGGAAAACAGGTATTCAGAGAGAAATTTTGAATGAAAGATTACTTATTTGCTGAAATTCTATTATTCAAATTCTTATTGATATTCTGCTGACATCTGACCCCTACAATAATTCTCTAGTGCAAGAACTGTGTGATGCAATTACATACAGATCACCAGATTTGGCATAATTCCTTGACTTATACATGTGAAAGAGGTATGAAAGTGGATAACTATCTGATTACCTTGCACTCACAAAAGTCAGTGTTAAGTTCCCTTAATATCTTCCACTTAGGGCTCTTCCTTCAGTCATAGCATAAAATACTAATATGGTATTTTAAATCTTAAAAAGAAATGTGATGCTTTTTGCATTGGTGTCTGAAGGAAGAACAAAACTGGTATGGATGACCCAGAAGGTCCTTTAATTCTTGAATTCCTGTAAATGAAAAGTTTACTTCCATTTGCTTTAAATGGAAAAGTAAAAGTTTTCTGGCTGTGAAAGTACAGGAAAATCAGAATTTGACATTTTGAAAAAAATCTTTTTCTGAATGAAAAGTGTAATGACTGTACAATCCACAGCTGTAAAATATGCATTTATTCATAACATTAAAAAAAAAAAAGTAGTGTTGAACCTTACACATGATAGTCACTTACTGGAAAGTTGACTACACTTTAAATCAGGTGTTAGACTACAAGTGAAGAAGTTGTAGGGAAAAGCTGGCTTGACCATCGGACTGTAGAAGATACACACCAAATAAGAGCAGAAATCCATCTTGCTTTAAAAAAACTAAGGGTGGTCTCTCACTCTGCTTTGCCTTTGCATATTTGTAAAGTGCTGAAATAGAGGAAAGGAAGGGTTATAACACTTTCAGACATAATTCAAAAGAATGAAAGGAGAGTAAGACTAATAATTACAGTGAAATATTCCAGGGTGTTTTATTCATTTAGCACAAAGGGTAATAAGAGCAGATGCTTTCCCAGTCCTTACAATTCCTTAGCTTGTATTGATGTACAATGAACAGAACAAAAGATAATTAATGGTCTACGAAGAGGACACTCTTAGTAGTAAGCTGGAGTCTCAGCATCCATCTTCTCATTGATCAATATTAGAAACTATAACTTCACTGGTTGTTTTATGAGGTCTTTAGAAAAGGACACAGAATTATCAAGATCATAAAAAAAATGTATTTCATTCTTTTGTGGCTATAACCTCATTATTCTGCCTGGGAAAGGACACTGCAATTCTTCTATGTCACAGCCCATTCTGAAGGGCTATTTGTGTTATTCTTCAGCTGGCGACCTGTGCAGTTTGTCTCGAGTGGAAGGGTCCTTCTCGAAGGCAGCTGGCTCGTATAAAACAAGTGTCCTGCTGCTCTCCTGGCTGGATGAGAGCCCCGTGCCTTCCCGGGCTCCCTGCAGCCTGCGCGGAGCCGCCAGACCGCGACTCGCCAGCCCAGCCCGTCTCCAGCCACGGGCTGGCAGGGCTTAAACCAGCTCTGGCCTGAAGCACTTGGCTGTGGCCAGGCACAGCAGTGTCCTGCTAATGAGCTCTGCCTCGCTCAGGGATGCTCAGGGCACTGCTGGGAGAGCTCAGGCTGCTGCTGGGAGTGCTGGGCTGTGCTGCTCATCGCCCCCCAGGGCACACTCACCGCCTCCTGGGCTGCAGCAGCAGGACACTGCCAGCACTCGGTGGCTTCTAAACACCTGAGGCACGTGGGTGGCTCCACAGGTGGACCTAAAATATGAGCTTGGATTAGTTTTTTAAATAGCTGAAGTCAGGTGATGTGAACCCCATTGCTGCCTTAGCAGGATTTGGAGGGGAGAAAGCACTGATTTTCTCAGGATAAAAAAAGGGAGAGGAATGTAAAAGTAGAGTTGTTAACAAGGGCTCAACTAGACATTTTGAACAGACTGAGAGCAGCTCTGCCCGAAGTCAAAACATACTCAGGAGAGCTGGAGATCGAGACCTGGCTCTGTTTTACAGAGCAAGCAGTGCCCTGTAAGCATCCTGAGCTTTACAGTTTTTCAGCTTTCTTTGCCTAAATGGGTTGATCAGCTCTCCAGAGCATGGGTTGGTCCCAGCTACTCTATCCCAGAACCTGTCCCAGTGAGGTGCTGATCTGTAGGGATGCAGGCCCTGCAGCAATGTGGCTTATACTGCATTTAGAAAGCCAGCTTATCCTTCATCAAACTGGAAAAGACTATTCCAGTCTATTCCAGAAAAGACTATCCTTCAGCTGGCAATGCCAGCTCTGAGGACCTGCACATGTGCCCCGTGCTAGGACACATGACAGATTTTGGTCTGCAGGCTTGTATGTTGAATAGGTGCTGCCAGCTAACAGCTTGCACCCATATCTGGTGGATTCTGGACTCCAGGCCTCACAGGTGTGAGATTACAAAGTGTGAAAAAGCCATTTCAGATGTTTTTAGAGGTTTTGAGAACATAACACCCCCAAGACCACAGATGTTGCATACATGATAGGAAAAATACACAGAGACTATGGGAGATGTGCTGTTCTACTGGGTGTTGCATGGAATGGCTCAAGTGCAATAAACACAGAAAAAATATTTTCTTTCCTTTTTAAACTAAGAAAGATAAAATGGCTTCTTCTATTGTTTCTTGTAGCTAGGAAGAAAAGGGTCTCCAAGGGCAGTGCCTCTTGCTTGGCCTAGTGCAGTTCAGCATGGTTACTGGGGACAGGGAAAAAGGGTAATCCTTGGTTTCAAGGAGCCTAGGCCTTGATTTGGGTGGAGTTGGCATTGCTTAGCAGCCACATTGGAGAGACAAGTTAGGGTTTAAGTGGAGTTTCATTCACAGCAGTTTCTGTAAATGCCCAGTAAAACCCTCTGTAACTGGGGAAAATAAAGTGTTCTCATCTAAACACAAGAAAAAACTTAGAAAAGATCTATACTTTACTACCTTTTAGCACAGGTGTCATTTTACATCTTTAGATCACTGAAATTTGTATTGAGCTCTCTGCCTGTTCATATTACTGGAAACAAGTTGAGTTACTCATAAGTACTAAAAACTCATATACTGTTTATTCGTGTGGGGGTGTCAAATTATATAAGAGTAAACTTTTCTTTCTGCACTGATTTGTTGTTTTAGAGTCAGCAACTGTATTTTGTTGCATCAGTACTTCTCCAAACAGTCTTTTCAACATAACAGCCTATGTTAAGGTGCTAAATGATCTCTACTAGGAGAATTTCTTATGTTCTTCTCGATTTGTTTGCATGGTTATTGTCACAATCCACTAACAAGAGGCTCAACATGCTACTTCCTCAGGAGTCCCATTGCCTTTCCTTGTAAACAAAAGGCAAATCCAAGTATTTTGCTCTAGTAAATGCTAAATGTGTTTCTCAGGTAATTTGTACAAAGTATATTAAGAAATCAATATACATAATAAAATAAAGCCTAAAAATCCTCCAGACTGCTCTCTAAAACTGTGACACCTGAATTGCTTCAGTGCACATGAACAAAAGCAGGCAGAAGCAAACTCATTTCAGGCAGAAAGGACAGAACCTACCACTTTTGCTACTGCCCCCTCCAGAGAACCCTTTCATGTCTCTAGGATATGGACCTCAGCATGCTTGAACCTAACTTTAAAGCTAAACCCTTCAAGTTTTCCCACTGGTTTGATCTAGGGGCAATTATTATTGCATCAAGCAGGGCCAGCAGCTTCCCCTCTTGACCCTTGTGATTTTACCCCTCCATCGACCAAGCAGAGGTGGTCCAAGTGATGTATAATTCAAATTTGGACAATCCTTAATAACATACCAACCTGTGAAAACAAATTTGCTGATTTTTTTCATTTTAGCCTGAAGGACTTGGAGACAAATTTAAGCATCTCTTCATCGGAGGGTTGGAGAAGGGATCCCAATGTGAAAAAGAAAGAAAAATTAATCTGCATGAATTTTGCTTTCTTTTCCAGGTATCTCCAGCATCTACTGTTCTTGATGTGAAACACAAATTTCACAAAGCATGTAAGTACTATGGTTACTAGGCTGGAAACATGGTTAGAGGCCTTTTGCTTAGAGAAATTGTTAAATTTATTTTTCAGGAATCTCACACAAAAGCTGAGACTAGCCTGACAGCTCCAGAGCTCAATAAGAATAGTGTTTGAACTAAGGTTCTATTGTGGCTTTTGCAGATGGGAGAGGCTGGAAGCAGACAACTGCATAATTTATCACTGCCAGCACATGAGGGGCAGTAGTTTTTATCTTGTTTTTAATAGTACACGGTGTCATTTCAAGACCTGCACTGCATTTCTTCTCCCAGTGTTATATTAGATAAACTTCAGTAGCAATAGACTGCTTCATGGTGGCCATAAACTGACCATGTGGACCAGAAAGCTGCTGTAGTGGGGAACATAAGCTCAGAGTGATTAAATAACATCTGGATTTAGGTTAGATACAGGGAAGAAATTCTTTATGGTGAGAGTGGCAAAGCGCTGGCACAGGCTGCCCAGAGAAGTTGTGAATGTCCTGTCCCTGTAAGGGTTGAATTGGGCACTGAGCAACCTGTTCTAGTGGGTGGCATCTTAGATACTGAGCTTTCATCATTTTTACAAAAAAAAAGGGTGTGTTCAACTAAAAGCTAGATGCCTTTTACAGAAAAAAAAAAAAAAAAAAAAAAGCTTGTCAGACACTAATATGCTTGAGTTCAGAGTAGGGTAAGTAGAAAAAGCATTATGCTTCTCCTGTGTCCTTATAATTTTATAAAACACTAAAGCTTAAGGCATCTGTGGTTGCACACAGGTTCAGTTGATGAAGCGAAAGGCTGTTAACCTGACTGCTCTAAAGTTACTTATTTTCCCTCCCTGTAAGGGCTTGTAAAATACAAAATGGCAAAAGTTCAAAAGCCACACTGCTGAATATGAAAAGATCGAGTGCAGAAGTTTTAATATTTCAATAAGGGTATGTCCTCCCATTAGTTTGTCAAATGCAGTGCACTTCTGCCTAGAATCTCTTAAATCAATTGAAACTGGATTTATATTGATGCAGTTTAAATCAGTTGGAGAACACTGGCACAGAGGTTTATGCCAATATAACTGTAATGAGGTTTTTAATGGATTTGGGCTAAAATGATGTGAGATTGTGCATAAGCCATTTTAATGGCACCTGTTTTGATATTTAGAGGCATCTTACTCCTCAAGTGCCCCCAGTGATGTAAGTGGAGCTGAGTATAAAGTAAGACAGTAAGCATGCAACAAAGCAAGTATACCTCATGAACCAAACCTCTGTCTGTGCAGTGTGTTACAGCACATGGAAGGGCTGGCAAGTGCCTTCAGTGCTTTTTAAATTCTCATTTTTTTACGTCAGTTCATCCCATTCCCGGGAGTACATCGTATCAGGGTCCTGTGTCCCTTCTTCTCAGTTCAGCTCATTGCTTTGATCTCTCTTTTCCAGTTCAGCCTGGATGTTGTTGTCTCATGAGGTTCCCACCCTCCTCCTCCTTTCCCAGTTGCAAAGATCAAACCTTCACTTTTTTCTCTTTGTATAGTTAGTGGGATGACAGCTAATAGAATACAGTTCTCTTAGGCAAGGGCTGAGAAGGGGCTGAAGCTGATCTGTGCATGCCTTTGGTTAGCATGCTATTGTGTACCAGCTCATGCATTCATTTCTGTCATTTTGTGTGTGCCAGACTCACATGTTCCCCTATAATCTCTCATTAAAACACACTCCTACGCACACCCCCTTACAGTCTCCCTGTCTTCATACACTCTCCTTTGATCACCCTTGCAATTAAGCTTTCTCCTCAGCTGGTATCTTGTCAGCCCTTCAGTGAGAGGAACCCCTGTGCAGCAATTTCACAAGAATCATCTCTGTCACTGATCAGGTTTTGCTGCCTGATTCAAGAAAGGAGGAAAGAGACTGAATTATGAATTGCAGCACCGGCTGTTAGTCATTAAAATAAAAGAAATGGGATGCAAGTGACACTTGCCATCTTACTGATAAGTAGTTTCTAAGTTAGTCAAGTATTAGTTTGGATGTGTGTTTATACAAAAGGCAGAATATGGATTTAGAAGTCCAGGAATAAATACTGAAGTACTCCTCAGCCCTCACTTCAGCAAAACTGTCTCTACTGAAACAACCCCAGACACAACAAGGCCAAACCTTGTGCTTTTTGTGGCGTTGAGTTCAGGGGGGCAATCCCAGTTTTATCACTGGAGATTCAGGGATCTTAGTGGAGAATAACCATTTAAGACAAAGTGCTATTTTCATGGGAATTCAAAGGCTTTGTCCAGATTGAAGCTGTTTTTAATCATCCCCTGGCTGCTGTAGCCACTGCCCATGGGAGGGACAGGCAGCACCAACTGGGGTCAGCCCAGAACAGCAGATTCCCTGCTGCAGCCCCCTCCAGCCATCAGCTCCACAGGGGCTTTCTGGAGCAGATGTTAGAGCCAGGCTGTCATGCTTAATAGCAAACATCACACCTGCCCACCATGGATCTGTCTAATCCTTTTTAAACCTACTTACAGTTTTGACCTCAGCAAAATCCTCTGGCAAGGAGTTCCACAGTAAAAGCAAGTTGTGGACAAATGTCTACACTTGAACAGCTTGATGTTTTCTGCCTGAAATTGAGTGGCAGCTGAGTGTCAGGGTATCACTGGCCATCATGCTGAGCTGTCTGAGGCACAGGCCTCAATCAAAATGATACTGTGCATTAGGAGACTTTACTAGAATTTTCCCTCATTCCTTTGGCTAGCTGGCAGAGATGGAACCAAGCCAAAAACTGAGTTTATAAGAAAAAAGCCTCTTGACCCATTTTCTCAGTTGCTTATAATGAGTTAGCTACCTGGCATTTTCTTTATCTATACAGATTGTGTTTTCAATGGAAAAAGAAATATCTTGCAGGCTAAACTTCCCAAGCTCTTGTCCTTGGCAATAACTTTTCACCTTTAATTTATTTTTATCTTTGCAAAATGTATTGGACTGCTGGGGGAGGAAATCTTACAGATAGAAAATGAAAAACTGTAATAATAATGCTAATTCAAGTATCACATAGCTAAAATAAAATACTCCTAGAACACATAATATATAATATAGTGGAGTCAGTGATCATTAAATATTTTCAAGGTTACTGCATGAAAGTTGCTGAAAAAGCTCTTGAAAGAAGAGGAAGAATGGAAAGGAAATGGGGAAATAAGATCTCAGAGGTGCTGTAACAAACTGATAGAGGCAACCTCCTGCTCAAGGGGGACAGCAAAACTGCTGCTACATTTTGAAGCCAGAAGGGTGAGCATAGGAAGGCCAGAAATTGCCCTCTAGGTAGAAGGAGCAGGCAGGGAAAGGAGGAAGCCTAGTGATGGGTGGAAGGAAAAAGGGAAGTCCAAGAGATAACTGAAAACATCATGTCAAGGGCATCCTGGTCCACAGAGGAAAATAAAGGGCTGAAGGAATAAGGAACATCTAAGCTAACAGAAGTTATATAGTGCATTTAGAATAAGCATTATCAATGAAAGCAAATCATAAAGACAGGAATTGTCAGTAGATGGCACTCAAGAATAAACAGCATAATTTCTGAACAATATGAAACTTTAGAACCCTGCTATACCATCTTATAACTGCTCCTTACAGGTAGTTCTATAGTGACGCTGGGAGCCATGTTCCCTGGAATGCTGCTGAAATATTTTCTGTTGTTTTTCTCTAGAGAGGACAAGGAAAAAGTGCAATTCCTTCTTCATGATGGGACCAATCTCTCTTTCACCCTCCTCCTTACAGTAGGGCAGTGTGTTAGGAGTTTGGTCATCTGCCAGTTTTACCTACTGCTCTCATCTTGCATATGTCCCAGAAGCCAGAGGAGAACCAGCAGCCCTGCAGATCCCATCACCCAGTAGTGTTCAGCTTAGGCAGTGCTCAGCAGCTGCAGGGAGAGCAGCATTTTAAAATCAACAGGTCCTTGTTCACCTAGAACCCTGAAGCTGATCTTCAAAAGACAGAACAGGGGAAGTCGAGCTGACAGGGTGAAGAGCAAGGAGGAGAATCTCTCATTACTTAAAAATCACAAGGCAGGCTTTGTGAGCACAGGTCAAGGCACAAGAAGTACTAAAAAAAATTCTTTAGTGGAGGAAGTCCTCTTTCTTTCCTCCTTTCCAAAAAAGGCTGCTAAGGCTTTTCATGCCTGAATATGAAACTTTTCTGGTTTTCATAACACTTGAGCAGTCAGGTGCACTATCCTAGTAGCAGGATTTCAATAGCAAGGGCACCAGAAGTGACTGGATTTTGCCAGGCCTGTGCTGACACACAAGAGCGAGATGCAGAGCTGTTGCTGGAAAGGATGACTGTACTGCACCACGTAATTCCCTTCTGGAGGCTGGCTGTGATGTTAAACTGCAAGGCTCAGAGAGGTGAGAGAGGATGCTGTGGGGATTAGTCATTAAGAGCAGTACCAGGGAGAGCGGTGACTGCTAAGCCAGTCCTTGCCTACCGGCTCTGTATAATCAGGACTGTCTGATAACACAGTCTTGCTGAGAACCTGCAGCTCCTCTGATTTCTCCACACTGACTATTACAGCTGGATTCTCAGGTTGCAGAAAGTTAATGAAATCTGTCAATTTTGATGCCTGGAGAGACGCATGTGCCTGATGAATACATCTGCTGGGGACTCAGAGAAGCTGAATTATGCTATTTATGGCTCAGCAAAGTTGACTTCATAGTCTTGGCCTGTCAATCAGCCATGTGTTTCACAAACCAAAGAGACCCAAATAAGTTATATCTAGGGCACAGAGCCTTCCAGAGGGATCTTGCTTCTGTCCTATATTAGGAGATCAGGCTTTGAGAAAGCCAAAGTGTTTGAAAGAGGGCAATGATCTGATCCCACCACGAGTCGCCTTGAGCTGGACGCACTCCCTGGACAGAAAGGCAGCTACAAAGTCTATAGCTTTTATCAGATCTCAAACTCCTTCCTCCCTGATTGTGTCCTAAGTAGTTCACCCTAGCCCAGAATCCATATATGAAGGAGTTTTGCAAAGGACAGACAATATCCTGCTGTGCAGTGTCTGATTGCAGAGCTCAGAGGCCCAGCATTACGTCCCCAGTATGGATTCTCAGAGCACATTGGGTTGGCAGTCACATCCAGCTATTGTTTTCGATAAATTCTTCCCTCTCTGCATTCATAACAACTCAACTGGAAATCACACAACGAAGGCGAATCGCTGGGGATGGGCAGTTATTGCAAATGGGCCCTAAGAAGTACAGTGATTTCATCAGTGTGAATTGCTCATTCATCTGTGTTGACTTTGTAAATGGAAATTACTAGATTAGGAGGAAACATGGTATTTATTTCATCCTATATTTATAATTTATTTTTCCTTTGTCTTAGTCACACAGCAGAGATCAATAGGACGCTAGCTCCTGATGAATTTCAGTATCCCTCAAATGACACAATTCTAAGATCTTTTTACTTCTCCATGCCTGTCAATACAACCCAGTTTATTAGAAACTCCTTGAATTTCTTGTTACTGCCACAGTGAGGCTTGTATCTTCTGAAATTCTTTACTTTTTGCTTCCCAGCTCTAAGCACAAAGTAAGCAACAGCTCCTGTCACAAAACTCAAACTGGTTGTTACCCTCTTCCTTCCCAGCTCACAGTCAGAGATCTCATCCATGAGTAAATTGCTTCCTGCCTGTGCAGCACATGCCTATCAGAATTCTTGCCTGAGGATGGGGCTTTAGTCACAAGACCAGCCCGTCCAGTAGCTTCATTTCTATCCTGTGCAGGGAGAAGCATCAGGAGGATGACCTCCTCTCAGCTTATTCATGACATATCTGTGCAAATCTCTCTATACAAAATTCAAGAATCTGTCTGCTGATACAGATTTGTGTGACCTGAATTGATGGCTTGGCTGTCAAAATAATTGAAACCCTCCTGTGAAAGCTGGGATTTTTTTTCACTCCTTTGCAATAGCCAGTCAGGAAATGAGAAAGGCATCATTGACCTAACACTGTTAAAAGAAAGAAGAAGCCAAACTGAGTTAACCTCATGATTTTAATCTTCAGAGTGAATGAAGGTTTACCTTATACTCAGGCACCACACACCCTACACCCCATTCTGTGTTGGAATTACAGAGAAAATTACTCTGGAATTGTTCCAAATGGGACAAACAATGCATGGAGCCCATGGCATAAGCTCTCCAGAGGGTTCTGTGCACTTCACAGACACTATTGTGCATCCTGAGCTACGCTCATAAGCCTCCCATTCAAACCCAGCTCATGTCTCTTGACACTGCTAAGGCCCAGATTCTGCATTTGGACATTTCTAGCTGGGCTGCTGTGATAACAACAGAGAGAGTGAGTACCAGACCAGGCATCTGCAGTTAATTTCTCTGCTGAGCACTTGAATCTCATTATAAGCTGTGGAGAAAGAGATACTAAAACAGTCAGAAAAGCATCTGACCAGGTATCCATGATGTTTTGCTTTCTGAAATACACACACAGCTGCAGAAATATTTTATTATTGAATTCGGAAACTATGGTGGAGGTTTGGCTCACCAAGCTGATTTAGAAGCGGGGCTCAGAG
The DNA here is from genome assembly GCA_013397555.1 of Urocynchramus pylzowi. Classification (NCBI taxonomy): domain Eukaryota; kingdom Metazoa; phylum Chordata; class Aves; order Passeriformes; family Fringillidae; genus Urocynchramus; species Urocynchramus pylzowi. Next base: position 53,243 of record VZRH01002375.1, on the reverse strand, counting down.
AACTTTAAACAAGACTTTCAGAGACACATGTTTAAAGCATTCTGGTCTTCAAAAGATAATCATAAAAGCCAGAAGGCCCCCTGGGACTTCTGAAGTCTCCTGATTAACACTGAAATGAATGTGATGTTTAAGACTTAGGTCTTTAAGACTTGACCAATAGGAGTCATGCTATTGGCAGGGGTGAGTTGTGTGCTAGACACTTTCTTCCTTTTAAGCTTCATTTTCTCATCTATAAAATAAGAATAATTAACCTGCCTTTCATCCACCTTGGGATCTTTTGTCTCTTTTGGCTGTGATCCCATAAGAAACACTTGGGACAAAGAATGACTTAAATATATGTTTAATGACCTATTGAACCAGAGGGAGTAAGGTGTCTAAAACACAAAAGCCAGGATTCTTTAAAGCCTTATAGAAATAAGATGACCTTCAGAAAACCAGCAATATTTAAATCAGCAATGGAAAAAGTGAAGATCAACTCAAGAAGTTTAATGAAAATTCACATTATTTCTCTTTTTTTTTTTTTTTTTTTTTTTCACGCTGCTTCCTTTGATTTTTTTTTTTTTTTTGACAGCTGCTGCATCTGATGTTATTGCATTTCATTAGCAGGATTACAGATATCATTTCAGATGAGTAACATAATAAAAGAAAAGGCAGAAAATTTATTGAGATGTAGCTTGAAGCAGAACTGTCCCCCTCTGCTCTCTGGGATATTGTTCCCAGCTGAGATTTACAGGGCTCCAACAATGCATCACAAATGACATCCTATGTAAACAATTGGAGAACAAATGTGAGATGCTATTTAAATGCCTCATTAAGGAAAGGAAATTTCATAGCTAGATACTTTGCTTTTCTTGATTTTACAGTAGATTTAATTGACAGATCTAGATGAAAAACATCCAAATTTGTTTACCAGAATTGCCTGTTATTATTTACAATGTATCTTATATTAGTGCCTATGGCGAAACTGAAAAATTACAGTAGGAGGCCCTGTAGAAGTAATCCCGGCCCTGGGAATATCTAGTCTTGAGGAATTAAAGCCTACTCAACTGTTAACAGAAGATGCAAAAGTAGTTTTGGGTTTAAAACTGCTCCTACATCAATTTAAACTTAGATATTAGTGTCTTTTGTCTGAAGAACAAACTAATTTCTGGTGTTAACCTGGTGTTCACCAGCAGACTCGTGGGCTTAACGTTCATTCAAGGAACTCAGGGGGCTAAAAGTCCCAGTAGGCCTTTATTAGTGTGAAAAGAATCTCATGTCCATTAATAAGACAGATGTCTGTTGATTAAGGCAGGGTCAAGGTCACCTGGGGCTGGAAATGTGCTCTGCATCTACATCAGGTTTTTCACAGGAGTCCCTGCACTTTTGAACACCTAAACTGGCACATGGTGCTGTTGGCACTTTACTGAAAGGTCCAACAGCTTCTCTTACAAAGAGCTGCTTGGAATGGATGTGTATGAAATATCCCAGGAATTCCTGTCAAAGACAACCAAGAGGCACTGGATAACAGGAAAGAAAGTGAATCTCCCTTGCCAGAGTGAGAGGAACCTACCTCCTTGAAAAACCTGTGAGAACAAGAGAAATAAATGACAAGTCCTACAGTGTCATCTCTGATAGACAGGCTAGAGAAGAGGCAGCAGCTTCAGGTTCTAAATTCAGACTTTCCCCCACGTCTTTTCTTCCTCATGGATTCCCTGTATGTGCTTTTGCAGCCCCTCCCTTCTGTGGGGCCAAGAGCTGTGATGTAACAAGCAGCTGCAATTCCAGGGGTAGGATCAGGTGAGCACAAGAGCAAGGGGGGCTGTTCAGAACTTCATGTGAAAGATCTCACCCTGTGATAGTGCTTTGTTTTGTGTTTGTTTAGACACAAGCTCTCTCTCATATTGATAGCCTGTTTCTGTCTTTATTTTCTTATTTGTGCATGGTGGGAAAGAAACCCTAAGAACAACCAAAATAAGAAAGCTTTCAAACAAAATTTGGTATTTGCAACTGTTTCAAGTTAATGAAAGCAATGCATCAAAGACAAGAAGGTGAACAAATGATTCACAGTAAAAATAATGTAGCAGAGTTTTGCCTCTTTCTAAATTGTCCCCTATCGCAATGATATTGAATATATTTGCTGTTGAAAATTACTCACTGGTGAAACAAATGATGTGTGAGTTACATTGGAACAATGTATGCTGCTCTGGTTTAAAGACATACTAGAGGAATATTTTTTTTATGTTCTGCCATTAGGCTGCAAGTTCAGAGTGCACAAAAAGTTTGGATGAGCTGTGTCTTTCACATTTACAGAGAGGAAGCAGTAGAGGTGCTCAAAGGACACAAAGTGTTTGCCATATATATTGGGATGGAACATCATCCCTCAGATATGAGAATGAAAACTCACCAAGCAGTATCACCACAATCAAGTCCCTGGTGGGCTGTGTCTGTAAAGCTGTGGAAAAGTACTTTGCTGATCAACTTTTAGGTTGGAAAAGGCCTCTGAGATCATTGCACCCAACCTTTGACCGATCAGCACCTTGACAGCTAGAGGATACATCCTCTCATCCTGACACTGGCTGCCTGGGAGAGAAGCCTAACTCCCATCTTCTTACTGCCTCTTTCAGGGAGTTGTAGAGAGTGATAAGGTCCCCTCAAGCCTCATAGCAGTGCTTCTGAGGCACAAAAGCCTTTCCACAACCTAAATAAAGTGGTGGGATGGGGGAATTAATCAAGCCCTAATAAGCTTCTCCCAGGAAGGACATGGGAACATGACAGCCTCTGGCTCCCGTGCTAGGTGTCTGATCTGCTGCCAGAGCAGGGCAGATCTCTGCTGCCTTTTTCTCACTGCTCCTGGAGAAATTACAGTTTAGCCTGGTCTTAGTGGGAATTAATTTTCAGTGTGGTAAATTTACCAATGAATTTATGAGAAGTTAATTTGTTCTGAGGATGAAATCGTGTCAATTCAAATGTGCTCAGTTAATTGTTGATGGCATTGGTGTGGCCATTAGATACAAAACCCACATTGCTTTGGGGGTCAGCAAGGGAAAGCATCCTGATTAGCTTAGTGGCTGGAGAGAGCAATATCCCCTGGACAGTCAATATTGAAAGAAAATTATACTTAATTAGCATACTTTATTAGCTAATTGACTGTGGAATGTTTTTAAAGAAACAGCTAGAGCCTGGGTAGGATTCTTCCCAGTACATCAGCAGGAAGGCACAAATGAGCTTTTGAGCCATCCTTCCAGTATCAGCTGTGATTGCTCGACCACTGTGTACTTTCTGATGCTGGAACATAAAACCAGCAGGGCCCCAGTCCTGCTGTAACCTTTGCTGGCACCGAAATGCTTTCAGGCAGCATGCAAACAGCACTGGCTTGAAACACTGACCTCACCAGCTCCCTGCTCCCTGTCCCTCTTGCAGCTCTGTGGAGAGCTGCTACCTAAATCAGCAGCCATGCTGATTGCAGCAGTAGCCACACCAGAGCTTTCTGCAGTGAGGGAGCAGGGACCTGTGTTATCAGCGTCCTGAAGCACAGCATATCTGTGACACTGCCAGGCACAGCACTGTTTGTTCCCTCAGAACCTGGCACGGGATGAGTGTGAACAAAGGCTTTAAAAGAAACAACATTTTAAAACAGGCCTTAATAGCTTACTGCCTGTGTTTCCTGAGACCACGAGGGTGGACAGATACCTGTGTTTAAATGCTCTGCTTTGCTGCCAATGAAAACCTTGTCAGGGCTGGCAACTCCACACCAGTAGAGATAGTTGAGCATTTATGGATTGAGATAGATAGCAAGTGATTCCGTAAACTGCCAAATATTAAGCTGAGTTTTTAGAAATCCCAAGCCAAATTATTGAAAGAAGATAGAGAAGGAGGGATCTTTTTCAGCCCTGAAACACATATTTAGTTTGGCAAATGTATGTTCCTTAATGTGCAATTTCTCAGGTTTTTGTTGCCCTTCGTGTGAAGGCTTCACTGACAGAGCTTATATTTAGGAAGAGAATCCTGCTCAAGTTCTCACATTCCCTGATACCTGAACAATTATCTGTGTTACTCTGTCCAGACTTGTGGAGATGGGAGACTCAAAGGCAAAGACAACTACCAGAATACAGATCCTCACTTGGCATAAATTACTCATCTCTCTTTTAATTTGGGCTGGCATTCCAGAGCCAACTGTCTGCGAATACGGAGCAAACCCGGCGCTGTCACAGTGCACAGGTGACAGACACAGCCCTCCCTGGGGGTCCCTGCTCTAAAGATGGCCCAAACCCATCAGGCAGAGCCCAGCTGCACTGGCCACCCCCTGCCACCCTGCAGTGTGTGACTGTGCCACAGTGAGGGGCCAGCCCTGCAGTGACACTGCCCATGGGGGTCACGCTGCTGTCCCTGTGCAGCACCACGTGCTCAGCACCTCCTCACCTCCCTGCACTGATGAAGGGCAGTCCCACATGGGAAAGTTCCTTCCAGCTCCAGGCTTGTCAGAGTACCTATTTTCTTGTTTCTTTGTATTCTGGTCTGTGGCTGTTATTAATGAAATAGAAGGAGAGCTTCATTCCCTTTCCCTTCCTTTGCCCACACACATTAATTTAAATGCAAATTCACTCAGAAAGATCAGAATTAATTATGCTTTCTGCAGCAGGCTACATGGAAAATGGAAATGCACAGGGCTGGCTTTTCCCTTTTCTCCTTGATTTTTTGGAAGTGCAAAGGAAAAACAATGTAGAAAAATATTAACATATGCATCTAAATGTTGCATGGTTGTTTTTTTTTTTTCCTGATGCTTTTTGCTTGTCTGAAATTCCACAGTTGCTTTCATTTGCAGTCTGTTTCAGAAGGAATATTGAAAGGTTAATCTGTCAGTGGCATAAATTGACATCCAAATGACAAATAATATTTTGTTTACCACTAAGAAGAATCAATCTCCATTAAGAAAAACTATGCTGACTCTTAAGAAATTTGTCCATTATTGCCTGATCAGAATATAGCTGAAGTACGAGACTTTAATTTTTTTTCAGTAGGGGTAAAAAAAGGGCATGAGGGAAGTGTTCTGTTCCTCAACAAGTTCAGGCATTTATATAAGTTTTTTAATGAAAATGCAGTCAAGTAAAATTGTGTCTCAAGGTGCAGTGCCGAGTCCCACAGACGGGAGCTGCACATCTGGGCACTGTCACAGCAGCTGAACTGCTCCCAGGGACCAGCATAGGGACAGGGCTGTCATTTTTCACCAGATCCTGGGAAAGACAGGCAAAATTCTGACAGTTTTCTTAAGGTAAATGGGTGCAGGAATTATGTGCATTGTGCTATAGAGACATTAGGTATGCTCTGAGAAACCTTCTGGACCAGTCTCTCTGGTGAGGCTTCAGTGCAGCTGCCAGGGTGACAGTCACATGACTTTATGTAGGAAAAATAGGTGGTCACAGATTTTAAACACTTAAGGCCAATGGGAATAATGACATGAACAGGTAAATCAGAAGCATTTAGCCAGATATTCAGTCAGGCTGGGGTTTACTTGCTTAGTAGTCTGTGGGAAGTGTATGCTGTCCTGCCTCTGGGCCAGACCCTGTCCTTAGCACTGCTGGCCTTGGCCAGTGTGTCTGGAGACATCAGTTCAGCCAGCTCACTGCCTGCTCTCCCTCAGCCAGCAGTGTGGTTCTAGCTTGATGAATTCAAATACTGCAAAAAACAGAGGAAAGAAATGGATACTTATGATCAAACAGCTAATTTTTCAAATTCCACATGCCATTAAGAAAGTGCTTTTTTGTGTCCCCATAGCAACTAGAGTTCAAGGTGCCTTTGTAAAACACACGGCCAAAGATCTTCCCTGGAAAGCTTATAAATGAAAAAAATCAGAGAGAATATTCAGAGAAAAAAGCTGACAAAGAAAAGGGATTTATCCCCAGCTGTGGAGCCATTAAAAACAACATCCATTTCAGTACTCTGCTGAGATTTTACTGAACACTGGATCTACTCTTTCCACTAACTTCCCATGAAAAGATAAATCTAGCTCAAGATCTGCTCCTGTTCTTTAAATATGCTGATCACCCTTTCAAAGGTCCTTCTACCAGGAAAACCCAGCCTAGCTGAATGATCCTGGATCCAGAAAGTGCCCTCCCGAGGTCAGTCCTGTGCCCTAAAGACTTGGCAAGAGGTGGAAGCAGCACACAATTGGTAGCCTGATCCTTGTGAGCCCTGCTGGGCTCAGGAGCTCAGTCTGGTGTCAGCTGAGTGGTACCTGGAGGGAGCCTGGCCAGATCTGCTCTCTGCACTAGCCCTGGAAAATAGACCCAGGTGACTGTGCTGGCACTTAGTGTGTCAAAACATCTCTTGGCCTGCAGCCAAAGAGGGCCTTTTGAGAGGGGCCATGTGAAGAGATGCTGTGGCCCTGCTTGCCCCAGGCTTGCTGCTGAGAGCTGCAATTCTTCAAGTGGGCCGATCGTTCAGATTGCAGCTCTCAGCAGCTGCCATTTATTACAGTGGAGGCAAGCACAGTAAGTAATCACTTCAGATACTTCCTCTCTTGATCTTGTGGCCGAGCTTAGTTTTACTGTGGTTTCCTTGGCATGCTTTGCTTTCTGCCATTGTGCTCAGGAATCACTCGAGTGCAATGTTAGCACAATAAATCACACAGCCTTTTTTTTTTTTCGAATAAAAGCAGAAAGCAATAGCTTCGAGTCATTTCAGCATCCTGCTTTTCCTGCTGTCAGCTCAGTGAAGCAAAAGTAGGCAAACTTCAGCCCTGCAAAGGCTGTGGTTGCTAGCATGGTGATGTCTCTATCCTGGTTTTCTCAGAAGTGCTCCTGGGAACACTCAGACAGGACAGCTGCAACCAAGGGAGACAACAGCATGGCCACTGTCTAAAGTCACAGACAAGGGACAGCTGTATTTGTTCAGTGTTTACTTGTCAAGGAAAGATCTCAGCAAGTTTTAAGATAATCTGCCCATCTCTATAAATTATGCACAAAGCCAGCACACCCACACATACTAAAATGTAAATCTTTCCTAGCAAACTCTTCCTATTGCCACATGGGTATCAAGACTGCCATCTGGTTAAGGTGGTGGAATGCATTTCAGCCATGCTCAGTTCAGTTCACAGGAGCAAGTGCAGTTACACCTCTCAGTCATGTGCAACATTTTTGTGATCAGATAAGGGAGGTTGGTGCCGTGGTGGTTCCTTGGAATTTCCACTATTTCTGCAAATTTAAACAACATGCTGCTGATGATTGATTATAGTAATTTTGTTGTTCATATCACCCTATTCATATCACAGCAGGTATTGTTGGTAATTATTAAGGCTATTTGTTATTAGAGATGCATGGGTGGTGAAATACAATGAGAAGCAAACAATTTAACTGGTAATAAAATTAGCTGATGATGGAAAGTCAATCTGCTAATTATCTCCAAATTGTGTCTGTCAGTTGTGTTTTGCATTTCTTAGACTCCTCTCTCCCCAGTAGAATAGCTTTTGCAGGTCTGCATTCTAAGGAACACACTGAATTCCCCAGCAAGGGAGTTCTTCATCATGTTACCTTTGTTCTCATACAGGCTCTCATAACTTCATAAATACTTTGTGGCAAAGGGGCATTTGTTTATGCAATTAACTGCAGAACAGACAGTGCAGTAATTTTTTTTGTAGAAGATTCTTTACTAAACTTAATAAAAAATTAGGTGAATTCCTTCAATTTCACAACTATTGAAAAGCACCAAGTACTTACATTTCTTAGCTGTTAAATTTTCAAAACATCTTGTGATATTTAAGTGGTGGAAAACACATTAAGGTCAGTTTTAGTCATGTGGATAGAGTACCTTTGACAGTGTTAAAAATGCATAGGGACTTTTAAAATTGTCCTTGCTTCCTAGAATTGTCTGATTTCATTTACTGGGATTCTAGCATACAGGCAGTGAAAAAAGAACACCATGTGGGTAGCAGGACCAGTGGAACTTTGTTTTCTGTGCATTTTTGCTCAGTGGTATTGGCAGCTGGGCATGGTACTGAGGCTGTCATTTCAGCAGGTATTTTTATGGTTGTTTGACAGAAGTACATCTCCTTTGTATAGCCAGTATTAATAGGTAATTCCATAGCTGGCTATGAGAAAATTAAAGGTGGCTGTCAGTTTTTATGTGTCCTGCCAGTTTGCTTGTATTTTAATTTCTCTTCTAAATATGAACAGGTACAACAAATAACCCACACAACATTAAATATTTTTCCTCAGATCCATTTTTTAAAAGAGGTTATTAAAGGTAAACATTGAGTTGCTTTCCAAGCAAATACCATCCTGTTTGGAAAAATTACGGTGCCTTAAACATCATAGAATTAAAATATTTTAAGCAGTTTTTAAAAATAAATGTATGGATTTTTAAAATGCAAAGTTGGAACAAATTCCTGATAGAAAAGATGGAGTATGGTCAAAAACTTAAGACCTGTCATAATTGCTTACACTTCCAGACTATTGAAAGCCTGTACACATAGATATAACTTTGCCTGAATCATAACAGAATTGTAATACACAATGTATGTTATGTTTATGTCTTTAATAATTCACATAACTGTAGAACAGTTTGGGCTGAAATGGATAATCAGAGATCATCTAGTCCAGCCCTCCTGGCATAGTCAGGGATATCCTCAGCTAAATCAGGTTGCTCAGTGAAGAAGAATGAAGTTGATGTCACTGAAATTCAAGGAATTTGTGAATGACTTTTCAGTTGAGGAATGGAGAAAGCTTTCAGGTGCCAGCATGCCTGCAGCTGGGGAGTGAGGCAAACAGCCTCAGACCATATTGGGGTCTGAGGCAAACAGCCTTCCAGAGAAGGATAAGCCAGCAGAGTAGAAGTAATCAAATAGAGATGGAAAACTAGGAAGACATTTCAACAGCTGTCCAATGATGCTGCAAAGAGAGGAACCAAATCTGTTTTACATAAATGCTTGAAATCTAATAGATGTGGAGGAACCACAATATTGACTAAACATTAGAGGAGGCAATATTTGCTAAACAGACCTGTGGTTTGAACCACCATGTCCACTCTTACTCTCTGGATAGTCTATAGCTGCTTTTCAAAGTCAAAGCCAGTCTGGGATATAAGTGAGCTGAAATGTTATTTTTACAACTTTGCTCCAAGTGTGAAACCCATATCCAAACCCATAAACCCTGCATGAGGCAGCTGAGCAGCTCTGCTAACCACAAGGATTATGCAGAGACTGTGACTTGCTGTGGCTGAGCTCTGATGCACAGTCACAATGTCAGAAAGTAAATACTAATGCATGCCTGATCTTAGTTGCAACACGAGTTACAAGATAAACTTCTGTCACTTGTGGTCTTGAATTGCCATTAATCTCTGCAGGAGGCAGCAATGGAAAAAGTTAATAAGAAAAAACTGGGAATT
>VZRH01002375.1:29585-43865 GCA_013397555.1 Urocynchramus pylzowi | reverse complement strand
CAATGCTGCAAAAGAGAAACCCTTCAGCTTCAGACTGGAAGCAAAGGGAGCTCTGCCAGGTGTGGGAGTGCAGAGGGGCCTTCAAGTGCTGCCCACAGCTGCAGCTGTGCCTCTGCCCTTAGTGAGTGTGTGTGTTTACCCTGTCTGGGAGCAGGACTCTCCACATGCACTCCTGAACTCCTGATGATGCCAAGTGAAGCTACTCTGTCAGACAGCCCTGGCTCTGGATATCCAAGAGAGCCATCAACCCCTCATTCTGACAGGCAGTAGCAAGATTTTATACAAGTGATAATTAGTCCCTCAGTTTGGCTTCTTTTCTCTGTTTAAAGAGAGCTTTCCTGCTGCAGGAATGAGAGGAATGTGTGTCTGCCATAGGCAGGCTGGATTGGAATAGCTTCCCACTTTGCCAAACAGAAATTCAAAACTGTTCTAGTGAGATTTTTGGAGGATCCCTGTGGAAAATAGTCATAGGAGGAAGGCAAATATATGGTGACAGGTGGGCCACCCTTTGTGGTGAGCAGGACACCTAGGAATGTGTGAGATTTCCTATCTGAAAGGAGCCTTATCAAGGCAGGAGAGCAGACTCCTTGTGGGATCACACTTCTCCCCAGAAAGCAATGCTGGTTTCTGCAGGACCCTGGACAGCTAACACTTGGGAACAGCCTTGCTAAAATCTGCTGACAGTAAAGACTGAAAGTGGGAAGCTTTGGTGATCTCACTCAAACCAACACAGAAACATGTTTGGACTTTGTCTCCCACTCCATTTAGCATTTCCACTTGACATTAGCTAGTGGCTCCCTACCAACAGTAAGAGCAGGGAAGGAACAGCTAATTCCAGATCCTTCCAGGAGAATACACACAGCTTTCCAAGCACGGCCTGGAAACCAGAGACACACTGATGTAATAACAAGGTCACTGCAGGTGAGCAGCAGCAGCAAAGGTACATGTCCATCTGTCTAAATCTTTGAGTATGTTTGAACTTAATGGTGTACTGAGGCTGAAGGACTGGAAATGTGGGATGACATGCTTAAATGCACAACCTCTGTTTGCCCTTGTGAAGATTATGAGCCATACCTAAAAGAGCATTGCCACAGGATCAGGTAAATTGACTTTTATTGAAACATACTGTAATATGAAGGGGGGAGCTGGGGGGAAGATTCCAATTTAACACAAATACATTGCATTTCAGGCTCCCAAATAACTATTGATATCTGCTGTCCTGGAGCAAATCATATCTTCCCTGACAAGTCAGACAGCTGCTCCTTCTCTATCTTCCTTTTGTTATCTTTAATAGCCATGGATTGTTGTGGTACCTTGAAAAAAATGTTTGCAACTTACTTGATGGATGTCTCACCTCCTGCTATTAGCCCTGGTTCATGGGTTCATCTAATGCCTGCTCTTGCCTACAAAAGTCAGACCAAGTGCTTTTGAAATAAGAGTGTGCTGAGTGTCACTGCACAGTGCACACCATATACAGCTCCCTTTCCCTCCAGCTGGCAGCTGGTGGAGTGAACAAGCTCTCCTCATCACCTTGAAATAAGTTAGGTAGAAACAACCTCCAGAGCCCATCTCCAGATCCAGGTTCCTGCTCAGAACAGGGCCAGCTTTAAAGTCCTATAAGGCTGTTCAAGGTCATCTCCAGACAAGGCCTGACTATCACCAGGGGAAGAGATCCCACAGCTTCCTGGGGCAAATGTTTCCATGTTTGATCACAGTCACTGCGAACAATTTTTTCCATTTAGAGGTAGGGGAATATTTGTACTTCAAACACAGGATCACCAAGAGTTGTAAGATACATCTAAAAAAATATGACCAATTTCACATAGGCTTTGAATGGAGAAGACAAAGCAAATCTCCTTCAGGCTATCAACTGTCCTCAGGTGTGTCAAAGGAAATAAAGACAAATGTGGTAGAAATGGCTGGGGGCGGTGATACTGCAGCAGGTTCCTCACTTTTCTCTGACAATCTTTGCTTCCCCCAAACATTGATTTATTAAAAATATGGATATTGATCCAGTACCGATATCCAACTGTGATGGACAAAAACTCTCTAACAGTTTAGAGTTAGAAAGTGTATGTTTATTGCGACGCCGGGCAGCGTGCGGGATAGCTCCCAAATACACACCGCGCCTTACAGGTGATTCCAGAACCCTTTTATCTATACAGGTATTGAAGACTCAACATACAAATACATATTCATAATTTTGGCAATTATGAATGGGATTCATATTCCCATTCCCTGCTTCGGATGTTAATTAATTCAAAAGCTATTAAGCATGCGTAGTTTGTTCCTTGAAATGGGTCAGTGGTCCCTTTCATGGGGAGGGGTCCCAAAATGAGGAAGTAAATGAAGTCTTCCTCGTTCTGACCTTTCTACCTTTTCAATGCAAATATGACAAATGGATCCTTGGTAGAACTCCCATTCCCTGTCTTCAATGGGTTTCAGAACAGAGGAAGCCCACAATTGTCTTAAGTTCCTAAAGCTATTTATCAGTTTCTATAGTCTTCATTATAAACCCAGCTAACCAAACATTGTGTTGACAAGCAATCAATTCTTAGTTAACTACTAACTCTTAACTTCATCTACCTATCCATTTATTTTAATTAACTCTACTCTAACAAAGCTTATCTCTACCTAAAATCTTAGCTCCTTTAAAATCTCTAAATTCCTTAAAGTTTATGTTTCAACATCAGTCAACACCATGGACTATGGAAACTCGCATCACATTGCTTCAGCTGAGCCCAGAAATGTGCTAGGTCAGCCCTAAAAACCCTCAACAGCAAACCAAAGAGTGTGTATGGGTTAAGCAAAGTTACTTGTCCTTGTGATGCAAAGGAGGAGTGTTTATATAGTCCATTCAGCTGCACAGCTGCAAAAGCACAGCCTTCTGCACAGAGGAGCTAAAGAGCTGGCCAAGTTAACAACTTGATCAGCCACAATCCCCTCTGCAGTGTGTCGGTGGCAATTCCCTGCTCACTCTGACACCTAGGGAAGCAGAATGCAGCTGGAGATCCATACCTGTTTGACCAACCTGACAGGTCTCTCTCTGTTCCAAATCACCAAAGGGAATCCAATAACAACAGCCAACTGTTATTGTGCATGACCTTTAAACTAGAGCATTTAATAATCTACTTCTAGGAAACATCCTCAAGTTGAGGGCATCAAGGAAGTCATAAGTCACCCAGTATTAGCTATCCATGTGCTTCTACTTTCTGTGTCACCATTTCCCTGATTAATCTGTGGTTGAGAACTAATAGAAGCTGCACATCCCTAGTGAGGTTTTACATTCCTAAATGGAGAACACAAAGTCCTGGACCAGACTCTAGCACAGGCATGTTTTTAGGAGGGCAAGGCTGATGCATTTAGTACTGAGTTTTGGCAAATACAGTAATAAACAGTATCCTCTTTATATTTCCCAGTGCTGCACACACAAGCTGTGCTGATGGAGCATTCAGCATTGAGATTGGCCCTTCCAGCACTCAAATGGGAGAAGGGATTTATGCTCTAATGTGTGTATTGTGTGCTCCTCCCAGCTCTCTTGTATTCTCCTTGTACAGATAAAACCGAAAGAAAGGTGTTTTTTATTCCATCTCACTTCTGTAGCTATCAGTTGAAAAAAAACCACCCCAAAACTAACAGAAATTTAGCTTTTCTATCACAAAATTAACAGCCCTGCTTTGTGATTGGAACAGGTCCCCAGTGGTACCCATCCCGTGTTGGCCTGCAACTAGAACGCAGTGAGTATTCGTGTGGCTGAATACAGCCACCTAATGTATTACTAATTACTGATCCACCTAATGTATTACTAATTACTGATCCACCTAATGCATTACTAATTACTGATCCACCTAATGTATTACTAATTACTGATCCACCTAATGCATTACTAATCTTATGGCAGGTTCTCCTCCTCACAGCATTGCTCTCTCTATACGTGTTATTGGGTGAACTGTTGGTACATTCTCATCAACTGACATCAATTATTAACTTATTAGATTTTCTCATTAATAATGGAGCCTGATGGTTTTCATAACCACAGTGAAATGTTCCAGAATACAGTGCATGATCACACAATGAAGACAAGGCAGTTTTAAGCCCATTCACTCCCTTCCTTCCCTCACTGCATTACCTGTTTTAATATTTGCTCACTGCCTCACCAGAAGATGCAGCTGGCTGCCAGAGGCAGCCTCTCTGTTGGTCCACAAGTTCTTGGTAGACATGGCAGTGGAAGATAAAGCTGCCAGAGGCTGTTTGGTGTTTGGTCTGTGGATGTGTAGAATTGCAAAACCATGGAAAATGAGGGTGATGGGTGCTAAATTCTGTCAGCACCTGATGGAATTTAGCACCCTCACTGATGTAAACAGTCAACAAATGTATATTGAAAGGGAGACCATACATAAACAAAAGAGCAAAAAGGTGATGCAGTCATGGCAACATCCTATGCCAGTGGCTGTTGGATTTTTCCAATATCCAACTCACTGCCTATATTAAAAAAACCAAAACAACCAAATATTGTTATTTCATCTGTCTTCCTGCACACTCTAGATCCATTAGGACTGAAGGCAGATGCCTCTAAATACTGTAAACAGTAATGTAATGCTCAGATACACCTGGTCTGCTTAGGTCAGACAGCTAGCAAAGAAATCTTGTATCATGAGCTTTTGCCCAAGAAGTTGCATTCATCATCAGGCACTGCCTGTTGTAAAACAGCCTGAGAATGCAAATGTTTCAGCAAAATATGTCAGTGAGGAAGAGGCTGTGTAACACAGACTTTGCCATTAGTCTTGCAAGCCAGAAAGAAGTGCTCTGTGGAGCTGTCTGTGTGATTGCATGGCCTGTGTCTGATGGGCCAGATGAACAGAGACAGCAGCCTGCAACTGTCACACCCTGCTGCACCGTGTCACGGCAGCCTCACGCTTTCGTTAAAATGGGAAGGGAATGACTCTCATGGAAGAGCTCTGAGTTGCTAACCTGGAGAATAAGTACCAAGTCACCAAAGTAAATCAGAATCCAAACTGGGCCTACATCTGGAGCACTAGCAGGGCAGCCTCAGCACACTATGCTGAGCCCCCAAGAGGATACCTGTTGTTCACGCCAACTCCTCTTCCATTTTTGTCATTGCAGACGGGCCCTTTTTGAAGGATTCCATCAGCATCCAAAGCCTTGCTGTCTCCTCCATCATTACACTGTATTTTACAGACCTGGGTCAGCAGGTTGGTTGGACCACAGTAAGTATGTCCTTGTAATAGTCAGCATGATACATCTTAATGGGCAATATGTTTTGGCATCAAATTGCTTCAACTTCCTCAGCCTGTGCTTCCTTATGTAAAATGGTGTAATTAGATTATCAGCACTCAAAACAGAATTAAATGGAGAGTGAGCCAAGTTATCAATATGCTAACTCTGACTTCCAATTAAAGATTAGAAGGGGAACATAAAAATATTGCCTGAGGGAAAAAACCCAATTTTAAAAAACAGTTTTAGCTTATCTTGGGCTCATATGCCTGTGCAGAACTGTAGCCAAATACATTAATTTTCTGAAAGACTCCTCAGCTTTGAAAGTGTAAGGATATTATAAAGAAAAAATGGATCTCTAGTAATCCTGTTACTAATGCAGGAAAATAATTGGATGGAAATACCTTACTCTTTGTTCAAGCAAAGAACAGTTTTAAGAGAGGCCAAGGATTCCAGGCAGAAGATGTCCAGTCAGGCTCAAAAGCAAAAACTTTTGAATCTCCTTGTAAAACAATAGCATTTGCCATGACAACAGTAGCTATCTTATAGTGCATGTAGACCTGGTGTGACTTTAGTTATTTTCCTATAAGCAGCTGTTGGAAGGTCAGGGTGCTGAGAGAAAGGCAGTACATTGCACTCAAATGGGATATAGGGAACTCTAACCCTACAGGCTCCTTTGGGAAAGTGAGAAGTGAATACATTCTTTCACAGCCCAAAGACAGAAGACAGTAGAAGGGTTTGAAAGGACAGTGAAGGAATGGGAGAAGAAGAGACCTTTCCAATGTCCTGCAGCAGGCACATGTGGAGGAGCTGAGAGTAGTCTCACGATCACTCTGACCAAGATTTGCTGCAGTTTGCACGTAGAACACTAGCTGAAGTAACACACAGCCCACATCTATACATTGGGTAACAAGATTCCCAATTTCTGCAGTGAGAAACATGGCTAAGACAGACCTACAGTTTCTGAAAGTCATAAAAGCTATGGTAAGATTACTTATGGCAATGGAAAGCAAACCACTGATTGCTTGCAATTCCTTTAATGAAGCAAGTGAATTTTTTGCTAACTGGCATCATGGCTGTTGCCCCAATTATTAGATTCTTACTTCAGGCAGCCCACAGATCCCACCCTGCTCACATGGGGGGACTACAAGCCACTGTCCTTCCTTGGCTGTGCCTGTAAGGATGGAGCTTTTGAGTGTCAGGTGTTTGAGCAGCTTGCAGGTGATAGTCCCAGTTCCTCTCTCCAATAGGTCACTACAGGCTAGAAAGCATTCCTACAAAACACTTGGAATGGACATGCTACTTTACAGTTCCTTATCTGTTGAAATGTACACTCAAGGTGAAGGTTAGTGCCACAACAGAAACCCTTGACCTGGGAAAAGTCAGCCTCTGGATCAGCTCTGTAAGGTCACATATCCATCCCACCTGCTCGAGATCACATGCACTTCTCCCTCTCCTGAGCAGCACAAATTCTGGCAGCTTTTAGTCCCTGTGAAGAAGAACATGACCTGTGTCCATCCTTGCCAGTTCTAAAAGGATCCAAATCCCCAGGGGGTGACCAGCAGTTTGTGTAGCACTCAGTGGAGCTAGAACATTTCCCACAGTGTGACCTACCTGTTTGAGTAGAGGTCTGTGGGTTTACTCAGGCTTTACCCCATCCTGATTAATGCCTACTGGGCCCAGACTAATTAATGCTAGTCCCGTTTCCTTCGCGAATCCATTCCACCACCTCTCAACCATGGAATTCCCTTGCAAAGCAAATTTGTGATTACTGCAGCTTCCTGTTTGCTACAATTAAGTAATCTGCAAGAACCTTATTTATTCTCTCTTTTCCTGGTGGTTTATGTAGCCTAAGACAGTAACATAACTAAAGCTTAATATCCCATTATAAATACTGCAGTTATGACCAGGAGTAGGTACTGCAGGCAGTGGCATTTTTTTATGAGTTAATCTGCATGCAAAAAGTTGACTCCATGAGTTTCTGAATATTTATCTTATCCCATTCTGCTCCATATTCTAAATTGTCTCCATTATCAGTGGGAGAAATCTTCTTCCCAACCACGTCATTTAAACATATAAAAGAGACTTTTATATTATAGCTAGTCTATAGTAATAGAGAAAAGGTTCACAGAAGACTGTATTCTAACAACAGCAATTAGAAATGCATTTGTACACAGGATGTGTAGTTTTACTGCCATTTTTACTGTCTTTAGATCTCCTGTGCTCCCATCCCCCTTGATGCTCTACCAGATTTATGCACACAGTGAGGGAAGCTGCTGATTTAAAGGTTTGACATTTAAATAAACAAGGCACGGAATAAAAATGTTCTTATCTCTTCAGCAAAATGATAGCTAAGGTACAAAGGGCCACATTCAGGTCTGGACTCCAAAAATAGATACAGAAGAACATGGAGACATGTTGGTTCTCCAGAGGTCCATGCATTGGGCATGGGTCTGTCTAGGGGAACATTAAGCACAAAGCTGGGTTTTCTGGGGCTCTGTCCCCTTAGTGGAGATCACACTTGAGGACCAAGAACACCAGTGCTGGGGATTTACACCAAGACAATGACTTCTGGTTTTTAAAAGGGGAAAACAGAATTGACCTACACCTCCTGGGAGCAGCACCCTTTCCAACGTTGTAAAATAAAAGGTGATGCTGATGTCTGTTCCCAAAAATTGAGTTTGTGTATCAATAAGTCTGGGAAAATCAAGACTTCCCTTTTGAAGCATGGACAGCCTCAGGTTTACAATACTTGTCACAAGTTCACCTTGGCAGCTCAAGGCTTTGCTGTCTCCTGTTGCCAACTTAGTCCCTCTGCCAAAGGCTGACACCTTGCAGGAAGGATGTCTCCTCCTCCTCCTCCTCCTCAGCTTTCCTAAAACACTGTTGCACAGTGATCAAAATATTTTCGGTGTTTTGTGCTGTGAAAGACCAGAATTCCCCTGGGCTCACAGTTCCCCACAGCTCTGAGACTGGCTGATCAGTTTTCAACAAGTTCTAGAGGCTGGATTGCTCTGATGGAGGGAGGAGGGCAAACTGGGTTGAGGGATTTGTGATTCTCCTCCACTGGAACAATTATTTGTCAGTCTCTTTTGAGAAATGAGATCCTTTTCTGGGATAAAAGTAGATATTCAACCTCAGTTGGCTCTTTTAGAAGAAAGGAGGCCCTCAAGGCTGATTTCCAGAGTATAATTCAGGGACAAAACAAAGCCTGTTTCTTAGTACCATGAAATTTGTTAGAACTCTTGCTCTACTCTCCCTTCTTTTATATAAAACAAATATTACCTGAAACACATAATTTACTTCTGCACAAGACTTACCAATTTCTTTACCCTGCCTGGAGGGCATAGTTGAGGTTTGCTGACTGATGCTGCAGAGATACTAATGGGAGCTGAGTTTATAGATTTGTTCTATATGGCCCTGTAAAGATTTTACCCCCAGGGTTGTTTGAAATTCCCACCACTGGAGTGATGGCTTTTAATTTTAATCTCTATGCAATTTTGGGTCTAAGCATGTTTGACAGACAACTCTTTTTACATAATTGCAATGTGGCATGGTGACTTTTTGAGACATTGCTGGTGTTTAACTGCTAAGAATACACACTGCTGCTGTAGTGAAAAGAAGAAAAAACAGAAAAAAATCCATTCTTCTGGCTCAAATTCACACTGCTGCTAAAGCTTTCCTTATTTGAGCAAAGATTGCAATTTCTGATTTATCAGCTTCTGTTGTCCTGTTGCTACCTGGGCCAGCTACCAAAAGGATCCAAATAGAACTGAGAAAACAGCATAGAACTGAAAAAAAGAAATTTATGACCAAGCCTGTGAATTTCAGAAGAATAACCCTGAAACACAGTACTTCAGTAAATATTTTTTGTTACTGTGATTTAAAATTAGGGATTGCTTAAGTACTTTGACTCCTGAGGGTCTTAAAATAGTAAAGCTGGCAGCAGAACTGCTCCACTTCAAATTTTCCAATGAAAAAGATTTTGCTCAATTTAGAAATGTAGAGACTAATACTTCTTTAAACCCAGGAGCATCTTTGAAGTATGAAAATCCACATTTCTCACTAATTGATCTGTTCTCTCCTGGCTGGCAAGCAAATTTATCACCATGTTAGACACTGTGGGAAATGAACAAGAAGCCAGGAAGGGATCTGTGTTTGGAGCTCTGTGGTGATGCACAGCAGGTGTAGGCAGTGGGGAAGGGCAATGAGGAGGTGCTGCTGTTCTCTCAAGGGGAAAGCAGTGTTTTGGTCAGTGTGGCTCTTTCCCTCTTGCATCAAAGTTTTTTGGTCCTGTTGGTGAACAGGGGAGCAGCAGCTTGCTCTGACTGTCTGGCACAGCTCAAGTCATTGGTCCTGTAAATGTGGAACAGTCCCAAGAAGTCTATGGGATGATTGTGATAGGAAGCAATTTGCATACTGGTGGGTTTGGAATAAAAACCAGCCAAACTACTGCAGACTCATTTTCTCCACCTTCTTTACATTGAGGTTAGACTTGGACTCCCCACGGGGAACAACTTAAGATATTTTCCCTAATTTGGGAACAGAAGAAGAAGAGACTTCAGTAAAGGTTTATAACCTCTGAATGGGACATAGAAGTACAGACAATTACAAGAGAAGGAAGAAGAGAGGTTCTGAGGAGTTTGAAGAAGTGTGAGGACTGGGAATCCCAGCAAACTAATGAGACAGTGTAAAGATGATAAGAGTAAGAAAACTCATCATAGCTTAGGAAGGAATTTGAGGTCCAGGTAAGAGAGAGAACTGAGGATCTATTTGATGTAGAGGAGAATGTCACCAAATATGGTTCTCAGCAGATACATATCAGGGTTTGCATATTTTGTGGCCAATTCAGACAGAATTAGTCGTGGGACTAGGACCCTAAAATTGAATAACACAGTCAGGGAATTGTGGATACCTGAAAAACTTTGAAGAAGCGCCAAAAAACCAGAAAGTTAGATTCTGTGTGAATCTGTGGGTGGCCTAAGAACATCTACAAAAAAGTGCCAAAGACAGAAAAATTGTCAAATGGTTTTTCATTGCTAAGCCTCTTGGATCAATAGATAATTTGGTATAGAAGATGATCTCCAGGAAAAAAAAGAAGTCGCTATTTCCTTGACAGCACGTTTTCCAACTACAATTATTTGTAATGCAAAGCACCTCTGTTTTACAGCTAACAATTTGTACTTGGCAGAGGTTTCAGCTTGAACACACATTAAGTGTTGCTCTACCTTGGTACAGTTGGCCAAGTCTTGAGCTGATCCCAGTCAAAAGCTGAGAACTTTTAAAAACATTGTGACCTCTCACAAAGGCAAACTACACACACAAGATTGCTCTTATTTTTCATTTAATTAAGTCTAATATTTTTCAGCCTCCAGGGTTATCAGGAGAGAACAGCTTGCCTTTGCCTGATTTCTTGCCATGGTTTTATATTGTTTGTGCCTTTCCTTGGGCCACACGTACTTCTGGCTCTTTGTTACTGCCCAGTGGCAGCATGAAGTGAACAGATAAGGGAGGAGGAGATCTCTGAAACTGCCCAGCTGGCTGATTTGGATTCCTCAGATGCTGCTTCTAATGATGCAAACAGTGTTGCAGTGATTTCTCTTGGTCTCAGCAACAAATGCCACTAGCTTACGATGAACCTATGCCAGAGTGTCAATTTTTCAGTTGCCAAAGGGAATTAGGGAGCTACTAGAAAAAATTAATTCTGAGGGTTCTAGTTACTGTTCAGCACAGTAAAGACTGAAAGACCTATGCCTAAGTATTCATAGGGATGCCCTTGAGTTTTTACCCCTTTGAGTGCAAAAAGAAGGTGGGGGGGGGATTCAGTAAGCATAAATAGAATAATATGTTTCTTTCAGTTATATAAAACTTTATGCTTAAACTCTTCCTGCTACTTAAGGAGCAAAGAGCTGCTTGATGTACAGAGCTGGTAAATGTAGACATTTTCCTATTTGTATTCAGAGTAACTAAGGAGGTTGACATTTTGTCAATCTATGCAAATTTGAGTGGTTCTAGTCCCTCTAGAATGCATAAGCCTGGCAATTATTTTGTATGGGGAATTTTGCCTGACCCCATCCAGGGTGTGAGGAGAGCACAAGAAGGGTGAACCAGAGGGTGAACCAGTGTTCAGCACAGTGAACCAGAGGCTGAACCAGTGTTTGAGAGGACCAGGTGCCCCTTCGCCTAAGGCACCGCCTTTGACAAGTCACTGAATTTTTCTGTATTTCAGCTTCCAAGACATTGGCAAGAAAGTAACAGTATTTTCCACTTTGCCAAGTGCTTTGAGGCTTCTGGATGAAAAACACAGATAAGGTTATTTACAATAAATAGGTGTTTAAAAAGCATTATTATGTTTACGTAACTACATGGCAGATGATTAATACACATTTTTAAATTATGTACATTATAAGGCAGATTTCAAAATGCCATCAAAGACCTGTAAAGATTTGGCAGCAAATCTGAACTCACATTGGTGCTTGGTTACAAACAGAACTTGAATTCTTCATTGAATATGTATCAGTACAAACATATACAACACACGTGTATGTATATGCATAAGAATAACATTTGTTAATTTGCAATAATTTTCCATTTTGAGTAAGAAACATGAAATGGCTTGTAGTCTCAGGGATGAAAGTTGACCATAGTAAGAAGTGGTCTAATGCCAAGGTTTCAGACAGGTCAGTCTTAGGAAAAGAGACAGGAGGAAGCTGAGATTTCACCTCCCTTATTTCACAGGCCTGACTCAGGGACAGTGTCCATCACTGTTCACTCCCCACCTCCTGAAACCGGCTAGAGTCTGCTGCAGGAAATCCATCCCTATATCTGATATTTGCAGTAAATACTGAGTAGCAGCCTGAAATACTCATAGACACTGAGTCCCTACAAAATCTGCCCAGACAAGGGAAGTTTCAGGTGCCCCTGCATGCACAATTTAAGTTTAGAAGAATGGATTAGCCAGTTCTGTGAGAACTGGAACAAAAATTAATTGAAAATTCAAGCAGCTCTTAAGAACTATTACCTGATGCAAAATTGCTGCTGCTGTGGATTTTTGCAAACATGAAAATACAAAACTTTTACAAAGGTGAAGATTTAGGGGAGATGCTAAAATTATGCCATTATCATCCCCCAGTAACTATATGGCCTTTAATGAGGTAACAAAGCGTATGAAGCAGAAATTAAACTAGAAATTAATAATGTTTCTTAATGATCATTAGCTCAAGAGTACTTAGGGCTGGGATTGTAAAAGGAGTCTAAGGCAGTTATATGCTAAGTTTAAAGTGATCTGGGGACTTGGGAGGATTTAACTGCCTGTTTCTCTTGGGTTTCTCTGAAATCCCAGCTGTACTCTGTACATTCACACACAGCAATGGTCTGTCTGTCTGACAGCAGGAGATCCTCCTTTTTGTGCAGTATGTGCTGTGCCAGTCTGACCTTGGCTCAGACCTGCAACTACTGCCTTTGTCTCACATTTATCAGAGAACCCAAGCCCTGTCCATTAGATAATTTATATACTGCAGCTGCTTTTCCATCAGAGTTACCCAGGACATACTCGAGCTGTTTTGTGTCTCTTGCTGTGCTGAGGACTACAGACAGGAACCCAAAGTCATTGTCCTGGCTGCAGGTATTGCCCTCATTCCATGTCCTCTGCTTCCATCCTGACATCCCGTGAGCAGTGGAAGAGAAAACATCACAAGCAGCACTGGTGACTGGGAAACTGGCCCTACATGGCATGGAAAGAGCTGCAGGAAGGGATCAGTGGGGAAGAGGCTGTATGGCCTTTCCTCAGCTCTGCTGCTTGTCATAAATGAGATAATGTAAGACTATGCCAAAAGGCAACAAGATAGGGTGTGTTGTGTGATATTACAGAAAGGGCAGGTCATAAACATTACAGAGTGGAGTTAGCTATGCCCTCATGTGGAGATACTAATATGTGGGCTGTTCATTTATAAAGATTTGGTTGGACTTTTTTTCAGATTCCCTCCACTCCACTGCCTGTGTTTACAACTTCCTTTTGTCCTGCTCTGCCTTTTCCTGACCAGTACACATGGTACTTTAACTCACATCAAAATCCTTTCCACTCTCTTTGGCAGACTTGTTGGGACAGTGTCAGGCACTATGTCACCCCTAACAGCCAGAAAATCCTTCCAATAAGTTTAAAGAACTCCTTTCACCTCTGCAGCATTCATACCTTCCTAAATATACCCTCTGCCTCACAAGGTCTGGGATTTGAATTCCTGGCTGTTACTCTGTTCAGCAAGGTGTTCCTGGTATGATGAGCTGGATAAGAGATAAAAGAAGCAGGTACAATCTGGCTTAAGTGAGATGCTTTGCTGATTTGAAGAATAACTCCCCTGTATTGTTTTACCTTTTGTTCCATATTCTCTTGGATAATGGAAACTCCTACTTTGCTCTCTTTTGACTGGTTTCGGATCTCGGTTTTGGTATTTACGTAGTAGATATTTCCAGTTTCGGTGTTACTGAATCAGATCTCTGAGGGCTGATAACTGAGATGGCTAAAGAAGCTTGATTTTAGCACCCTGTATGCTGACCATGCTGGGGAGAGTTTTAATTCCAGAATACTTTCATTTAAGAGCACTTTCTCTGTTACTGAGAATAAGAGGTCTACAGAGTATATAATGTCAGACACTGGACATTATAGACTCCTTCTACAGAGGAGAGAAGGAAGGTAAGAGAACTGGACACTGTGCAAGATATGAAGAAGAGTGTACAGATGTGAAAACAAAAAAGGCAATCTCCTATTTTATCTCTTCAGGAAGTATATGGTGAGCTCAACAGTTAAATCCTATTGAGATATGCTCATTGTTATAGAGATACACTGCTCCTCCAGGAAAAGATATTTGTGTTTATTATGGATCACTGTATTTGGTTGCACCCAATACATCAAAATAATCTAGGCAGGACCACAAGATGGTAAAGAAAAAATAAATTTCTTCTAAGTTTTGGGGTTTGGTGGTTTTGTTTGTTTTTCTTTCTTCTTTTTACATTTCTACAGGGTAAATATGCTCTGTATTTTAAATGATC
>VZRH01002375.1:129-29531 GCA_013397555.1 Urocynchramus pylzowi | reverse complement strand
TTTTTTTTTTTTTTTTTTTTTTCAGAAACAACAAGCTACAATGTTATTACTTTCAGGCCTTTGTTTAAAATGGGATTATTATTTTTGCAGAATGTGTCAGCAGGGATTTTTAAGCACCTAATTTTAAGCACCTATAAAAATGATGAGTTGAACTGATCCTTGATACAACAAGTAACTCCCCAAGCCCAGCAATTAGTCAGCTATAGGATGAGTATGAAGATACTAGTTAGGCTTAATTGCATATGATCATTGAGAATCAATAGTAAAAGAATGGTGCTTGCCCTTGATTGCCAGTGGGTAGAACCAATAATTGTAATGTTGTATTAATTTAAGACTACTTTCCTGTTCACCTGCTTGAATTCATGGGAATTTTTAGCAGTTTCTCTGCCTGCCTTTCTGAAACTTGTTTTTCATTTATGACAAATTTAAAATCAGTAGGCCAGAGAATGAGAGCAGTGATCACAGCATGGGAGATGCAACAGAAGGAAAGAGCCTGAAACTTACCTTAACTAAAGTACAGCAGAAACTACTGCAGCAAATTGAGCCTCATCCTCTAAAACAGAATGTTACTGATCTTACCTATGTGCCAGTGTGACTCAGTTATGGCAAAGGCAAATACAGTGCCCAGTGTGATTGCAAATCTCATGGCTGACCCTGAACCACATGCCTGCACATGGGTGATGTGACTGACAGACAAGACTGAACCCTGTCCCCACCCTGAGCATCCTGATGCTGCTCCCCTCCACAAACCCCAGCTCAAGAGCTACTGTGAGTGCTCTCAACTGCTCCTCTGAGTTGCACTCATGCATCCCCCTTCCTACATCAAACCCTGTCACAAGGATTCAGTTATCTTGTGTCTGGAGCTTTGGCTTTTAAAGAGAGACTAGATTTTTTACTTAATCTCTAAACTCTCCTTCTCCTTTCAATATCTGAAATCAGTCAGGAGGTAAGGGGGGAGCACTTGGTGCAGTGACAAGTAAACACAACTTGGTGCTAAGTCCTGCCAAACTCTTCCTGGCAGCTTTGTAATGTACTTGAGCCAAACAGATGTTGAAAGCTGGCAGTTATGGATGTACTTTGTGGTGCAGCTCATGGCAGAGAGAAAAAGCTACACTGAACAAAGCAGCTCATTCCAGGCCCCTCTTCCCCTGACCTGACCAGACCACGTTACCTGCACCTCTGTCCCCTACACCACCATAGCCCAGATTTAGTGTGTTAGGCTTAAACAGCAGAGGCCATCCCCTACAGCCTTTGCAGAGTGCCAAACACAGTGGGCTCACATTTTGGAACAGATCCATACAACTGCTATCAGGACAAAATTCTAATAACGCCTTGGCTGTGAGGTTTTCCACAATGAGAGCTCTTGGACCCCTGGATTAAATATTTTTACACACACACACACAAACACACACACACCTGCTCTTGGGATCATGCAGAGTCTAAATGGAGCACAGGAGTCATGATGTCACTTGGAACAAAAGACAATTTGATGTTTCCATGGTAGAGAACACTTAAGTCTGTTGTTACTTTTGGAGACTGTCCTGCTATAAAAGGATAAAATTTCAAAAGGTTTCCCCCTGTAACAGAGGAAAAGGGAACCTAATTGCCAGACATTCCTGCAGGAAAACCTATCTCTTTCAATGTTCTTCTATAGAGTGATTAGAAGAACAGCCTGATGGGGGGGCAAATACTAGTTCTGTAAAAGGTGGTCTAAAGTCAGTGTTGCTTCCTTAAGCCACAGGTGTTTATTCATTACAATTCCACAGCAGTGCCAATAGACACCATAAAGCCAAATAATCCAACAGTTATAAATCTTTCTCCCTCAAGCAATGATAGGCACTTGAGTTACGATTTGCCAGTCCTTGTAAATGTGTAGGACTACACCACTTCCATTTTATTCTGGGATTCAGTTCAGTGGTCAGTGACAGGTGATCAAATCTAGAGCTCTCATCACTCTAATGTTATTTTACTCCTTCCATCTGTGTGTGGCTTAAGAATGTTCCCCAACAAAAAACAATACAGACTGTACCCAACCAAAGTCAGACTTTAAAACTGAGGGTGGCTCATGTCATCTCCATGACTCTGCCTTCTCTCCCTGCCCCTCCTCTCAGCTCTCTGTGCCTAGCAGGGGTGACAATGGCGAGGTGAAATGATTTCTTCTTTGTTTTTGTCACAGTAGGGTAATTTGTCCAGTCTGCCCACCACAGGCTATTTATGCTTGTGCCTGCACAGGGAGGAGAACCACTCAGTAACCAAGAAAGAGCTCAAAGCACCATGCAGGCAGGTCCTGCTCTTCCATCCTCCACCAAATTTCAACAATGATAGCCTCCCTTCCAGATGACTCTGCAAGCTACCAGGATTCAAAGCTGTGTTTGTTTCTGTTGTGCCTGGTTAGCTTTCAACTGATGTACCACTTAATTGCAAAAAGCACTGGCAGAAAGCAAGCTGCCTTCAGTTTCTTGGCCTTGTTTTTCAGTGTTATTTAGATTCCAAATAGGCACCTGATGGCAGAGCCAAAAATATAAAGAGGAGATAACTGTGATTTTGACCACCTTCCATGAAGCATTCCTGACTGGGTTAATGTTTTGCACAGAAACCTATCTCTCAATTCCTAGATGTATTTTACTCCTTTGCTGAAGAGACTACAGAAGAATCCCCTATGTGTCATTTAAGTCCTGAAAATGAAGCCAAAAGTAATTTGAAGGATGAATAAGGGTTGTGGATAGGGGTATTCTTTTGCTCACACCTTTCCTGGTATAATTTTCTACTCTGCCACAGCTATTTTATTTTTCATTTCTAGTTTTTTCTAACAGAATACACCGGGCCTCTTCTCATATATCTGCTCTTTTACATTCGCCTCTCGACTATCTATGATCAAGTGGAAAGCAGGAAGAACTTCCGCCACCCAGTGGTTCAGTAAGTGACACCTGTGGGAATTATTTGCCCGGATCATGAGAAACCAAAGGGATGGAGATTGCATTTCCAGAGCTGAGGATGTTACAGGGGGTCTGAGGCTGCCTGCCTGGTGTCAGATTCAGTTATTACTAATACCTGTGTGTCATTTTAGCAGCACTCATAAGCTTGACCAAAAATGGGATCCCAGCAATGGTCACTGCACCTGGTCACCCTGGAGATGCAGTATTTTCCCCAAATACTTTGACATCAAGTAGAAAGTGAAATAATAAACATAGTGGGTAGCAACCCAAAGTCATGCTTGACAGAGAAGACAAGACTTCAGGTGCCCCACTCCCAGGTGCCTTATAGCACATTCCTGCTCTTGAGATGAGCAGCATCCAGCAAGGAAATAACTACCCCACACCAGCTCTCACCTAGGAAGAGGAAGGAGGAAATTCAGCAGGTGTGCCCATCATGAGTCAGGTAGAGAAACTCAAAAGAAGCATCTCCACAGAACAGCAGTAGAATGCACCAGGAAGACTGGGAACTTTTACACTTAAAGGAACTTTCCTTCAGTGGAATTGTCCCCATTCTGGGTGATTAGTGCCTGGCAGAAGGGTGACAAGTGACCAAGGAAAGCCTGTCACCTGCATAAGCTGGATCACTTATAGGAGGGTACACCAGCACCTAGGAGGCTCAAGGGCTGTACAGCTTTCCCACACTCTCCACACTGTGATTGCAGAATCAGGGAACTGGTACACAGCAGAGAAATACAGTGAGTAGTAATGCCATTTACAGATGGAGGAACAGGCACTTGGAGAGACATTAAGGGAGTTAGTGGAGCTGGGAATGAGAACACAGAATAATTGAATTCAAATCCAGAGCTGCAAGATACTTGTCTTCCTTCTCTTGTGCATATGCTTAAAAGGAGAGAGTTTCTGGCAGCACAGAAGAACCTGCAATGCCTTTGCCTTCTTTTATGTGGGCAAGGGTTGTGCAGAATCCTGCCAGTGACCACTCCTTAACGGGTTCATCCTAAGGTCCTCATCCAAATTAATTTAAAAATTTCCAGCAAAGCTGGAAATTTGCTCCAGGCTTTGGATAAGTCGTTAATTGTTCAAAATTCTCTTAGCTCAACTCTCTCTGGTTTAATTACTTTGAAATTGTTTAATCTTTGACTTCAGCTACCATATACAATGCATAATAAAATTATTTGAGAATTCACATGCTGAAAACCACTTTTCCTTTATGTCTTATAATTGGTTTGCAGCAAGAGGGGCTATGGTAGTACAGTAAATGTAACCAAGATAAAATGCCATCAGGAATCACTCCTGACATTTGTTTCTGAAACTCAATCACTAGGAGCTGCAGCTCATTCTCGGAAGCAAATCAGCAATGCCTGTTATTGTTTTATAATCTTCCTCAAAAGAGAATCAATATAATAATTTCTACCACAATTGCCTCATTTCTTTATAACAGGCAACAAAAAAGCCATCAGAATGGATTAACTTGCAACAAAATCTCATTTTGCATCCACAAGGAAATGAAACACAAACTACCTCCATGCAGCTACTTGAGCTGGCAAAGGACAAGGAAACCATTCAGAAGATATTCAGAATGTTTCTAAATGTCAGACACATCCTACAGGAGCATTAAGGTGGCCTTAAAACGTGGGAGACATCTTTTGGAAAAGCGCGTCAGACGCCTGGCTGTACACGCAGCTGTCCTGTCTAAATGTCTTGTCAGGACTATGTATCACATTCAGAGCTCGAGGAGCTCTTTTTATTTCAAGGCTAGTAAAAATAGGTTGCTTCCCTGCAAAATGCAAGCAACTTTGTCTAACATGGAAAATTATTCCATTAATCTTTGGTTCCAGATGCTTCAATTAAGACAGTATCTTAAATCCCACAATTTTAATGTGACTGCAGTTTTGGAATATTAGTTTTTATTCCTTTCATGACATTAACTGTGAAGTAATAAAAACAATCTTTTTCTTACCTTAATTTCCTTTTTTTTTTCTCTTGCAGCTTGGCCTGCTTCTGTCACTGTTTACACTACATCAGACATCTTCTGGAGACATTATTTGTTCACAAGTTTTCGGAAGGGCACACTCCTCTGAAGAATATGATAAAGGTGACAATATTTTTATCATCTTGTTTAAGAGAGAATATCCTCATATCAAAGCAGTACTTGGAAGAAGATAGGGAAATAAAAATTAATTTATTTTGTAGCTCCAGGAATTATGTTTAGTGAAAATGCAGATAACAGGATGAATTTCAGGACCATGTCCCCAAGGACATAAATTGAAATCAATGTCCATTTTTGCTCCTGCATGTAAATGTCCACTTTGACTCATTCACCCAAGGGGCTGATTGTCAAGTCCAGGGTATTTTTCAGACTCAGTGCTATTTTATGGTGATGGCTGCTGCTGCAACATCTAGCAGTGTTGACAGAAATCATACACTGCTTCCTTGGTGCAATATAAATACAGAGCAAGAGACAGCCATGTGCTAGGGAGCGAAAATCAAATTACAAGTAGGAAAAAAAACATTCTCCTTCTGTAGATGGAGGCCTCAGGCAGGAAGATACTGAACTGACCAGGTCTTCTCTCTTCCAAAGCCTCCTGAATTTCAACAGTGTGTCATTACTCACAGGCCTTCTTTTCTTTTATTTTACACACTCTATCTTGGCAATTTTTGTATCACCCCTCCATCCTGTTCAGTGTGATGTAAAGACCCTCCCTTTAAACATTTAGGATTTTGGAGAAGGAGATTAACACATGACTACAATACAGGGCTACTTTTACTCTTTCTTGTTTTGTCTGTTTTAGCATTCTGTTTGTCTTGCTCTATCTTGCTTGGAAATGACAAATTTCAGGTTCAGAAACAGCTCGGCTGTGTTAAGCAGCCCTAGACGTGAAGAGGGCCCTCTATAGCACTGCTCATAGAAATGTTATCTTCAGCAGTAAAATCAAAAAAGGAGAAGACAAGTGTCAATTCCTACAACAGGAATTGAAAACACATTCAACACAATAATAAAAAAATCTACACCGTATCCCCAACTTATTTTTTACTGATTTCACAGCATCTCAGAAAGATATATATTCTAAGGCTCACAAGCAACTGCAAAGCCTTTCAATGGTCACCCAGTTTTTGCACTTGGCAGAATTTATACTTTTAAAGTTACAGTTTGCACTTCCTTATTGCCCTTTCAAAAAAATTATCTGTCTGTTCCAGGGCTGTGCCTTTTACTGGGGATTCACATCCTGGATTGCATACTACATCAACCACCCACGGTACACGCCACCATGTAGGTATGGGTAGGACACAAAACTGACAAACTCGCTTTGAAAAAGTCTTTGCCGTGTAACCTGAAGTTCTCCAAAATCAAGAAATTGGTCCCACATTAAATCATATGACTGATCCAGCCAGAAGTTAGTCTTTGCTCCTGTCTGGAGGAAGACTGTTGTGTTGGAAGCACCTCTGCTTTGTGCCACTGAATGTTCGCGCCTGTTCAGCAATGGTCAATCGCTGTCCAGTTTAAGAACAGGATATTTTGGAGAAGCAGAGAAAACACAAAGATCAACATATTTTGCTCATCTTCACAACATTTGTATTTAAGAAGGCAGGAGAGAAATAGAGCTGGTTGCATTTTCTTGGAGGAGATATTTATTTGCTAAAGATACAACCTTTTCATGAAAATTAAGTTGGTTTTTTTCCCCCTGATAAATCAGTAAAAATCCATCACATACTGTTGATAACACAAAGATTTTTATAAATTTTTTTTTATTTCATCCATCATTTTGTTCCCTCTCATCATATTTTATTTTTGCACTGCTGTTTCTTCGTGATCTTTTTTCTGTTTGCTCTTTGCACTTTTGCTTCTTTTGAGAATAATTGGCACAGGTTTTAATTTCTACTACTTTACTTTCCTTGATATACCTTAGTCTTCCTTTTCCTCTGTATCTCAGATTTATATATGAACTTCAGGGAAAAAGCATTTGCTTTGCCATTTTTATTTACACTTAGTTAAATTGCTAAGTTTTTTCAATCAAAAATTTCTCCTAGATGACACTTGCTTTTCTTTCAAACTAGCACAAAAGTTCTATTTCAAAATTATGTGATTCATTGAATGACAGTTGGATTTTGTGTGGCTTTAACAACAATGCTGCAAACAATGCAGAAACCTCCCTAGACACAGTTTTTAGCAGTCTGGGCTATCAAATCAATAAGTGCAGCTTCTTTATAGGGGAAACTCTTTGTTCAAGACATAAAATAGGAAGCATCCAGAAGAAATATTTCTAATTGCTTGCCACTGCCTTAAAATGCCTTTGGCACCACAGAGGAGTCCTGTGCCAGCCAGGAAAAAGGAGTTCTCAAAAGTAAAGGCTTGATGAGACATGGCCAAGGCAAGTGAGGTATGTACACATGGTTTGTGTCCCCCAGCTATGATCAAGGTTTGCTTGGGAATTGTAAACCTTTGGACATGAACATGGTAGAGCCCTACACTGGTTTGGGGACAGCCACAAAAAGAAGGGGGCAGCCAGATGGCAGGTAAAATCTACAAATATTAAATGTATTTCTTGCATGACTGTGAAGCAGGTAGTGGCTGTGTAGTAAAGCCTCACTATTGCCTCACTATTAAAGTAAAAAGAAGGTAATGGATAGGTTATGTATTGAGTTTTCTACTGTGGAAGTAGAAGGGTCTATGGATAAGGCTGCAGTTCTCAGCCTGATTTTGACACTGACCCTCACTCCACTCCCCTCCTTGCCTTTTCAAGGGATTCACCACCACCTTGGTGGTGCTTTGACAAAACACTTGGATATATGAGGCTGGCAAATACCTAAAACAGTTGGCTGAAAACTGCCTTGAGATCAGTGGCGTAAAACTGGTATTTCTAGAGTGCTGTTACTGGTTGTATTGTCTTCATATTGTGTGTGATAATATCCAATCTTTCTGCAGAGCCTGTCAGGAAGGAAAGAAGCATTTCTGCTCCTCAGCACTAGATTAATTTCATCCATAGCAAACCATGTGCATACCGTAAAATGCAATTTATAATTTCATTCTGTTTTCTAGCATTTGGCCACAAACAAGTTTCTTATGCTGCTCTTGCTTTTCTGGTATGTACAAAAATGAAATTTTATTTATGATTATGGAATAGGATTAACTCACAATTTAGCAAAAATGCAGTAATGCTTCTGTGCATTTGTGTGTATACATATCTATAAGTCCATGTCCACAGTCTTGTGTACTTTGACTGGATTTAGTACTAATCTATAAGGGTTTCTCAGTCAGGAAGTGTCCTACTAATATTTATGTAGACAGAGTTTAAACTGAAGAACTGTATTTGAGAGCTGTGAGAACATCATCAGCGTTATTAATACTGGTAATTGTGTTAGAACACTAATGTTTAGACAGACTGAAAATTGTCATTTTTAAAACATTTGAAGAATTATGTACCAAGCAGACTTTGCAATAGTTCAGTGTACCCTGAATAACTTACATCAACAGCTACTAAAAACGATATAAATAAACCCTGCCAAATTGGGATAAGCCAAGGGAAAGTGCAGCTGATGAAGGATGGCTGAGACTACCCAACCTGCTGTTTGAACATAACTTTATAGTGAGACAGAGGCTTAGTAAGAATTTCTCATGGAAATGTATATCCTCTCTGTCCTCTGGAACTGCTGAGCCAGAGCCAAAGCATCCTCTTTGGAAATCAGATACAGATCAGTTTCCAGAAATATGACAGGGTGATGGGACAATAATATGTCTAGGCTCCTTCAGGCAAACACTATTCAGAAAAACATCCAAAAACTCGTTAGCAATATTCAAATGCTTTGGTAAAATGGGACCCTTAAAGGTCACAGTTTTGGCAGTGTTTGTCTCTGGGTCTGTCCATGCAGTTCTCAGCTTTTCTTGCTCTAATAAGGTACAGCAAAGACAAGAAAAATACTTCTATGAAGAAGTTCACACACTCCATGATGCTCTAGAGCCAAAAGCACTAATCCAGTACTGCAGAGACAGGAGGCTGTGGCACTGGTAGCCAGCAGAATGCCCAGAACCTTGCTGTGTGCACCCTTCCCAGGCTCAGGGGGTGTTTGAATCCAAGCAAACTGCTTGCCTGAATATTCACCACTGCCAGCAAAACTAGCTCTCATCAAAGTCTCTGCTTAGAGAAAGCCTCCTTTTCCTTTGAAACATCCTTCCCTGCATCAGTGGAATGTGCCCTGTAAGGAAAATGCTGCCATCAAGCAAAGGGATGAATCCTGTTGGGGATGTTTGCTATAAAATGTGTCAAACCCCTTAAGATCTGCATCAGCACCTAGCCTAAGCTCTGAATTCTTACAGCTCTTTTGAGAACTCCCTACCCATGGAAACCTGAGACCTGTCCCTTTCAGATCTTGTGTTGGCAGATTCCCAGACAATGAATTTAATACATCCACATACAAAATAAAATAATTTGAAGCTTTTTTCGCAGGTTTATAAAACATATGAATAAAATATTTGATTTATTCAAATCAAAAGATTAAAGATTTTTTTTTTTTACTCTCTTTTAAGTCTTGTCTTTATTACACATCCTGATTTAAGTGTATACATCTGCAGCTGCTGTGAACAAGAGTACTGAGTAATATGAAGAGTTTCTGCGGGTCCTCCTGAAAGATTCTCATGTTTAGAGAAATTAAGCTTTGCAGGGATGTTTTTCTCAGAGGGTACACTTGGAATATAAAGAAGGGAAACAGTGTTTAGGCTTCAATATTTTATAACCATAAATAGCTTCAGCTTTTTCTCTCCTGTAACCTGCTGCCCCATATTTTATATGATAAACTGAGAACTAGCTTAAATTTAGCAGTGGTTATCAAAGTAGAGCATTAACAGTCACATGTCTAAAGAGGGACATAAGAGTTAATCACAGCAGAATGCAGCTGCAGAGTCAAAAGTAAGCGAATAAAAATCCCTGCAGAAATGCCTTTAGCTTGTTTTACTTAGTATTAGTAGGGGTTAATTATAGTGTGTGAATATCTCTTGCTCCACAATATTATAGGCATCTCATTAGCTATAGTGTTTTACAAAACCACTTCCAACCACATAACCTATTTGTTTAAAATAATAGCAATCAGAAAAAACAAATCACATTCCCAGCTCATAATTGGAAGTATGTAAATTAAAATTACGTCCATTGCTATGCTTAGAGTTATAGCTTCTGATATGGTATTTTATAATGGAACTTTATTTTCTGGCTATTTAGTGTTTTACATCTGGTATTTATAGTAGAGTATTGTCAGTTAGCTGGAATTAAAAGAATTTAAAAGGACAGAAGGACTTGAACTGCAACTACCTACCCATGCAGAATAACAGCTAATAACAGGTATATTTACTAATAAACCTGATTTAAATCTTCCAAATAAACCCCACAAAAATCTCTGCCAAAAAGGGGAAAATTCTTCAGCAATTCTTCCTGTCTACAATGTTCTTTCAGGTAATAGCATATTTCAATATAAAATGAAATTATATATTTCTTTTAATTAGCTTTAACAAGAATTTGTTATGGATGACTTTCAGAATTGACTTAAAAATGACAGTTGAAGCTCTTCCTTTTTTGTATTAATTTTGTGACTTCACACTTTTAACATCTCTAGGTTTTAACATTTTCCTTTTTATTTTAATTTCTTAAACATTTTTGACCCTTGCAAGATGTAGAATGATAAATTATATAAGAAAATGCAAATTTTAACACTGCATTTTTTTCAATTTAAGAGGCCATATCAGTTTTCAAACCCAGAAATTAATAAAAAAGTTCAATTCAGCCTGAGCTTGAACTGTATACACCATTTTAGTTTTCTTTATAGAGTAGGGGAAAAATGAAAGCCATAAAATTACATAGTTGTGATGACAGGTCATCTTCAGCAATTTAAACTGATTTTCCTACCAGTTCCCATTTCAAATATGGGTAAATATTGATTTTCATTCTTCAGCAGTCGTAACTGATAATGTACTCAAAGCCTGAAGCAAATCTGAAATCAGCCTTGCCTACAGGCTGTATAACCAAACAAAGAGAAATGGTGCCATCTACTATCTATCAAAGGTTTGAATGACCTAAATGTTAGAGACCAGCTTTGAGAAGTTGATTATGGCTGGAAATGGCATAACCAGAGAGTTCCAGAACCAGGAATAGTACTGGCTCCCTTCCTTTATCAATCCCTGACTCCTGTCCATCCAACCAGTCTGCCTTTTAGAGACTAATGCTTTTTTAATCACCCTTTTTTCCCTTCCTGTTCTGTTGAACACCTTTGAGAGCCTGTGTAGGAAGAGGGGTAGGGACAGTAACTTGTGACACCTTTACAAAACCAGAGGCCAGCTTTTCACCTGCTTCTTTGCAGCTTGGATTAAATCCAGAAAAAAAATCAAGAAGAGCATCTTGATGGATTCCTTAGAGCCAGGGAATCTCCCTGATTTCCCCAGGGCCAAACACGTTGCACGTGCTGAGCATGGGAACCCCACTGAAGGCCTGGCTGCACAGAGCTCTGTGGAGATGTGCCAAGGGGCTTTCACCCCAGGCTGCACCCACAGTGCTCACTGGACACTTGTGTGTGTGACAGAGACCACAGGCTGTTTTTTGGAATACATATTTCCTGGATACAGAGGCTGAGCTGTAAGGGGAAGGGTTCTGGTTATGCACTGCACACAGTTGCCACAGCCTTTTAGGCATATGACTGAGAATATGTTTTTAATGTCTTGCAGATGTGTGAAGCTGGAAATCACTTTATCAACGTAGCTTTAGCTCACCAAACCAATTCAGGTCTGTCTTTGTTTCCTGTTCCTTAACCTATCCATCTTCTGCTGCTGTACAGTAATTTATGTACCTACATCCATTGAATAAAGAAAGATGAAGTAGTAACCATGCCATTGGTTTAACACCTTCAAAAAATTGCAACAAGGAAACATTAGCAACACTGCTGTTGTTTCAAAACTTATAAAATTTATCTTAATTAGACACAACTGCAATTTAAATAAGGATTTAAGCACTGAAGTTCTTTAAAGCATGCTGGTGACTGACATCAATGTATTTAATTTTAAATAAGTCCCAAAAACTTCTAAACTATATTGCAGAGTTTTTAGACACATTCATCTCAGGCAAAGATGTACATGCATATATTCAAATACACAGAGATAGACTTATGAATACTTACACAGTGTATATACATGCTCTTAGCAGGTTGAGGTTTCTGCATTTTTGTGTCATGAGAATAAAGGTTATACAATATACACTGGAAAGTAAAATATGTTTTCAGACACTAATAGTGTAATTTCCCCACTAGAACACCCTATTAAAGAAAATACCACAGTATGATCAACTTCACACACAGAAGTCAGCTTCTGTTCTGGAATGTTTTCATGCCACTGTGGTTAGGAAACTACTTGTGGTATTTCTTGCAAGGGGCTTAATTCAGCTTAAAAGCAACAAGAGCCAAAAAATTGATTTAAGTTCTTTCTCACTGGAATAAATACAGCTTTTGCTACCTCAAAAGATTTCACTGAAACTTTTCTAACAGGTTGTACCCTGAGAGCATTGGCCCAGGGAATTGCTGTTACATAGGCAGGCTGTGATAAGGCTCAGTTCCCCTCTCCCTGTACTGAAACTGGTTCTGATTTTCCCTACCTTTTTTTTTTTCCCCTTTCACAAGGAAATAGAACCTGTTTTCCAAGTCCAACCTACAACCCCTTCACGTGGCTCTTCCTGCTGGTATCCTGTCCCAACTATACATATGAGGTACATGACTTTCTTCTGCTTATGTGCAAAGGGTAGGTGGTTACTGTTTCAGCCTTTGTCTGCAGAAAATCTGCAACACCTCCAAGCAGTTTCCTCTGCACATCCATCCTTGTGCTTCCTATATCAGTCTCCTTGCTCCCACAAACATTTCTCCACCAGACCCTCCACTTCCCTCCCATCACTGTCTCATGGACTTTTATCTATATTTCCCTCCACTACACTCTGCCCAGTGATCTAAAGATTTACCACCCATCTCTTCACCCCATCCAGCACACTGGGGGGTTCATTTCTTTCTATTTTTCCTCTCCCATTTCCACACTCTTTTTTCATGGGGAGCTTTTGAAAACTTGCCATTTTGCTTTACATAAAATATAGAACTAACCATGCCTTTTTCTTTGCGACAGGCTGGGTCTTGGATTAGTTTCACGGTGATGACACAAACTCTGCCAGGTAAGTTTGAAACAGAATGGAGACAGCATTTAAAGTGTTTGTGGAAGAGAATTCTAGAAATCTAAGATTTGCCCAAAAAGTTCATAGTATATGAAATATTGCCATCTAATTTGCTGTATGAGATAAACCTCCAAGATGCTGGTAAGAGCAGCCTGCTTAGTAGAATTTGCGACTCCTGCTCATTACTTTGCTGCATCCTTAGAGACCTAAACACTCACAAAAATATGGCCCCTGGGACTGAGCTCTCCAAAACATTCACTTTTTAAATATTTTTCCATTTCAAAATAGAAATCTATAAAAACTACTTGTAAGAAGTAGCCCCACGTGGCTTACAAATGGATAAGATACGAATTACAAAAGTGGGTTAAACTGCATCACGCGAAAATTAAATTGAAATTTTGTTTCAAAAGATGAAATGTTCTTGGGTTTTAGGCTTTGGTATGGAAATTATTTGAAAGTGTGGGGACAATGTAGGGCTGTCCCTACAATGGCAGGAGCAGAAACATATGCAGCACACTCATCCCTGCTGTAATTGTTCCCGACGTAACTTGTCCGGACGCCAAATGGATGTTTCTGATTAACCACCTCCACATTAACCAAAGGATAATGAATTTGCAAAATGCAAATGCAGTAAAATTATCCCCTATTTGGTGCCTATTTGCTGGATCAGGCAGCTACTGCCTACTTGCTTTAGGGCCGAGCTCTCCCTCTACACAGCAGGGAGTTAGAGCACAGCTCCCTGTCATGGTTGGCAGCCAGAGGTAGAAACAAAGAAGTGTTATAGCTCAGAAGTAAACTAGAAATATGGTCAAGAGAGGCCATGGGTTGAGACAGCACCATGGCCAAGGAGGCCTTGTGAGACATGGATTTATGGTGAAGTCAGAGGTGGTACATGGTGTGTCTAACACATGTGGAAGTCATCTGTGTGAATTCTGAGGTGGGGGCTGAGCCTTGGGCTATGGTATATCAGCAACTGCCAGGCTGAGAGGAACTGCTGTGTTGTCTCTGTCCACAGAAGAGACTTCAAATATTTCCATAAACCCTACTGTATTTCCAGAAACAGGCACTGAAAGAACACACATGATCCTTTTCTTTAAATCTTTTTCCCTGGTAGTTGGCATCTTTGCTTTCCTGATGGTCATCCAGATGTCTCTGTGGGCCCAGAAGAAACACAAGCTGTATCTGAAGAGATTTTATCCAGAAGTGAGGAGAAAAGCAGCTATGATTCCCATCATCTTCTGAGATTGTCACCAGAGCTGGAGCCTAAGTGTACACTTCAAAAGCCAACTCAGAGTAAATGAGCCATTTCATTCAGGAACTAAGTGGATCAGAGCAAAAACTACTGGACTTCTTTTTCAGGAAATTAACAGTTCAAGATGAAGAGGTTTTAATTAAATGCAAAAATTTAGCTCTTGAATTCCTGGTTCCTGCTAAAAGATATGATTTAATTAGATTTTCTGTAATGGAGCTAATTGAAAAGGGACTGAAAATTGCTTATATTGAATGCTAGATATTTAGCTGGTGTAAATGGGCACAGATGCTGCTAAAATTAATGAACACAACTCATCTGCCACATTCAGGTATGGTAATTTTAAGGTTTAGTGTTAGATGTTGAGGAGAGTCCTGGATTTTTTGCATCAGAAGGTGTTTCACAGCCTTATTTTCATTAAACTGCGCAGAAAAAGCCCATTCTGCCTCAGCTCCTCAAAAGCCTCACATCAAAGGATGACCACTATGCTGTGAACACTGCTTAGTCTAGCTTCACTAAGTTTTTCTTTCTTTTTTCTTTTTTTTTTTTTTTAATCAAATCTCATAGCAAATTGTTTAATACAAATTGGCTTAAATTGCTCACTGCAAAGAGGACTGGCTTTCTTTTATTTTTTTGGTAGGCAGATCAGCCCCATGATCCCACAAGGGGACTGTTTTTGACCGCTTCCCATCTTGTAACTACTGTGAGGCATAACCTTGGGTACATCATTGAGGCCCACTTCTCTTTCTCACACTGAACAGTCTGGAAATAGCAGAAAATCTTTTGCACTAACGAGTGTATTAAGATCCCCTTGTTGAGTGCCTGACTGCATCCAGACACATTCACCTTACTTGCATGAAGCAGTGTGAAATCCTTGGGCACAAGGTGAAACAGAGTACAGTTCATTATCAAACAGGAAAGAGATGCCAAATGCATTTCAGCCCATATCTGAAGTGCCTCAGGTGGACACTGCTGACAGGCTTCAGCTCCCCTTCAGTTTGGCCAGGCTCTATCTGCTACTTTGCTTTCCAGGATATTATTTTTTAAGGGATTCTCTGGCCCTGGAAATACAGAGTAGCTCTGTTTGCAAACCAATGGCACCCATGTCATGCAGGAGCACAATTTTAGTTAGGCAGAGCAAAAGAACCAGAATTGTTGCAGCAGATATTAGGATGTGAAGAGTTAGGGCATTGGGTCCAGCTTTCATTCTACTTCTGTTGCACATTTATCAATATCTTTTTGTGCCCATAGGCTGGTGAAAAAAATCTTGCCCAAAGAATTTTGTAATCATTAGAGAAACACTGCTGTACACCAGTAAGGCAGGAAGTTTGTCTCCTAAAGGTGCTGTTATCTTTGCTCCAGCTCAAGTGTTTTAACAAAGTTAATTTGTCTGGTAAATTGGGCTCACATCCCTCTTCTAATGTCTAACTTGCAACACTTGTCCTATTAGACACCGTAACTCAGTTTCATCTTTGTAATGTAGATACATCACTTTCCATATTTTTAAACTTGTAACCTGTGAAACAAAATTTTTATTCCTCTCAATGGAAAACCCTAATCAAAGTGAATATCCAGTTCTCTGACCCAGACTGCTAATAAAGATCTATTTTTGAAAAATTGTTTTCTGTACTCTTTAATCAAATACTTATCCACAATATTTTTGAAACTCTTTTTTTTTCCAGACAATGTTAGATGTGTGAATAAAGGCAGTTGTCTGGTTTTTTTTTTTTCAATCCAGCTGCTGAAATTCTTTTCCCTTTATGTTTATTAAATGTCTTATTGTAGCAATCTTAAATTAATCTTAATCTTAAAGTTTTAAAATAGTCCATGTAGGAGAGAAACTTGTTAAAATAAATTAATTATCTATCAATCTTTTGATTGCAATGGCTGCAGCTTTAAGTCTGTTCAAGGCATGTTTCCAGTGGGATTCCAATTGCTAGGAACATGGTTCCTATTCAACACTTAGCTTAGGTGGAGGAATTGTTAACTCCCTGTTTATTAGTTGGTTATTCAGTACATGGGGTAAGGGGGAAAAGAGTTTTGGCTCCTGAAGTAAATGACTGAAGTTTTAAAGTAAGGTAAAAAGTAAAGTAAAGGGTGAGAGCAAACAGTAAGTAAGAACAAATGAAGATACATTACAGAAGGCTGTCTCAGATAAACATGATAGATATTTTGAGTGGGATGTTGATGAGCTAAAACTGCTCTGAACAGTGTTAAATGGCCTCACAAATAGCAATAAATCTAACTTCCT
This sequence comes from Urocynchramus pylzowi, assembly GCA_013397555.1. Taxonomy (NCBI): domain Eukaryota; kingdom Metazoa; phylum Chordata; class Aves; order Passeriformes; family Fringillidae; genus Urocynchramus; species Urocynchramus pylzowi. The sequence goes on along the minus strand of VZRH01002375.1, from coordinate 12,914 downwards.
GCACCTTTACCTTCCTACATGTCCTCCTCTGATTTTCAGGGCAAGTTCCATGCAATTAGAAAAGGTAGGTCAACTTCCTGGAATGGGGGGCACATTCTTCTTCAAAACAAAAAGTTTATAAAAATTACCAGTCTTTGTTTTGAGAAACATTTCAGAGACCTTGCTTATAGACCACCAAAAAAGTCAAGCAAAGAAATCCATACAGCTAAAGAAAAGTATTACTATATAAAAACATCAACAGTGATTTTAGCCCACAAGCACCATGCACATTTTCAACCAGAACAGTTGTCTTCACACAAACATTTTAATGAGGAAGTTTCTTATAATTGTGCTGGTTACCTGGAGAAAAATGCCTTATTAAACTCTATATATCCAGGTCTTTCTCTCATGAGGGGCTGATGAGGAAGTAAGTGGTTAACTGCAAATTCCTTCATCTGTGTTTTCTCTTAAGTGCAGACCTCACTTCCCAGAGCCACCAGTAGAAGGAAGGCATGGGCCAGGCCACCCCACTTCCAGAATCCCACCGGGTTTCAAGGCCAAAGGAAGTCAACCTCCAATAAGAGACACAATCGCTCACAGAGGCAAATTACAACATTCCTCACAAAAGGGAGGAGGCAGGAGCACTGAACAGCAGGAAAATCAAGTGGTTGAAGTTGGAAACATTCTGGTTAGCCATGAGGAGCTGCTACAGACCTGTGTATGGGGCAATTCCATCTAAACCCTCTTCAGGAGGCAAGCCATTGGAACCAAGAGACCACAAATGAAGCAAGAGGCTGGGACTAGACAACAGTTTGGTCAGGAAATGTAAAAATAAATCAGATGGAGTATGAATAGATCCTTCCTGGCCCAATAAGGACTGTGTGAATGGGATTGCCAGTGGGACTATAGTATATCTCAATATAATCCCTGTTCCAGGCAGAGAGTTTGCTCAGCTTCCAGGTCTTTCCACACTCATCTTGCAGCTTACAACTGGGATTTTGCTGGAACTCTCCACATGGATGCATCTCATCTGTCCCAAATTATTCCGAAAACATTCAGCTTAAGGAGTTTAAAGTTAAGCCTTCAGATACACAGCTCTACATTTTTGTGGCTGGTTCTTGCCATAAAATGCCAACCTGGAAAAGAGCAGGAACCAGCTCAGGCTTTCTGGTGGTGCAGGGAGGCGTTGTGATGGGGAACTGACGTGGCAGATGCTTCTGTACACAACTTGGCAGCCTATATTTGGATTCCCAGTTTGAAAAAGCCCTTAAGACCCAGCCATATGTTTGTCTTATAAGATGGTTACCACATCTTCGCAGCTGACAGGAAAATGATCTCTGTGATTTCATCTTTCCATAGTGAAAGTGCAGCTCAAAAGGACACTGAAAGAGGAGAAGTGAATAAAGGCAGATGGTCATCCTTTTTTAAAGTTGCTATTATCATCAAAATATCTTGTACTTTGCATTGTTTTGTATAAAGTAAGTGACTCCAAATTGGCTTTTATCACACTAGGAACTGAGATAAAACAGCCTGTTATCAAAGCAGTTCTCTGAAAGAGAGCCTGCAGTGTTAACTAAATATAATAAAATAAAAATCACTGAATGTGAAGACTTCTAAAGCACACTGTAAAAGGAAAAAAGCTATAGGAAGGCAAGAGACTATTTATTTATAGGTTTAACAAGTGTTGCTGAACTAAAAATTAATTCAAACCATAAAAAGCTTTTCAGCATGCTAATATTTTTCACATGATGCTTTATTGGCTTTTCTTTTCTATATTTTCCTAGGCACAAGTGCTGTCTACAAGTGATATTCCTTGTCATTAACATTCGTGGAAGCTTTTAGAGAAACACACTCTATGCCTATCCCAGTGTTCAATAAATAAATGTAGATGAAGTGTTGTGCTGTCATTATACACAGATTAGTACCTATATGAACAATATTTTTTTAATGAAAGGTCTGTTTTATCATAGGTGAGTGCACAGAGGCTGCTGTACAGCTACAATTAAAGGTGATTTTCCCATCACACATGTTTAGCATCACAGAAGAATGTTTATGTTGATGGTCTCTGCACATCCTTCACCCACCTGTGACTCAGACCTACAACTCTTTCTGCAGGTATCAGCTCCAAGAGCTGAGCTGTTCCATGCCTTTATCATGGTCCTGGTGGTTGGTTTTTCATTTGTGTAGCACACCAGAAACTGCCTTTCACCCAGTTCTTCCCTGAGAGGACATTTGAGAACACATTTTTTTCCATCTTGTCTAACTGGATGAACAGTTGTCCAGGTGAGGAGTGTTGGTCATTGTGTGACTGAAATAATCTGTGTTGAATTTCCTTGGAATGTAATAGTGAATCTAAAATCACTTTATCAAAAGAAAAGACAAGATAATGGGTCCTGAAATACGTATGCTTAGGTTAAAAAAAAAATCTGCCACATATTAACACCTCCACAATGCCCAGTCTTCTATCCTGTACCTGCTTTTATGTAACTTCTGAAGCCTTTGAAAACTCAGGAACCAAGTGTGGAAATCATTTGTAGTTAAAAGAAATATGATAAGGCTATTCAATAATACTAATGAATTCCATATTTAAAAAAGCAAACTTCACATCTTTTGTCAAAGAAATCTGATTGTTAGCCAGTTTTTTCCTAACACATAGTATTATTCCTGTGAATAAGTAATACAGCTTTATGACTGATTCCTTTTAGTATTCTGAGTATCTGGCCATACTCAATGGGAAAAGGCTTTTGTTTCAAAATTGCAGGTTTCACCATATGGGGACTCTTTTAAAGCACTACAAGACAGGCTCCAAAGAAAACAGACCACCACATCAATCATTTTTAAAACTCTAATTCATACTGAAAAGTTGATGAGCTGTCAGTTGACTGATGAAACTGTGACACTAAGTCACAAAAGAAACAAATATTTAAAAAGGTGTCCCTCTCCTCAAGGTAAGAATAGGGGAAAAAAGGGTACTTTTAATCTTTTCTATTGATATTATGAAGCCATTTCCAAGGTTCTAGGGCATCTTTGCAGAAGGAGACATTGATTAGAGATCTGGAAGGACCAGAATGTGGTTGCACTGTGCTTTTAGGGATTAGCAGCTATGTCTTTTTTGAAAGAAATTTCACTCTTTCTGACAACCGAGCTTGACAGAAATGGATTAAAGATGACACATTTCCAATATTGTTTCTAATGAAAAACAAAGCACCTATTCTTGAACCAACAGGGAATTTTTGTCACATATACACACACACACTCTATTCTTCCACCCTCTGGTTTACATCATCTCTTTGCAGAGGGTGCTTTGCATTGGACTTGTAGGCCTGTCATTCAAACTCTTAATTACACAGCTTTTAGAGCTTTGATACACACAATTATGTCACAGGAAAACCCCCTCATTTCAAAACACTGAGGAAGTAGACTCTTTTGTGCACTGTTAACCAATTCCAGCCCTGTTGTCCCATATATGCATCAGTATTTTGTTGCCATTTTCAGATATCCTTCCAGTGGGAAGCACAATGTTCATCTATATGCAGAGACTTGCCAAACATCCCACCTCAATCCAGTTGCAAGCACAGAGCTAAATCTTGGAGCAGTGAGTTGCAATACCTGGCACTATCTGAGCCTAGCTTCAAAATGCTGCTCCTTGCTTCCTTTGCTCTTCACCTCTGAAGGCCTGGAGCTACTTAGGCCCTTCTCTCTGCAAAAGTAGAGCTTTAATTCTTCCAGGTTTGCATTAGTATCTTGCTATGAAATCTTAAATCTGTAACAATAGATACAGCAACACTCTCCCCATGTCTGACACATTTTCCTATTTAGCAGGCCCTAGCAGGTAAAAGGAAGACAGATATTGTGCTTTTACAGATATAGGGACAAACTGAACAGGGCTATGGGAATTTGAGAACTTCTTCTACTTCACTCAGGCTTCTGCACAGGGGCTCAGCACCTTGGGCACCTCTCCGAGGAAAAGGCAGTGCAATAAAGATTTCCTGAAATCTAATAAAAGTGATCTTGATTATGGATCAAAAATGAAATAAAGAGATAAGATATTTGATCACATGCAAATATTTGCTGGAAGCCGTACCTCAAACCCTTCTGCACTTGGCTTGGAAATCCCACTTTTAGAATAATTGTCACTCACACACATGACAGACTTGCACTGAGTAATGCAAGTTATACAGGGAATTACTGCATGACCTGCTACTGGATCAAAGAATCATAGAATATGCTGAGTTGGAAGGGACCCAACAGAATCATCAAGTCCAACTCTGGGCCCTGCCCAGGACACCCCAGGAATCACACCCTGATATCTGGCCTGACAGCCAGATCCTTAAGGGCACACACAGGACTTTGACTGAGGGTGTCAGAGTGTGTGAGCTTTGCAGAGGGCCATCAGCAGTCACACACAGGAGTTTAAGCCCCCACAGACTGCCTCACCCCAGTGCTGATGGTTCTGAATCCATGATGGACCAAAGCCCATCTCAGCCACTTCCTCTCAGAGTTCCCTTGCTGATGGCCCTGGCTGTGACAAGAAGTTTCAGAAGTCTCACAAGCTCTCTTTGAACTGCTCGCGTGTCACAGATGTGATAGGAGATGTGCTGTAAGTGCAAGGCTGGGATGCTGAAGCAAGATGTGTTTAGCCATCTGAATAAGTAGCCTATGAAAGACTTTTTCATCCTTGAGCAAGTAATTGATGTTTGCTTCTCATTCCTTAGGCAATCCTTTTAGTCCCTCCCAGCCTGTTTCATTCAGGCACATATTTGACTCGCTCTCGGTGGCAGAGGACTGCCCAGACCAACAGAAGTGAGGACAGCATCCACTGCCATCAAACACTCAGAAAAATGACTGCTTTTATTTACTGGCAAACAGCTCATGCAAGAGCACTAAATCTGGCCATGTGTAAGGCAGTATGGGGCAATCTTGCCTATGGTAGTTCTGCAGATGCATGTATCATCCAAAAAGAATACCTAAAAAAGTAAAAGGAAACACCTTGTGCAATTACACCATTCTGATGCAATTAGATGCAAATAATGCATTATAAAACCTGTGGACAAGACCCCCAATTCTCAGCAGCTCTTCAAGCAGTCACTTTTTAGATATCATTGAGCAAACAGAAATAAAATCAAATCCTTCAGTGCCCACAGATGTACAGTTGACATACACAATCAATAGGCAGTTACAAAGAGAGAAAAACTGCAGGACTTTTCTTATTTGAGATAAGGTGCAGGGGGAGGAATTTTGCTTTGCGACCCCCCCCCAGTTTCAGCAGAAAAAAATTTTCTCTCTCTTTCAGAGAAAATAAAATTGATTCATTGGTTACAGTGCAAGGAGATGAGCATCTCCAGCAGAAATTAAGGGCACAAAGAAGGTCACAATACATAAAATTTCAAGCAGCAGCAGACAGAGCTGGCTAAACTGACTGCCATTTTAACTGCAGTCGTTGATAAAATGGTCACATTAAGAGGCAGCTGAAGGATGATCAAAAGGTTAAGCCAGGCAGGCTGGTAGAGAAAACATGAAAAACGTCCTCTGCCACAAGAAATCTCTGCAGATGGGGCTTCTCCTGCTGCTGTCCTCATGGGGAGGAGGGTGGGAAACTCAGGGCAAGTAGGGGTCCTGCTGATGTCTTGATCTCAAGTAGGACTTGTCATCTGAAGCCAACAAAGGTTAGTGGTACCAAAAGTCAGGCCCGGTATTTCTATTATTTCTAGACCTTCTAATGATTTTCCCTGCCACATTTTCTCTCCATCTCATTTTCCTTCATCCCCAGAGGATATACTATATGCCTTTATGTTACAGCAAAATATTCTACAGCTGTAAGTAAAAAGAGCCATCTGTTCTTTGAAAATAAAATGTCTCAGCTAGGATTTTTTTTTCATTGGGTCTGGTTTTTTTTTTTTTTTTCCAATTAATACAACCAATCTATCAGGTTACTTGCATGTCTCACACAGCTGAAACATTAAGCATTTCAGCATAAGCTGGAAAAAAAAGTTCAGTCAATCCAAAGATCACTGCTTTTCTCCCTTCTGATTTTTGATTTGCAAGAACTGTTGAATATTTATGTTTACACCAGGAATAAAAATGTACTACTTCCCAATGTGAGCCTCCTTTCCAAATCTTCTTTTTAGGAATGAGTGTGCTCAGTGTGCTTCTCTCTCTAAAAGCAAGCATCATTTCCTTGCTAATTACTGTAAATTACAAGTGCAAGGGGCATCTCTCCCTTGTTTTCTGAGAAAAAAACCATGTGGGCTGAATGCTGCAAACTGGAAAATGTACTGTTCAATTTCCCCTGCAGAAACAAACTCTAACTGCTCTGTACATGGAAGTTTGACAGCTTGAACTATGAGTGAACCAAACCTGATGCTTCAGACCACTGAAAAGTCAAAAGAGCAGCAGGAAAATTCTGCTTGCTGCCAAGGGGGAAAATCTGGAAAGCTCTGATCTTCTATTTAACAATAGAAGAACATTCTACATTCTATAGGACAATAGAATATGTAATGTGGCACAGGAGTATGAGGGGGAAAAGTCTTTGCCATAACTGAGATTTTTTGTACACCCAAAATTTTGCTCCCAGGGCTAACCAGGTGGTGTGATGGGTCAGGCATTTCCCCATGCCTTGCCTGGGGGTTCACCCCAGGAGGCTTGTCATAGGTTTACTGGTCTGCATGGCTCCAAAACCACCTCAGGGGAAAAAGGGCTGAAGCCACCAGAGACACCAAAGTGTCCTTCTACTGAGCAGGCAAGCCTTTTCACTCCAAGAGAGCTGATATCCTTGAAACTCTGCCCTATCCCTCACATTCCTGTACCACTGATGGTGCATTCCTCCAAAACAAAAAGTGCCCACAGTTGCAGATGGTCATTGTAATCTCCCTGAATGGCATAAATAAAATAGATGGATGCAAGCAGACTAATGATCTACTCTAGGATGGTTGGTTATGATGCATTGGAAAGAACAGCTGGCTGTCAGCAACATATTTATCAGGAATTTAAAAGACAACAACAGCCATATAATCCAGAGGATTTAATGACAGAGTGGAATGAATGCTGAATAAACGCTCCTTTCGATAAACTCACAAACATTTGGGCGATGCAACAGTGATTTATATTCTTCTGGGAGAAATAAACAAATTAAGGATTTCACGGCCTTGTGGAGACCAGATTTTGTAAATGTGAATTTCTGTGTACTTTCAGATTAACTTTATCTCTCTTGGTATTTGCGGAAAACAAACCATGGCATTTTCAACTTGCTAGAAACTCCAATCTTTTTTCAGCTTGCTTGTTATTCTGTCCTCCCTAAATCAAGTAAGGAATGTTAGTTGTACACTCAAAATGTATTGTGGGACAGAATTTTGTACCTGGTACATAGTGAAACCATGAAAACCATACTAAAATTTTACCTTTATGAATGTCAAAAATATTTTAGCAAAAGTTTAGTTTTTACAGTGTCAAAATGTTTCTTTACAGCGTGGTAGAATCACTGGAATTCATGAGGCAGAGTATGAAAGTTGCATTTAAAAATTACTAATCATTCAAACTAATACAAATAGGCAGCACTATTGGTGGATAAAATAAAACTATTAGAGAAAAACTGTGTCAAGCAGGATGATGCAGCCTTTCCTGGATGCAGCAGCACCACACAGAGCACTGCTTGTTCTCAACTCATTAAACCCAAGCATGCATAAGTTACTCCCTCCATGTGCACCCTCCAGCAAAGCAAACCATGTACTCTGAGACTGGAGAGAAGCCCTTTGGTAAGGCAGCACTGAGGGAGAGAATGATGAACTGCCACTGAATTTTGGCCATCAGGCATGGTGTATCAGAGGGCTCTAAAACAGAAGTAAAAGAACTCTTTCCTGTCCCACCCTTTGGGTGCTGTCAGGATTTGAAGTGCATCTCCTATGGGTCCCCTCACTAGATCAGACTCCCAGGAGAATTTCTCCTTCTGCATTTGTGACTTGGTGTGGGGCATGGCACTGCCCAGATGGCTCTCAGCAGCCTATTGTGGGTCAGAAAGTCCTACATACAAAATAACATTACAAATCAGACATTGCCAACATCAGACAACAGTGGATCCTGCTATTTACTGACAAAATATTTTTCTTACTTCTTAGTATAAGATGTTGTTGCTGTCTTTTGTTGAATTCCTTCCTGAAATGCAGCTCCCTTCGTTTTGCCTCATCATCAGAGCTTCAAGACTTCAGCTGTAAACATGCATCATTTTCACTGTTCTGAAGAAAGTTATTCTGTACCCTAACTGCTACCTGCATTGTTATTAATCTGCAATTCATGAGCTTTCAGAGCTCTCTGGTTGCCATCCTGAGCCAAGACAGTCACACACATACTTAACCCCAAGCAGACTGCAAGCCCCACACAAATCAACGGGCTGAGACTCCTGCAGCCCTCAGTGCCTGAAATTTAATGCTGAAAGCAGTATCAAAACTTTTCCCCTGCCCACAGTATTCAGCTATATGGAAAGGACATTCTTTTAGCACTGGCAAAAAAGTTCATGAGCTCAGCAGGGGAATAGTCTTTCAAGTTCACCAAGATGCCTATTTATCTTTCTGGCTGCTGAAAGAAGCAATGGTCCATATTTCCTACCACATGCTCTATTCCTCCAGACAACTCACAGCCTCTTCTTGTTTCTCATAGGTGGCCCCACTGTTGCTTATTAGTTGATTAGCACTTGACTCAAAGATCAGGAGATCATTATAATAGATTCTGTAAGCAAAAATAAAAAGGAAAACAATCCCTTACTCCCGTATGAGCACGAGGAGAAAAGGCAAATCATGCATCCAAGTATAAGGGTGATAAGTCTTGAGTTATGGAGGATGACATGGAAAGAAAAAAATCCTTCTAGATTTTCATTACCAAATTCATTTGAGATAAACTGTAGGAACAATAATTTCTTGGAGGGGAAACGAACTTTGCACAGTTAAGTCTCTGCTGCCAAGAGCAAAAGATAAGAATGACCTTTGCTTTTAATGTATTTGTCTTTCCATATCCATTATAGACAGTGAACCCAGTCTATTAGCACCATTGGTCTAACACTAAAAGTCAATTTGATTTAACCATACTTGCTGGCACTGCAAACTGCCTGACTATCACTCAATTAGAAAAGAGACATTAGCTCAGGTGTTGCATAGGATCTAACTGCTCTTTCACCTTTGTAATGTACCTGAGATTCCACTTTAATTCAGTGTTCTGTAATCAGCTGGCTGTAAATCAATCCAGCACTGTCAAAAGCATATGGGATCAAATGAAAATGCAAAATTTAAAATACAAATAACCATTGAAGGTAGATTTTAAATGCTAGCGCCGTATCATTATGGCAAAGTTGATATCATTTACAGCAACATTAAAGCAAGTGTTATTAAGAGAAAATGAAGCATTTGTCAATGAGTGTTTTTAGTGTCATTAGAGGTCTTAGAATTAGCACACTTGCAATATTTTGACTAAAACAAGCTCATTCAAAGGCTCTTTTTAGCATATTAGCATCTTGTTAGACTTTGAGGATGTTTCAGATCTTCCTTCCTCTACTAGTAAAGGAAGAAATTAAATTCTAGCCAGCATGTTACAACACTGTGGAAGTGTAGTATTTGCTGTTGCATGTACTCAAAATACAAAGATCAGCCTTTTTTTTTGCTGGGAAATATAAAATTTTATTTCCAGGGTCCCAAAAGGAAATATGAGCCAAGTTCTGATATCCCCAGTCATTACTGAGGAATTTTTTTATTATATTAATTACCCATTATCTTTTATAGGGCCATTTCTTCAGTGAGAATTCACCAGCTGAGATTAGAGGTCTGCCTCCAGCATCATAAAGTTAAAACAAGCTGTGAATATCACAGATGGGCATACATTTATTGTGAGAGAATTTTTCGAATATTCAATTTCAGGAGAAAACTTCTGAAAACCAGTCTGAGTTCTTTGCAGAGTCCTCATAAATATATTGCTCTGTCTCATCTCCAAACACTATAATGTCTTGTCTGTATGGATATCTCAGTGCAGGAACATGCATGGAAAACCCCACACACTGCACACTGTGTCAAGAAGGATAGATTCCCCCCTGCAGGAACAGACATCTGGATTTTACTCCCAAACACTGGTGTCTCAGCACCTTTCCTGGACCAGCCCAAATCCTTGATTTTCTCACCCTCTTTAATACAATGTTTCTTTATAGAGCTGCCTCAAAAAGGATGGCATTTTTGCAGACCAGTGCAGAGGGACATTGTCACCACAGGTTTAAAAGCACATTTAAAAGTTAATGTCTAGGTCTGGCTGCTCATCTTTGGGTGTTCCTAATAAAAGCCCATGTTACACCCCGACTACCCCTTTACCAAACCTTTGTAATGGAAGTGTAATTTCAGGGTAAGGGTCATGAGCCCAAGAGAGGTTTGGGGCACAGCTGTGGGCAGTCTACATGTTGTTAACCAAGGTATACACCCATGCATGCATTCATTAAGTTACAAAAACTATGAAATAAATAAAATTGTGCAGAAATGCATGTTGGGCAGCTCTACCTTACTGAGTGTCATCCCTTTCAGCTGAAGAAGGTCTGAATCTGTTGCTTTATTGCTCAATTATGAAGTTAATCAAAGAACTAATTGAGCTTGGTCTGCTTGGTCTTTTGAGCCTTTTCTTACGGATTAGCTTTTATTAGAGCTAACAGAGGACATGAAAAGGCTGTAAAGGGCAAGGAGATGATAAGCCTAATATGTGAGAGGAATGACAGTTGTATGTCATATTTGTGCAGACAAAATTGGGTTCTAGGAAAAAAGATGACAGATCCATGTACCTTTTAAAGACCTATAACCTGCATGGCATTTGAAACCTTTCTTGCAATGTTTTGCCATCTCAAGTGCTCATTTCTTTATCTGTGCTTTTCTAGCCCGTTTGCAGCAAACCAGTGCCTCATGGGAGTGAGAGGTTGTATCTGTCTGTCATTGTGACACGTGAAGGCTGTTCCTCTTCTCTTACAACAAAGTGATCTCAAGGAAAAAACTCAGGTATCAATGTGATATTAAAGATCTGCATCTACAATAGCATTTACAAGAAGAAAAACACTAAGACAGAAGGGGCCCAGCAGTAATATAGACTGTACAGAAGAAGGATGATTTCTTAAAGATGTCGTTCAAAGTGAAATTGCTTTGTTGGATGCGGGCTTCAAAATGAAGGCACATGATTAAGTTATGTGAAAAAAGAGAAATGAGTTATAGTTCCTGACATTTTGGTGCTATTTTTCTCTAACACTAATATGGAGAAAAATATTGTTCTACACTTCAGAGCAATCAGAATACTTTATCTTTTAAAACTGTTTTGAAGAGCGCATATTCTGCAAATGTCTTAGCTCATACTGGATAATGACGAGTAAGTGAAACAGAATTTCATGCTTTCTAAAATGTAAATACAAGGGTTCTTTTCTCTTCCTAGTGATCATCCTATGCTACAATTACCTTCCTTTTGGCTGTCTAAATAATATTCTCTTGATGAAAGGAAAGTGCTTATGGGAACTTCTATCACATGGTTAGAAAGGAATAAAATATCTTATTTAATGCACAACAGCCAGAATTCAAAGGGAAAGAATTGAAATTGAAGATGCTCCCTTACTATGGGATTTTTGCTCATCTTTGATCTGGTACAAGAGAAGAGCCACCAAGCGGGAAACACCCGGTTAGTGCAAAGTTCAGAGTCAGGTGTTTGGGTACACACATTCACCTCCAAAGGCTGATGCAATATAAGCCATTTTGGTGGTGCTTATTTTCTCCTTCCAGGAGATAAGAGTGTGATCTTCCACAGAAGGCAACCTGGGAAAACTCTGACTGAAGTTTAGGGGGCAGTGTTTGCCCCCTAAACTCCGTGCAAAAATACAAACTCAAGTGGACACAGGTGAAGGACGATCAAAGAAATGGTGAGTTTATCTCTCAAGAGTGAGCTGTGGGTTTGTCTTACTGAGCTTAGCAGAGCAGAGGCTGAGAGAGATGTGACTGAGCTCTGCTGCGTGCCTAACTGGGATGAGACAGCATGGCCATCTGTGATGGCAGCAGACAGAATTTAAATGATCCTTTGCTGTCCTATTTTTCCACATTAATTTTCTTGGTGGGATTACTATTTATAGAAACTACTCTGCTTTGTGTTCTGGGATGTTACTGAAGCTTTCAAAGAAATGTAGGGATGCCTATGGGTAAGAATTAAGGGGAAGGCCAACAAGGCTGACATCCTACTGGGAGTCTGTTATTGTGCACCCAACCAGGAAGAAGAGGTGGACAACCTATTCTGTAAGCAGCTGGAGAATGTTTCAGGATCACCAGCCCTTGTTCTTGTAGGTGACTTTAACCTACCAGACATCTGCTGGGAACTTCATACAGCAGAAAAGAGTCAGTCCAGGAAGTTGTTAGAGTGTGTAGAGGACAACTTTTTGTCACAGCTGGTGAGCGAGCCCACCAGGGGAGGGACTGTGTCAGACCTGTTGTTTGCAAATAGAGATGGGCTGGTGGGAGATGTGGTGGTTGGAGGCCACTCAGGGCACAGTGATCATGAACTTATGGAGTCCTTGATATTTGGTGAAATCAGGAGGAACATCACTAAGACTTTTACACTGGATTTCCAGAGGGCAGACTTTGGCCTATTTAGGGGATTTATTCAGAGAGTTCCTTGGGAAGCCACCCTTAAAAACAAAGGAGCTCAGGAAAAGTGGGCATGCTTCAAAACAGAGATCTTGAGGGCACAGGAACAGACTGGTCCTGTGTGCCAGAAGATGAGTCAATGAGGCAAATGACCAGCCTGGATGGGCAACGAGGTTTTCAAGG